>JARHVA010002208.1:1032500-1160000 GCA_037957365.1 Torreya grandis
GTGATCCTTAGCTAAGTGGATTAGTTATAAACCTTGTGGTTAACTAAATTAATGTAGTTAGTTAAATATCACTAATTATATTTCTCATGGTGAAATATGTAACATGAATATATGTAATTAATTTAATTTTTTAAACTATAGTCTGATAAAACCCAATGGGGTTGTTACAAGTGTGATCCATGATATGAGTTGTAGGTATTTAGTTTTATAAATAATCACATGGTGGAATAAAAATAAAGTGTAGTGGTTATTACTAATGAATATCCTTCTTTCCAATCAATTAAATCTACCTAATAGTCATACACACAATCCCATAATGGATAATAAAAATGTTTTTATTTGTACAAAAGATATTTTTATTGAAATAAACTTAAAAGGAAGGGTGAGCTAGAAAATAAAGTTTCATGAGTTATCAAGATATATCTTCTTTAAACTAATCAGTTTATGAAATTCATTGTGTAATGAAACTAATGTTCATTTAACTCTAGTTATAATTATATGAACATGTTTTATGCTATTTAGGTTTTATACATAAACATTATAAGCAAGTAAAATTATTTGAATGTAATAAGATGATATTCAAAATTCAATAATATATGCCAACTCATGAAAACTTATCTTTTTACATATGTGCAATAAATAAAATAAAATATTAAGAAATTAAGGGATAAATATATTGTATATTATTTCATGTTCTATTTTAGACTGTGACAATGATGTGGAACCATCTCATGATAGTGAACATGTTTTAGGATCAACTCACTCTATGTTTATAATATTTTTACCTCTTGTACACTTACGTTGGGTTCTTAACACTAGCATTAACCTAGATGTATGGGTTCACCACAAGTTTCATGTCTAGAATATGTACAGTAGTGGACCCAAATATTTACTAAAGCTACGTTATCATTTGTATATTTATTTGGTCCTTTATAATGTGTTAGAGTGTATGCCAAGTTTGGCTAATAAGTAGAAACTTTGATCTCTTATCCTTGGCCTCCTATGACTTTGGTAAAAAATGGGTTATCACATGGGTCGAGCTAACCCTAATAACCCCATATATTGTTAACTGATTCCTTGATAGCCATATACTTTAAAGAGGGTCTCATATTTACATTTATTTCTCCCTCTTAGGTATGTGTGTGAAATGATGATCATACAACTATATGTTCTTTCTCCTATTTAAAACCCTTTGTAAAATAAATGCAAGTGAAAATTTATATTTTGAATGATTCAAAGTTTTAGTTCTAATAATATGATGTAATTTGATAGCTTGGAATATAAAGTTTTTGATAATTCAGGAAGTTGCTTGGTAATGTTTGATCATATGAACAAAACCATATATTTGTATATATAGGGATCTCTTGATTTTGAATTAGGACCTAGAAACATGTGAAAATATGACAATAGAATAAATATATGGGGTTAAATAAATGGTTATAATAAAAAATTATGGGAAATTATCAAAATATAAGTCTAGACACTTACATCATGGTTTGACACTTGCATCGACACAAGTGTCTAACCCATATATAGGTGTCCAAAGGGAAAACACATAGAGATGACAAAAACATAGGTAAGGATCCCTGACATACATTAATAAAAATGAAAATTTACAACTTATAGGTTAAAAGGGTTAGATAAAAAAAGTGAAATAAGATGAAACCAAAGAGATCCATATAAGACCATGCCACTAGACATCTAACTTTATGTCAATATACCTATACATGAAAAAGTTATGAGAAACATACTATGAAACTATACTTATAGCAAATACATGTATCTACATCCCCCCTTTAATCTAGTAATGTTTGTAACTAAAATTACTAGTTTGAAGGAAAATAAAATGCATACCTTGGTGTGTAAAACACATCTTGTCTTTAATTGCGTTGTATTTGATCCTATTTCTTGAATGTTTTACCTACAGCGAAAATCATGTCACAAAGCACTCAATGTATATAATTTATAGATGATAAATAATATAAAATTAAAATAAAGAGAGAAAATTAATAGAATACACTTGTGTATATGTCTTGTAATGATAGTTCTGGAATGTTGTCTCTATTGTGGAGACTAGAGAAGTGGAAGGGGACTTGAGGCCTCATCCATATTTTAGATAAGAAAATGAATGAGTTCACAAGTGGTCAACTGGGTTGTACCATGGAAATGTTGTATCTAGAGTCAGGAGAGTTGGGAGGTGATCAAGCCCCCAACCCAATATAGGAAGAGTCATACTTCAACTATCAAGAGTATCACATCTCAACCAACATAACTAAAGTATAAACATATACATACATACATACATACATACATGCATACATACATACATACATATATATATATACATATATATATATGTATATATATATATATGTATATATATATATGTATATATATGTATATATATATATGTATATATATATATGTATATATATATGTACATATATATATACATATATATATATATACATATATATATACATATATATATATACATATATATATATATATATATATATATATATATATATATATATATACATACATACATACATACATACATACATACATACATACATACATACATACATACATACATACATACATACATACATACATACATATATATATATATATATATATATATATATATATATATATATATATATATATATATATATATATATATATCTTGGTGTAGGATGAGTGTTTTAATCAAGCTCATCATATAAATCTAGTGATATTGGATGATTTAATCACTCCAATATATAAATATAACTAACCACTATAGACAAGTAAAGATCAATTAAATTTTGTAATAGTCTATCCTAGTTATAGTAATAGTCCAGAATGTGATAAAAGTCTATGATATAATAACATTCCATAGTAATTTGATTAATTTGAAAGATAAATCAATGTTTGGGTACATAAAAAGAATGAATTCTTTTTCATTCCCCTACCATATCTAGTGTGAATAAAAGTATTATACATAGATCATTGTGTTTTTCTTAGTACCATGGATGTGTAATCTATGTGTAGTGATAGAACCAATGTATAAAATTCTAATTGAAATATATATCTAGATCATGTACTGTGAAGAATATCTAGAGACAATCAAGATTAGTTCAAGTGTGAAGGGCATGTTTCCATAACATGCCCACAATAACTCTAGTGGATCTAATATGATGAAGTGGATATGATTTATATAGATCAAGTGTGTCAGATTTGATTGCAAATCAGTGATGTGCTTTAGTAAATTTTTAAGAAGGAAAGTAATATTGAAATAATATTCATAAATATAAATGAAGCTTGGGTATGATAATATAATTGAGGAAATCTATGATTTGTCACAAAAGTTGATGAAATTGGTATAATATAGAATAGATCATTGTTTTAATCCTAAAGCAACTTGTGGTTTTTAATTTATACTATCAACACTAAATATATGTGCCTTTAAAGTTATTATATAAGTGTGTATTAGGATTTGTGAATATAAATTTCATTTCATTTGCATTTTAAACCCTTTGGAATTTTGAGCTCTAGAGAGTAATTTCATAATGCGGCATGAGAGAACTCCACAACCATTAGGATTTAACGTACTTTGAGTAACCTTAGCCATCTAGGATTTTGATGAGTTGGTAAGTATGCTTACTTGTGATTTATGTATAAATTATAAATTTTTAAAATTTTGGTAATTTTTATAATTTTTTATAATTTTTCATGGGACAATGGACACTACTTTTAGATTTTTGGATAACAATGTTGACACCTTGATAATAGTGTCCAAAGTTTGGATAGAACTATCAAATGCGTGTGTCCTAAACTGAGGGTAGTGTACAACACTACCATCCATTTATGTTTCTAATTTTTTGACCATAAAATTTTATTTTTCTTGCTCAATTGTAATGACTAATTCTTGATTTTTGGTTATAGAAGGATATACACATATGAGAGTTCTTGCATGGGAGACATTTTTACAACATGGTAGAACTAGGTCTGATGCAACCAACTAGGGTGTGATTGACCAAGATGGGTTGACTAGGGAATATTCAATATGATATCCACCTTATCATGACTTTAGCTAAGAGGTGGAATTTAGATACTTATACTTTATAGCTCTCAATAAGGAAGATGATAGTCATTTGGAGGATGTTTATTACATTTTTCTAGTTGTTGATCAGGGGTGAGAGAGCACAAGTTATTGGGGATGGTATCCATGACTATATTCACTAGTCTCATTTATATTTAACTAGGCAAAGATCCATAGATGTAGAGCTAAGTAACATGATATAAGTATATATTATTATTAGAGGTGATGTTTTCAGATTGTGAAAATTTATTTGTGTCATGTTAGCTTCATTTGTAGTGGTAGAAGGTGGCACCATGGTGATTTCATACTACATGTATTAGATTATTTGACATATTGAGGATGAGGGTACCAGGTATTCATGGGGTCACATAATGTTAGCCCATTTTTATAGAGATTTTTATATATTATATTTGGAGAGTCATGGTGGTGGTATTAGATCTAGTACCTTATTACATGTTTGTGCTTATGATCATATTTTAATAGTATGACCAGTTGGTGGACCCATACAAAGATGGGCCCATTTTTAGACATTTACAAAGTGGAAGGTACTCCCTCATGGTAGAATACACACCAAAATGGATTATTATACTATTTTAGATTAGTTTACCTCATATCAAATTACATGGCATTTGTATGAGACATTTTCTTGATGGATCATGGATCGGTATGAGCTATAGAGGATCCAATTCAACATGTGGTTGGTTGATCACTTTCCTATTTTTTATGATTTTTTTAGTGTGATTGTGTACTTCTATAGTTTAGTATAAAACATGGTGTGACATTGGCTCCATGCCCATGGCATCAGATAGTCAGGAGTGGGCATAGGCCCAATGATAGACCAACTCTAAGGCCTAATGAATTGGCCCCACAACTAAGTGATGAGAGAGATCCCATTGTTCCCCTAGTTACAAGAGATGATGTAGGATGCATAAATTCCTATATGAAGTGGTGGATAGGGGCTCATTAGCCACTATTATTTATATTTGTAGTTTCCCCATTTGACATCATACCTCCAACACAAGAAGGGGTTGGAGGAGATGGTGTTGGTGGATCCATTGTGGGACCATAAACCCTAGATGATGAAACCATTATATCCACATGTATCATATTTAGATTTGTATTTGATTGATAAACATTTTCTATTGTAAAAATAGTTAATTAGTAATTTGTTTTGATTGACTACAAGTAATTATGAGTGGTCTATTATGGTAGATCATGTAGTGTAAGACGTAAAATATAGTGTGCCCATGGATATTAATAGATAGGGATTTATAGAGAGGGTTATGGATATTAAAGGTATCCATGCACCTCTATTTAGTCTCATGGCTAGAGTAGTGGCTGCATATCATAATATAGCCAATGAGCATGAAGAGATGCATGCAAAGCTTGATAGGAGAGACACACTATAGTGTAGTGCTACCAAGATTATATAGGTAATAATTGATTCGTATGAAACCCTATTACATGAGCATGAAAATAAACTACATTGGCTAGGGTTGTTTAAAGAGAAAGTACGTGAATTATCTCAGTCACACGAGCCTAGGTAGGATCCATGCGCATCTATATCAAGATATGTTAGAGTTGTGGAAGTAGATAGTGATGAGGAGTATACACCTAGGAATATAACGCAAAAATATGATTGATGTTTTAATATTGTAAAAACTTTTTACCTAATATATATATATATATAATAGTGTTCATATGGTTTTTTTAGCTTTGCATGGATGTATGCTTTATTTACATTTTGTTTGTTTAATGAATATTTGGATATATTAAGTTTTCATAAGGGTATAAAATATTTTAATTTAATGAATTTTTCAATTTATTAATAATGAGGCAATCACCGTACATAATGAAAATTAGTTGGAAACAAGAAATCTAGACTATAGTGATCATTTGGTAATGGGATCACTTATTTTATTTCTATCACTATAACTAATGTATCTATAGAAATATCACATGTATTTTTAGGTACAAGTTTTGAAAATATACTATGTAAGTATGCCTGATCTACATGTCAATTTATCTAGAACCCAATCAACTAATGGTTCCTTGGTGGGATCAATGTGGGAGAGATTGGTCTTGGTAGAGGGTATAATAGGAGGAGGATTTAGACTAGTGGTTATCTTCCAAAAAGGTTGATGGACCACATGTTACTTATAAGGAGAAGCATGAGATGCATCAACCCTTTTAGAATAATCTTTATAAGAAGTAGTGGAAATAGATCTAGATATATCATTCCAAAATGTAACGGGTCTTTGATTTGTTAGTTGTGTAAGATTTGTTTGAGTAAAAAAATCATTATTTTGATGACCATTTATACCATGGTAAGTGTAAAAGGGATGCCATTTTACCTTTTAAAATATATTTGGTGGATGGTGGTAATTATGAGGAAGGTTTATCATCCACTCATCCAATCGTGTACATAATATATCATGTGATATATCTCAGACCCAATCAAATTGAAGTGGTTGCCTTTTTGTAGAGGCATATTATTTTAATATAGGAGGTATTATGTAGGTATGTTCCTTTCCTCTATTCAAGACATTTATTGTTTATTATTTGGTATGCAATAGTGAAGTAGTTTTTTGAAGTGGTTCATGAACATCCTTAGTTTGGGTGCTTATTTTGAAAGCATTATTTATACCATGTTTGCATTTAGGTGGAGAAATAGGTAATTCAGATTTGGTATTCATTAAGGCACATACATATTTATGCACATCCCAATATAAAGTTTCAAATGAATCAAAGGTTTTGTGTAATTATATTTCTCTGAGTGGATAAAGAAAACCCATACTAAATATAAATTACATTTCCAAATTTGAGGGGGTATAGTTTAAGGAGTATAAGATATCCTTAAATCTGGTAGTTTAGTATTGAATGGGTTCATCCTAGTTTTGTGTTAATATTTGAAAATGTTCCAATGGTAACTTAATTGAGGTATATATATGAAAATTGGAAAATAATAGATCTTCAAGTTTTTTGAACCTTGATAAGTAAATTTTTGGGAGGCTATAAAACTAATCAAGAGCCTCTTGAGCTAAACTTCGATGGAAGGATTTTAATAGAAAGCATCCATCTTTAGCCCAATGTGCAAGAAAATGAATATTTTATTTCAAATGAGTATTAGGATCCCTATGAACATTGAAGGAATATAATATAGGCATGATAAATTTCAAAATATAAGGATATTAAAAAATATCTCGAGTAAGAGGCTGATCTCTAATATATTCTCTTCAAAGGTAGCCTCGTGAGGAGAAACTTGAAACTTAAGGATGTTTAATTGTTGTGGAATAACTCCCATAGTGGTCACAATAAAGAGAAGATCACAAGGAGAGATTAGTAAATAGGTTGAATATTTTATTCGAGGTTGTAAACTACCATGCATATGAAACATATGAATGATATATTCTTTTCCACCCTCTAAAATAGGCTCATCACATGGTTCAAAAATATTGGGTAAAGTAAAACCCATGTTTAAAGAGGCAATTATATCATTTTGAATAGCATGGAGGTTGATATAATTATCATTGGAAGGTGTTATATTATATGGAGTTTCATGACATACAAGAAGAGTAGGATAAAGAACTTCAATCATAAATACATGCTCTTTTTGAGTAGAAAATGTGAAGGAGGGAGGAAAATAAACATTTTATACTTCATTTACAATAATAAGTGAGGGAAATATGTAATTTTTATTTTCATTTGTACTTTCCAAAGGAGTGAGAGAAAATGCAATGATAATTTCTACTTTTGGTATGTCATTATCATGTGAGAAAGAGATATTTAATGAAACCTTTTCCTTCTTAGTATGCAATGTACTTTGGAGTTTATTTGAGATATATTTATTGAGTTTGAAAAGAGATGAATCAAATATTTGTGGAAATTGAATTGTATTTCAAAAAAATGCATCTTTTACCATTGATTTCTTGGTATTTTCACATGTATTTTCATTTTTTTATTCAAACAATATTTGAGAGGAAGTAATTCATGCATATTGATCATTAAAAGCTAAATAAAGAGGAATAATTTCACTATTTTCACTTAAGTGATCTAGAGAAGGAAAACTATTTTCAACATAAGCATCATTTTGGAAAGAAGAGACACATTCATTTTTTTTAACATTTGCATCATTAGAAATAGGAGAGGAGAATTCAATTTTTTATATATTGGCATCCCTTTGAAAATAAGGCACACATTTAATTTTTTAAACATTTACATCATTAAAAATAAAAGAGTAGCATTCATTTTTTTTCAATATTAGCATCTTTTTGAAGAGAAGGCACACATTCATTTTTGAACATTTGCATAATTGGAAATAGAAGAGGAGCATTCAATTTTTGTTACATCTAGAGAATGTATGAATAAACCATTTTGAATTTCAACCTCATGAATTTTAACTTTTTTCATATCCATTATATCATATTTATGTGAGGTACTAACAAAATTGATCATTTTTAACCTTTTAGGCCTTTTATTATTGGGAATGAAAGACATAGGAGAATTAGGCTCCTCATACTCACATTCAAAGGGAAAAAAATCACACTCATAACCATATGAAAGAATGCTTTGATTATCAACATGTTTATTCATACTTGAATTTTCATCATTAGTTCTTTCATTATCATAGCTATAATCAAAGTAAGGGGTTTGAGTCTATTTTTGATATGCCATGAGATCCTCATATGAATACATTGATCATTAAGAACATTAAAAAAATATCCAAAGGATGGGGATTTATATGGCATGAAAGAGAGAACCCATATGGACTCTAATTTTGGGCACAAACACAAAGAAAAAAAATCTTAATGCCTAAAACAAAGATATGAATAAACATTCCTTAAACTATGCACATACAAGAAATCAGATCTAAAAAATAAATATAGGAATAATATTTTTTTGAAGGAAAAACCCTAGGGGAATTTAGGGCTTGGTTCAAATACAAAGGAAAAATTCACCATAATGTTTTATTATATTTATGTTTTATAAACAAACACAATAAGAAAATAAAATTATTTGAATGCAAAAAGATGATATTCAAAATTCTTTAATATATACCAACTTATGAAAACTTATCTATTTACACGTGCAACAAATATAGTAAAATATTAATAAATTAAGAAATAAAGAGAGAATATCTTATTTCATGTGATATTTTAAAATGTGATAGTGATCTATAATTATCTCATTATAGTGAATAGGTTCCAAGATCAGCTCACTTTGTGCTTTGACTATTTTTACTTGCTAGACACTTGAATCAGCTTCTCGACACTAGTGTCAATGTTGATGTCTGCGTTTACCTCAAGTATATGGTCTAGAATATGTATATTAATGTACCAAATATTTAATAGAGATATGATATCACATATGTATCTATTTTTAAATCCTTTAGGATGCATCAAAGTGTGTCCTAAGTCCAACCAATAAGTAGCATGCCGAATCTCTTATCCTTGGCCTCCTATGTATTTGGTAAAAAAGGGTTAGAAAGTGAATCAAGTTAACACTAGAAACCCAAAGTTTTATTAAGTGTTACATAAATAGCCACATACTCTGAAGAGGGCCTTAGAATTGCATTTATCTCTCCTTCTAAGGTATGTGTGTGAAATGGTGATCATACAACTATATTATCTTTTTCCTATTTGTAACCCTTAGTATAGGCATCAAAAGTGTAAATTGACCTTTTGAATGCTTCAAAATTTCATTTATAGTAATGTGATGCAATTTTATAGCCTAGAATATAAAGCCTTTTCTAATTTAGAAAATTTCTAGGTAATGCTTGATCATATGAGCAAAACCATAACTTTGTATATATAGAGATCTCTTGATTTTGAATTAGGACCTAGTGGCACAAAAAAATATAAAAATAGAATAAAAATATGAGGCTAAAATTTTTGTCACAATGTGAAAATTATATAAAATCCCCAAAAGATAAATTTGGGCACTTGCATCATGGTTTGACACCTGTGTTGACATAGGTGTCTAGAAGGTAAAAAAACACATAGATAAAAAGAATGTAGATTGTGATTCTTGGAATACATTAATAAAAATAAAAATTTATAATATATAGGCCCAAAGGGGAAGATAAATCAAGTGAAATAAGATTGAACCAAAGAGGTCCATATGAGACCGTGCCACTAGACATCTAACTTTCTATCAAAAGACCTACACATGCAAAAGATATGAAAATATACTATGAAACTATAATTATACCAAATATGTATATCTATAGAACAAAAAATAATCTTAAGGAAACAATACTGAAAATATTTCTTGTGACCTTTACTTGATATAATTTTATATATGTTAAATTGATTAGGCACATACATTCAAAAACCAAGATTATAGAAAAAGTTTTTGTCTCAAAGATAATTAAACTATTTATTAATCAATAAAAATAATTTTTAATTCACACATATAAACCTCTAATTAACCTAATATAATATCTCATGTAGTACTAAAAAATTGAGAGAACAAAAAATCATAATAAAATCACTAGTATTTTTGAATAATTTATAACTTCTATTGAAAAAATATTCCTCTCTTTGACTGGTAAATATAATGTGTATGCAAGTTTAGATAAGAATTAATGCATTTAAAAATAAACATAAAGACAACATCAAAACATATTTTCTTATCTTAGACTAAATTTATAGATCATACAAAAGCTTATAATGCTTTTTTAAAATAAAAAACACAACCAAAAAAATCTTTTCTCTTTGAGATCATGTGTGACTTTTTTTGTCCTTTAGAAGAGATAGCCTGCTAATTTTGGAACATGACTGCACATGCATGATAGTCATCATCCATTCTCATTAGGTTTATTATTGGAGCTTAAAACATGGAATTTTTTTTGGATATCAACATTGCATGGTTTACCAATGGGGTAAAAATATTTCCATTCATAACAGTAAAATGTTTGATTTTTTCCTTAGCATAGATGACTAGATTAATAAACTTAGGGCTTACCTTATGGTTGGATTCCAAAATTTTATCTTTGAAATCTATCATAAATTTAGCTAGTTTTTGAGAATGTTTTTCTAAAGAGACTAGCTTATCCTCTAGGGAAAATAAGTAGAGAATTTCATCTTCTTGAAAAAATATAAAATATTATTTATCACATTATCGATAGAAGTAAAGAATATGTTCATATCATATGACCATTATTTCAAGGAATTCCTCATATTCATAACAAAACTTTGACATAGACAAGTTTCAAATAGTCTTATATACTTTAAATGAGGACACACACACGCGCACACACACACACACACACACACACACACACACACACACACACACACACACACACACACACACACACACACACACACACACACACACACACACACACACACACACACACACACACACACACACACAAATTTGGTCACGTTTCTAATCTTTACTTCTATTTAGAAAATGTGATCCCTATATAGTTGACCTTCTACTATTAGGGGGAACTCTTAATTTTGACTTGATAATTGTCAACCAACAACTCATATAGTGACTCTAAAGCTTTATCTACTTCATCAATAATATTACTAGGGACTAATGTATTTGTTTGAGTTTCCAAACTTTAAATCTTTTGATTTATTCCTTTTAAAAATTTATAGGCCAGTTCCCTTGTAGTGGTCACCATAGACTTAGGATCTTATTTAAATTCATCTCTTTCACCTGGTTAGGTTTTTATTTTAATTTTAAAGTTAAATAATTATTCTTTAGTTTCATACAATGTAGGATTTTACCCATTAGATATATTTCTTTGGGTAACTCTCTTGAGTTTCCTTTTATCTTGTTCAAACTCAAGCTTAACCTCTGGTTCCTTGAATATTATAATTTCCTTCCTCTTGGACTTAGTGAGTTTAATGTTCTCAATCCAATTCTCATTCACCTAAGACAAAACACCAATAGAGGATATATGTGGCATGGATAAAGTGGAGGATGATGTATAGAGTGGAGTGGCCATTAGAATGGTGATAGTGAGGTAAAAAAGAATGAATATTGTGCATGTGATGGGTGCAAGGATATGAATGGTAGTCTTAGTAATAGGAGATGGGACTAGGGGAGAAATGGATTATGTAGTTACAATGGAAACACACTAGGATTTGTCCAACACAATACTAGGTGTTTATCTCTTATTTTTGGGATCCTTAGGCTTAGATATAGAATGATTGTTGATGATAGGTAACCTATCCATGATAATGATCTTTAAAGTTAAAAATGTATTTAACAGATCAATTATTGGAAATAAATATCTTTCATGAAGTGGTACCTCATTTGGAGGGACTTGACCACCTAATGTTTGACATTATGATCAATAATGAAGGGAAAATTGTCATAGTACTAGGGAGAGGGGAAAATTATGATTGAGTAATAGATTGAGCTTGAATAGAGATATGAGAAATAAACACTTGGGGGCTTTGTGTGGAAGCGCTTCGAGCCAACTACCTATGATATAATTTATAAATTTGAATAATTTTTTTGGTAGTAATAGGGGTTGAAGCCTCAACTTGGGAGAACTGAGAGAGGAATGTCAAGTGGGGTATCCTCTAGTGGAGGCATAAAAGGATAAGGAGGGGGAGTCATCACTTTTTTTTTTTATCTCTAATTGATTTCATAAGCAAACTATCAAGAATTTGAATTGAAGGAGAATGGAGAAGAAGTTGAACATAAGGTGAAAAAGGGAAGAATTTGAATTAAAGGAGAAGGGAGAGGAGGTTGAACATAAGGTGAAAAAGGGAATGAATTACCTCTTGAATTGAAATTATTATTTGAGAAAATATTAGAGGAGTAAGTCCCTATAGAAATTTCTTCCTTAATTATAGATATATACTAGTAGAATCATCATGAGTTAATTCTACTTCCTTTGGGTGCTCCTACCTACCTTAGAAGTGAATTCCTAATACCTGAACTCTATGTTTTTCTCATCACCTCTTTATCATTTATAGCATTCATATACATTGATTCATGGGGGTGTTGATGATGATTATAGAATAATGACACCTTTCACTTAAATGACATTATATATGATTTAAAAGTGCCCCTAGGGTCCCATTGACTTAGGTCATAGTAATAAAAAATGAAGGAATTCCAGTGAGATGTTATTGTATGCAATGTAGGCCATAGTTTGAAAATACTCCTACCTACTTTGTATGGAATTGGGAGTCATATAAATTGCTACTTATCCATTCACACTCCACCAAATCCATGGATAATTTGGTAAGAAATCTCTTATTTATATAAATTTTCAAGTACATGTTTGGGTATCCTAAGGGGAGATATAAAAACTCCTTCAATTCTAACCATTTTAAAATATGGTTAGTACCAATAGGCTCCCATGCTTGTTATTGGTTTTATGATTTCCTTAAAAAAAACTTGGCATTGGTACTTGATTAATAACTTGGTATATTGGTGGATAAAAATAGCCACATATTTCTTTGATAAACATTATGAACTTATGTGCATACAACTTGGAAAATTTGAAGTGGACAATAGTCCTTGAGATAGGAGTCCATTATGGAATATTGTCTAATATAACTATGGCACACGTAACACCAACTAAATAATACATAATATATAAATTCATTTCATTATTAACTCCAATGACTTGTTGTCTTGAGTTGAATGAAATTATCTCCCCTAGGGCAAGGACTTATTTGTCATTGATAACCATTCATGATAGCGGCACCCAGAGCTTATTGACATTAGAGATGGTATCCACATACAACCTATGCATGAAAGCCATACAAATCTATATGTCACCAGGACTGAAGATCCTAATTAAAGTTTTGTCTACGTTGTCCATAATGACCCAATGATCGGTGTATCTAGACCAATATTTTATAAATTCTCTTAGATTATGGCTATCAATCCATTCTGATGCAACTAACTATTTATACACTAATGTATGCTAAAATAATTGATAATAACCTTTGATGGCCATGGTAGATAGGAATTATATTTGTTTCTTATTATTCATAAAAAGGACCATATCATCTTGGTATATAGTTTTAGAAAACACATGATAGAAGAGTTATGAACAAGGAAAACCTTAGGTTTTTTTGTTACTTGACGAAGTCCTACCTTTTATATGGTCTTGAGTTCATTTGAATAATTGGTGTTTGTAGAGGAAGGGCTCTCTTCTTTTATAATGAGTCTCATTTTTTCAACCTCACAAAAAATAATGTTATAATGTATGAAAACAAGGCCCAATGGATACCAAATGAACATAATGTCTATGAATATTTGTGGTGTCTCATAAGAAAAGAGATAGGAAGCCATTATTTCTTGTTGAATCTTTCCACTACTTAGTTACGCTTCAAACTTATTATGAACTAGCATTATAATCTTTTTTTTTGTCTTAAAAGGAATTTAGGTGATGATAATAATCTATTTTAAAAAATAAACCTGAGTAATATAATCAACATTATTTTAGTTTTTGATATAAATCTCAAGATGAAAAGTTAAATTTCCTTTTTCATGAGTATTAAATGAAAAAGGCCATTTTTCCATTTATTTAGAAATATTTTCCCATTATGTTTTTATTTTAGTTCTTGTTCTAAGTTCTATATAAATTAATCCCGAGCCTTCTATGTGTCACCATCACACTACTTGTATAAGCCTTTTATGTCTTCTCGATAATCATGTAAGCCTCTTTCATGCTTAGTTAAAATGTGAGTGCTTCCACATGAGCCATGTGTCATATTTTGATAGTTTTAAAATATCATGTTTATCAAATTTATCAATGGTGTAACTTAGGTGTGTACTACCATGAGGTCTTTGAAATTAGACATATTGCATCATGTGATTGGTTTGTCTTCTCTAAATTTTTAGTCCTTCAAAGTTGTATCGGAGTGCGAGCTAATTTGAATGATATGTAATAATTTAAATAGTGTGAGAATGCACTAAAATATAATGAATCAAAATTTTATTTTTATCAAAATAAGTCCCTAAAAAATTTAAAAGCTTGCATGTACCATACTTTAAATTGTTCATGAGTTATTTATTAGAGCATGTCAAAATAAAATTCAAAATGGAAAAGATTATTGGATCATATTAACTAAATATTTTAACACTTATATTCATGACATCCCAAGTTCTTTGCATGCTTTATTTTTATGGAACTTAGTCCCTATTTAGAATAGAATGGGGTGGTGTAGGTCAAAATAAATGGTGAATTTTCTAGGGAACATTGATAAGTGTTATATCCCAGATTTACATGATAAAATTTGAAATTAAACAACCATAGAGGCTAATAATTTCATGTTGTTAACAAATCTAAACTTAAGCTTTAATCTTATAATGTGATATACAAAGTTCAACGCTAATAAATATTCACACATATAGGTGTAGTGATTCAATTATATTGCTATTGGGATTTCATGTTTAACTTGGGATCGATAACTTCAACAAGAATATATGAAGGGATTTTAATTGTATTCTTATTTTTTTTACAAGACTCAAAAAGGAAGGCTTGGGTGTTTCTCTACTGTTAACTAATCTATAGCCCTAATAGAGATACCTTTTGACCTAATCTAGGCCTTGTTCTATTGCTAGCCAGACACCTATAGCTTTGATGGATACTACTTGAATCACCCTCTTGAAGAGATTTTTTTAAAATTTAATTTAAAGATTTAATGTTCTCCACTTCTTTTGATTTATCTTTAAATATTTGGAGGGTTGGGAACCAATGTAGTTAGGTCAAGGGGTATACAATTTTTTTTGTCTAAGCAACCTTTCCTTTGTTATGGACTTCTTCCTAAGAAATCTTATTATTATTTAAGTGTAGGTATGAATATTATTAATGAAAAACCATTATTAATTCACATATTAATCTTAAAATAAAGGTTAAAATTATAATAATAACATAAAATGTTTAGAAAAAATTGTAATACACTTATAAGTTTTAACTAGTTCTCCTAAACTATTAAAATCTACAATATCTTTAGCTTAGGTCCACCAGTTTGTCTATAAAAAAATCCTTGTATACAAAATGGCTCTATTATATGTTGAAATGGAATCTTTTGTGTAAAAACTATCTTAAATAGACTTATTCACTATCTACCACTATGGAAAGCAAATTAATAGTCTATGTACTAAAAATAAAATAGAAAACAATTAAATATGAATTCAAACAATGTGAAAAGAAAACCAACTAACTTAATCTATTTCTAAACTACTCTACTCCTAAAGTAGAATTCACAATCATTCTGATGTAGATGGTGAAACAATAATAAAAAAGTAGTGTGTCAAGTATTGTTCATTCACTAAAGGTGATAAATCCTTGCCTTATCAATATTTCAACCTAAATGTACTATTTCCTAAGTTCTCATAGATTTGATATGAACTAATCCATAATGGAGAAAACTTGGAATGTTGACCAATTTTCTCATGTGCTTTATTATAAAGTAGGACAAGGTCTGGAATTATGAATGATTTAACTTTCGATCTTTTATGTTTACTAAAATTGTGAAGAAATTACTCATGTGCATCTTTTGGTTGGATATTATTCAATATTCTTGATTGTACTCGATCATCTTCTTCTATGAATTTTTTCATGAATTGGTATGTTTGGGTTCTCAATATAATTCATTCTTAAAGTATTTGTAATTCACACCTTTCATTATTATCCTTAAGAGTTCTAATTTAAAAGTTGTAATTCATTCTTAAAGTATTTGTAAGCCACTTAAATGTCCCCCTTTGACTCAAAACTTAAATGGGTTAAGAGATCCAACTTTTTAGAATGTTATAAAGTAGATTTTAGATATTTTATGTTGATATTTTTTCCCTTGAACCAATAGTAATGTAGGAGAGTATTTATAGGAGCCTTAGAAGATTTTTGAGGCAATCCATATGCAATTCATGGTATGGGATAATGAGCTCATTTTGGATGTGTGGGATTTCTTTCTTTCCCACATGGGCTTGTAAGTGTAATTATGGAGGGGGAATAATTTTTAACCATATGCCAAGGGATGGGAAGGGGCACAAGTCATATTATCATTGGATTGTAGAGAGGGGAGTTGAGACTATTTTAGGAAAGAAATCCTTCCTTGAGAAAACTATTTCTCTTTTTGATAAAATTGGAATATTGGAGTGAATAAGAGAAGGAAAAATAGAATGAGGAGATAGAAGGAGAACTTAGGCAAGGAGGAGATTGACCATTGCTAAAAATTATTAGAAGGTGTTATTAAGCGTATTCAGGGAGTACTAAGGTAGGATTCCATGCCATTTCATTTATTTTATTTTTATCCAAATTATACCTTATTCCTTCCTTTTTTTTGAAAACTTTCAATAGGAGTAAGGCCATTTGGCTTACTCTCTTTCTCTATTTTGTATTCCATGATTGTGCCTATGGCCATAAAGTAGTTTTAATGCCCACTTTGGGTCTTGAAGATGTAACATTCCTCCTAATTATTAACTATTTTTTATGCCATTTTATCATCTTAAAATGACAACGTTATGTTACCAAAATTTATGGTTTGCATGCTTATTTGTGTACCCATTCATAGTAGAAGTGGTGCTAGAATTGGGTTCCCACATCCTCTTACATGGGTTTATTAGTATTTAGTGGAAGTGCAAAGTGGGATAATAACCCCTAAATGTTATTGGCATGGTGGAAGGTGCTTATTCCCTCCCATAACCAAGAGATGGTAAAACAAGGGTAAGTAATTCCCCATTTTATTTTCCTCAATTAGTAGACCTATTTATGTTTATAACTTGTATGTCTACCTTGTGTTATTTTAGTAATTTACATGGTGTTTTAAATTAATTGTATGTTAGTTTTTTAGATATGGAATCCCTCCTTTGTATAGTGAGCTTGTATCCTCCTAGATGCATTTTAATAGTGAGCACCCATTGCCTAGTCTTGGTCCACCTAAACCTCTTTTGTATCAAATTGACTTCCTTAAACCATAATGTGGTGATGCCTAAAGTTGGGGTTATTAGGATCAAGGCTGCATAGGGTATCTTAATGATGATGGAAAAAGGATGGGATTTGATCCATCCTTCGGTTGGCCTTACATTGTGTGTTGTGCCCATGTGAGATAACTTGATCAACACTTTATGTTTATTCTTGTAAGGAAAATTATTGGCCATTTGAGATCCATGATTATTATATTTAATTCTATTTAGAGAATGTATATATTTGAATGAAAATTTGTAGTAAGTGTTTGGAATTAGCATGATGTTCCTAGTACTTGAATACTCCTTCTAGAGAATATAATGGGTTATAAAAGCAATGGAAATAATTAATTGTGTTCAAATTTATATTGTAATTTTTTGTATTCTACATGCATACCTCTGTGTTTTCATATTAGGTTGAAAATATTTTATCTCTTTCTTAAAAATTGTAAAATTCATTGATTATCATGAAGCCATGAAAGGTTAGTTATAATTGATTATTAAAATCATTCCAGTTTCTCCTAATTTAATGTACTAAAAACTAGGTTCAATGTACTACTTAGAGGCTTGGTTTTTTTTATCTTGGTGCTAACTGCCATGGAAACCAAGTTTTTTGGGGCAATCCACATGGATAAGCCATGTGGTATATTCCCCCATTGCATACCTTATTAAAAGCGGGGGAAGGGGAGATCAACTATAAATGACCATCACCCACTTTGTCAAAAATAAATAAATAATAAAAAACATAATTTTAATGGTTTAATTTATTTAAATTTATTTATATTATTTTTTAAAACATTTTAAATTCTAAATTTAACTCTATACATTATTAAACTCAAAACCAAAATTATTGCCTTTAGATATTTTTTTTTGTAAAGCCATTTTTTGCCAATTTTTGTAAAAGGAACCCCCTTCATTTTTTGCTATTACATACTAAACATGTTTCAAGACTTGAAATCTTTTATTTTTCTAGATATGCCTTAGACCTCCTTTGCAACCTAGTGGACTAGTTTTGTAATCACGATTATGAAGATGTGGTGGCTCAGAGGTAGGGTAAACTAAAAGAGAACCCCCTCAATTTTTCATCCCCTTATACTTAAAATTGGTTTTGGGACCTGCAATTTCTTAGTTTTAACCTTGTACTTATTTTATCCTAGGGAGGAATGTTTGGGCCTTACTGGCTATCACAACTCCTAGGAGCTTTGAATTAGGTTAAACCAAAAAGGGGAACTTATTGTTTTTTAGTACCCTTTTATTTTAGATAAAAGTAAAAATATGATTTTTTTAATTTTACCTTATGGTGGTCATTAATGGTTTTGGAGGAGCTTAGAGCCCATAAGACCTGTTCAATAATCATAAGAGACTAGGACCTCTTATGAGCATCCCATAAAACTGACTATCTAAAAAAATAATGCACACATCTTCATATCATGTTATAAAATTGAAAGTGAAAAATATTTATTTTGGCTAAAAGCTTAGAGACTCCATTAATGGAAATCATCTAGTGCTGAAGAGGGAGAGGAGGGATGAATATGAAAGGCCATCCTTTAACACCTCCTTCCTCCTCCAAAATATGAGTTTTTAAACTCAATGGATAATTTGGATACCTTTAGCCTATATGATAAATTTAGGTCACATTTTTACTTTGACCAGATCTAATGGTCAAGATTGATTTGATCTAATGATGGAGAGGGTAAACTAAAAAGAGAACCCCCTCAAATTTTCATCCCCTTATACTTAAAATTGGTTTTAGGACTTGCAATTTCTTAGTGTATTTTAGAAATTTTAGGCTAATAGTAGTCAACTTACAAGAGTTCTTATATGTCATCATGTCTATTAGAAGGATGAACATTACCTATTTTTTCATGGAAACTATTAATTATTAACTTCAACTTCTCCTTTTTATAGACAAAAGATAAAAAACTTTGTATTTATTTATGATAGTGATAATTGAGCCATGTGATTGGCTAGAACACCTTTATTTATCATGTAACAATTTGCTTTGTACTCTTAATTCTCTTATTTATTATTTATTGGTAATAATTAAAGACAAGTTTAGTATTAAAATTAGTGGATGATATGATCATACCAATCATTTATAAGAAGCTGATTTTGATCTTACAAGACTTACATCAAAATGATATTAAAATATATTTCATTCATAAATTGTATTTTATAAGACCATTATGTCATCTAGTTCCATACCATTAAATTGATCATCATTGAATCTATTTAATACATAAGGCCATTTTACCCTAAGGCATTGACCATGAACTAATTTTATTTTCATGATATCTAAATCATACTATTTAATATTTTCCATCAGCTTCCCTTTGTGTTATCCCAATTCATTATATCCCAACATAAGTTTTACATTAAGGATTGGGACAATGACATAGACTTTATTACATAATATGTAGCATCTAAATGTTTTCTTGTCTTTGACCAATGCGTATGCTTATTTTTATAAAATGGGATACTTTTCAACATCCTTTGAATTTGTTCTCATAAATGGAATATGATATTCTTTATCATTTACCTTTTATGTGAGAATAACTGCAATAGTTTGATCAAATGCAAAAGAATAAATGTAGAAATCCTTAGTGAAATATAGGCTAATCAGTACTAGAGATTAAAAAATGGCATCTTTAATTTATTAAAAAGATTTATTAGATTTATTGTCCATTCATTTTTATCATATTATTTTAGGATGGAATTCAAAAGTCTTACAATCTTGAAAAAACCAAAAATGAATTTTTTGTAAAAAAATAATTTTACCAAGAATGATTTTAATTCCTTATTGATGTAAGGTAGTCAAATTTTATAAATTACATTGGCTTTTTTTGGATCAACTTTGATACCTTCCTTTTTAATAACATGACCCAACAACTTACCTTATGTAATTATAGACAATATTATGTGATTATGTAGCACCTCAATATTGTACATTTGGAAAACTCAGACCCTAGCTATCCCTCTTAGTTCTACACATGAATTGCTTCTACAAGCCTCACATATACTCTATCTTGTGCCCCTTGGACTATATCTTAGTTTAAATAGCCTTATATTTATGACATAGACATCCCATCTTGCCCAAAATGCTTAAAATGTACTTAACACCTTTACAAGTTCTGAGCCTATGTATGCTCTCCTTCTCCCTATACACTAACATCTAAGATAGATAATAACATTGACGTTACTATCCTACCCTGCCACAAGTATCTAGTTACCTAAATTTATCCAAATTAAAAATGAAACATGTTACAATGGTTGAAATAAGTTATTTAATGTGAGTTATCTACCGATAAGATTGGTATAAATACACTATCAACCCTCATTCATTCCCCACCTAGAAATCAGATCAAAAAAGTACTCAAAAAACACTCAAGTTACCAAAATATTTCATATTCTACCCTATTTTGATATCAATAAAAGGAATAGCCTAGATATAGGTCTAAAGCACTAAAAGAGTAGTCATAAGGCCATATTTTCCAAGTTACAAGCTAGGTCATGATTGTACTTGATTTACACACATTGCATGATTCACACATAAGCCAACACATAGGGGATAACTACATGAGTCTGAGGCCATCTTCTACAGTATTGGATATGTAGGTAGTTCCCTTTGATAATGGGGTAATTTTAGGTCATCTTGAAACTGTGTGCCCACTAAACCATTTTCCCCAAGGTCAAATTAAATATGGAAATCTAGGGTTTTACCATTTCACTAAGAATGATAGTTTATGAGACAAATATGAATGCACTAAAGTGAAGGCAAAGCCAACCCATAAGCATTTAGGTGGTAGAATCCTATTTGATTAGATATTCCATACTTGATACTAGGGTTGAACTCAAAAACTAGCATTGATGTAACTATTCCAGGCTGATGCAACCATTTAGAGAGCCAAAAACACCAAATCTAGAATTTGACAACTGATCTAGAACTATCTTCCTACCTACTTTTTGATTGTACCAAATCTTGTACTGTGTTAGCATTAGAAACAATTAAGAAATTTATTTTATGTTAGTTATCCATCTAACATAGTTATACTTTCTATCAATAGCCTATCTTAGTTTTATAAATTTAGCATATGGTACATCTAAATTTAGCACATTAATTGGCCTGATGTAGATTTGATATTCACCCTTATGCCCTATCATTTTTATATCCTTAACCCTATCTACCTAAGTAAGGATTTTAATAATCCAAATTAGGTTAAATAGTAACTCAAAAAAGATCTTTTTTAGATTTAGCGAGATAACATACCTTTGAAATTTGTCAAAAACTCTTTAAAAATGGTATACATGTTCAAATTTATTCTTAGAAAACAAAATTAGATCATCCATATAGATAAAGACACATTTACCACCCAAACATTGAAAATCAAAATACATGCATGGTGGAAGGTTGCACATGTATTTATAAGACCAAAAATCATTTTTTGTATTCAAATGTTCCCCACTTGGTGGTAAAGACAATTTTATCCTCTCAGTCAACTAGAGCCTGCTTGTATCATATAAATATGTCTAGAAAAGACATCCATTAAAAACCACTAATAATCTAAATTAGCTCATCCATGGATGGTAATAAATAATTATATTTATTTGATGTTTTATTAAGTTAAAAAAAATAAAAAAAGTATAATCTATCCATTCCTCTTATGGACACGAACTAAGTTGGCAACCCATATTGAGTGTCTGATTGGAAAAATGATTTTTTATATGAGCAACTTGTATAATTCCTTATGTGTGAGAGGTTAAAATATATGATCAACTAGACTATGTATTTGTTTTAAAGGATTTTTCCCTCCTTAAGTGGAATGGTGTGAGTGATGACCCTTGGATCAAATATATTCAATTCATCATTGATATGTGCAATGAAGTCTTTATATTTTTGGAGAAGAAATTTTAGTTCCTCTTTTCAGTTTTAGACTAGCTTGGGCCAATGTTAACATACATGGGATATTTTTTTATTCCTAAATTAATAGGAACAAATTATTATTTAGTGGGATATAATTTTTTAGAGTTGTCAACATTCATGTATAATTCAAACATCTTTTCCAATGAATTCATTCCTTTCAGTATCTCATTTTACTTCAATTACATAATATCATCATTTTATAATTAATTTTTATAAAGTTCCTTTTAATTTTCATCTATTATTTGGTATTTTAAAACAATCAAATTATTCATAAACTAGATAATTTTTTTTTCATCCTCAAACACTTGAAAATTTAATGTTGTCAAGAGCAGAAAGAAAGTAACGAACTCAATCAATTTTTTTTGTATTTTGGATTCATTCAAAAGAAAAAAAAATTAGCCAAGGATATCATATAATAAACAATTTGATTTTGATCTCTAAGAATAGATAAAATATTTAAATCATCAAATGATTCAATCAAATCCCAATCTCTATGCTTATTTTTATTCAAGTACGACAACTTGTTTTGAAATTTAATTTTTACCTAGTTGAATACCAATTTTGAATCTCTAGACATGTCTAATTATTTCACCCCATGATTCAAATAAAATTATAAAATAAGGGTTAAATATTTATATTCAATAATATTGTTAGTGCAAGGGAAGCGTAAATGATATGCAATGAGGTAATATTTTCCCTGAGGGTCAAATAAAGAAATTGCTATACTAGCTCCTTAATTAGAATGAACCCCATCAAAGTGAAGGGTCCACAGTCCAAGTGAATCAATTATTTTATCTTTTTTAGTATAAAATTAGTAGTGAGGGTATATATACCGATATATGATGAAACAAAATTCATTTTCTCATTTTTGGCATTATGCTCAGTGATCATGTATTTCATTTTAGGCTCTATTTTTACCTTGATATGATTGGTTACACCCCTTCAAGGCAGCCACATATGTGGAAAATTAGTGGACCAATCACAACTAAAAAATATCCCATAAGCTACATTGATATATACAACCTAAATGTCAATGAATCATTATATCCTAGGTTTAGATGCTAGCTGCAAGTGAACATTCAATAATTCACCAACTACTTTTACTTTATATTTGTCCAATTTCACTACATTTATATTAGAAATTTTTAGATTTAGACCCAATTTTATACAAATACTAACTAAAATTATATTCACTAAGGATCATAAATTAACCAAACATTTATGTAAGTTATTTCCAAAAAAAATGATAGTGAGGAGGAATGGAGGAAATTTAGTTTTGGTCTTATGAATCACTATGTTTACATGTGATATATTTTATTTGCTTGAAGAAGGATTCTAATCTATTGATTTCAACAAGTCTAAATTTTTTATTATTTGAGATAATTCATGTAGCCTGATGTTTGACTTAATATTATTCATGTATTTTATGATATTGTAGCCAACTTTATTGAAAATAAGATATATGTTAGTAGTAGGTTGTTGATCATTATATTTTAGGGGTAGAGGATCATTGATAGATTCTGGATTAGGAGGAATGATAATATCATTAAATTGTATATAATTTGTGAAGGGTTGTGTTTTTATTCTAAATTCATAGTTATTTCATTATTATTATTGAAAATTAGGCATCTCATCTGTGTTTTCCTTAGGCTTGTGATCATATTGATAATGGAAACTAAAATATTCTAGCATCATGATCATACTATGTATGGAGGATGTAATATAAGAATTAGAGATGATATATATATTAGAATAATTTATTAAGTATCATGAACTCTATTAGATTAACCTTATATGAGTTTGGATCTATTAAGATAGTATAGTTGTAACTAATTCTAGCCTTTAAATACACCCCTCACTCAAAATGGGGTCATATATCCAAATATTTCAATACTTTTAATATTAATCAATTAGTTCAATGTTTATAAAATTTAAGTGAAATGAGAACACCAAAAATGGTCCATTGTACTCCTTTATCAAGAAGAAGATTGGGGTTTCAAAACCCCATGAGAAGTGTTATCTATGACTAGGATTTGTCTAAAATGTTATAATTAGAATGATCATAATAAAGTTTTGTTTTTAGGTTATGGGGGCATGATTAAAATAAAAATAGGTGTAGTTGATATTATTTCTCATAGTTAAAATTACTATATTTAACATTATGACATTAAATACTTGATGCAACTGGCCATTATTTTAGGTATGCTAGAATTTCCAAGAAATAAAAAATCTATTTGGATGGACCCTATCTTGAGCATCGTTGAATTCATCCATACTTTATTGGTAAGATAAGGTACATGATTTAATTAATTATTTTTATGATTTGATGTGTGAATTCACTCACTCACATATGTATTTCAAACTAGGGGCATTTGTAGATAACTTATTTTGGTACAAGATCCTTTTTTATAGTGTCTTTTACCCATTTTCACACTTGTTCCAATTATGTATATTTGGTTGTTTGTATGAAATTTCATACCCCATAAACCTTTATTTGGCCTTTGATCATTATATATGTCTTTAACATACATATATTTCAGATTTTGAGCCTTATTTGTCTATTTTCCATAGCTGATTATCCTCATTTTGGACATCTATCTCTCCAAGGATAGATTTAGTAGTTCACTTCAAGGATAAATTTGGTGGTTATAGGTGAACCACCACATATAACCTATGTAAATTAAATAGAATCTTGTGTGTTTTTTTGATTCCTTTTAACTTGGCCTAATTTATTATGCATTTGGTTTCACTTATTACTAATTTTCATGTTCAACCATAGTGTGTGTTATGTCTTAGAGATCCCTATATATACCAAGTCATCCCAAGTATTTTATTAGGTGTTTGTTTAAAAGTGAATCCATTTAAAAAATTCAAGTTAGTACCTTTATTATCCATATCTATTACTCTACTTGCGACATATTCTTCCACCTTGATAATTGAATCTTATTCAAGCAATTGTGACAGCATCCACTTGTACCAAAAGAGGATTTAAGTGAATGTTCATGTAATTTCATTACACATCTAGGGAACAAGAGGGAAATAATTTACATGAGATTCCATTTTCATGGCATAAATAATTGTATTGGGTCTAATTCCAATATGTGGGATATGTACCTACAACTCTCTTGTGGTTGCTTGACCCATGACCCCTTTTTTATTATTCATTTGAGTGTTTGTGACAAGTTAGATCAAGAATATAAAGAAGAGATCAAATTAGAAATTATTTTGAAAAGTTCTAAAGTGAGGACATAAGACTATATGAAATCAAATAATGCACATGCATAAGAAAATATTGAATTTAGAGATAAACAAAATACAAATTCAACACAATAGAACATATTTGATGATAATAGAGATATGACGTATTCAATATATGAATTTGACTAATGAAAATTTGGTATAAATATGAAAAGTGATGAGTCTATTCTTTAGTAAACAAGGTTACATATTTCACATAAAGCTTCATCATCACTTTCAGACCATTTTTATACTCTTAGAATCATAATATTCTATATAGGTGTGCTTATTTCATCACATTTACTATTTTTCTTATTTCATTGCTTGTTTATTTGTTTTTTAATGCTCATTTAATATTTTAAGCCATGAGAATGATTTAAATTGTCTTCTTGGTCATTATTCATCTTATACCCCCTTATACAATAATTTTATCATGTTTTATTATAGTTATTTACCCTAGTGCACTAAGAATTAAAAACACCTAGTCATTATGCATCGTGGGTCCATTGACCCATATTCTTGGTTTTTTGGTTTCTTACACATTGTTTTTTGGCTTTCCTACCTTTTTATTGTTAGCTTGCATGCCAATAATGTCGTATTCTAAATTCAAAAATTCTATATGTACACAAACATGCTAATGCATTTAGGGAACATTGAATAAGTATAATAGAAACTCCCATGAGACATTGCATGATAATTTTTTTAATATTTTCCATTTATTTAAGTGTATGCATCTCTTGTACTAAATTTTTAATTGAATTAGTGAATGATCATATAAAATTTACTCGTTAGTTGCATCTCATACATAAATATAAGGGTCATGATATTCATATTACACTAGAACACATGAGTGCTAATTTATAAATTGAATAAGAGTAGGGGTATTAATAATGTCAAACCCATCATAAATACACCCATTTTTTATGCTCTTATAAGGTATATTAAAGTTAATTAGGGTTTGGAGGAAGAAAAAGATATTATGGAAGATTGGCATTACAATTTGATAATTTAAGAGAGGTTTTTGATCAATAGGAACATATGAAGGTGCTCAAAAAATTTCAAGATAATATAACATAAAATACCTATTTTAATTGGAGGGTGAATAAGTGTTAAAAACACTATTCCAACTAAGTAAAATAATGGTAGTAGGAAAATTAGGTAAAGTACAAAAAAATATGGTAAATCATATCTACCTAGGGTAAAAGGTAGGAGAATGAAAGTACCTAAAATTAAAATGATAAAATAAATGAAAGAGATAATAATGATGGATAAGTACATTTTTATAGATTAATTTTATTCTAATACTGTATAAATGTATAGGGAACGAGATCCTAGAATATTGTAAAAGAAACTCTAGTGAGTAGACTATGTTTTGTGAAAGTGACCAATTTTGGAATGTTATAAAAAGGGTTATGTTGATGGGGGTTTATGGACCACCTAGTAGGATGATGGGAAAAATTACCTCTCATTTTAGGATCATTGGGTGTGACACAGGGCATGAGTTTTAGGTGTTTAGTTTTATAAATAACCACATGATGGAATAATAGACAAGTGAAGTGTTGTTACTTATGAATATCCTTGTTTCTAATCAATTATCTCTACCTAATAGTCAGAAAAACTATTCATTAAAATGGATAATAAAAATGATGTTGTTTGTACAAAATATATTTTGATTGAAATAAACTTAAAACAAAGAAAGGGTGAGGTAGAAAAGAAAGTTTCCAGAGTTATCAAGGGATATCTTCTTTAAACTAATTGGTTTATGAAATTCATTGTGTAATGAAATTAATGTTCACTTAAATTTAGTTATTAATTATAATTATATAAACACAACAATAATCCTAAGGAAATTATATTTAAAATATTTCTTATGACCTTTACTTGATAGAATTTTGATATATGATAAATTACTTAAGCAAATCCATTCAAAAACCAAGATTATGGCAGAAGCTTCTATCATAAAAATAATTAAACTAGTTATTACGCAATTAAAAAAAATCAATTCACATGTATTAACCTCATATACCAATAAAACTGATCTAATATCTCATGTAGTACTCAAAAATTGAGATAATAAAAATACATAACAAACTCACTAGTTTTTTTGAAGAATTTCAAGCTTCTATTTTAAAAATATTCCCCTCTTTTAGAGGTAAATATAATGTGTATATATAAGTTTAGATGACCACTACCACATCTAAAATAAATATAAATTCAAAAGTAAACAAATTTTATAAACTTTGGTTAAAGTTAAAAATCATGCAAAAGTTTACAATTCTTTTTTTTAAGAAAAACAAAACCAAAAAAATATTTTCTCTCCTAGATCATTTTTTTCTAGTATTTTAGAAGAGTTTGCCTATTAATTTTGGAACGTGACCATACATGCTTGATAGTCATCATCTATTATCAATAGGTTTATTGTTGGAGATTAGAACATGTACTCTATTTTGGATATCAACATTACATGGTTTTCCAATGGGGTGTGAAGATTCCCATTCATCATAGTAGGATGTTTAATTTTTTCCTTAACGTAGCTAATTAGATCAATAACCCCAGTTCTTACCCCATGGTTGGCTTCCAAAAATTTTCCTTTGAAATTTGTCATAAATTTAGCATTTGGGAGCAAATCTTTCTAAAGAGATTAGCTTATCCTCTAGGGTAAAAGAGGAAATAATTTTGACCTTTTGAAACACTTATAGAATTTTTTCTATTACATTATAAATATAATTAAATACTATGCTCATATCATATGACCATTCTTGTAATGAAGACCTCATATTCATAACAAAACTTTGACATAGATAAATTTCAATTGATTCATCTAATTTAAATGAGGAAACATTTTTTTTTATTACTTTGGTCAAGTTTCCAAGCTTTATCTCTATTTAGATAATGTGATCCTTATATAGTTGACCTTCTATTGCTAGGGACACTCTTACTTTTGAATTGATAATTGTCAACCAACAACTCATATAGTGACTCAAAATCTTTCTCTACTTAAACAATAATATATGTAGGGACTGATACCTTTGTTTGAGCTTATAGCCTCTACATTGTATGCTTCATTCCTTGTATAACTTTATTTGCCAATTTCCTTTGTAGTGGCCACCACAAACTCAAGGTATTCTATAAATTCATCTCTTTCACCTAGTCTAGTTTTTTTTTGTTTTTCAAGATAAATAATTATTCTTTAGTATCATACAAATTAGGAATTTCCCCATTGGTTATATTTCTTTAGGTAATTCTCTTGAGTTTCCTTGTATCTTGTTCAAACTTAAGTTAGTCTTTGATTCCATGACTATTATAATTTCCATCCTCTTAGCCTTAGAAAGTTGAATGCTCTCAATCTAATCCTCATTTGATTTATACATAACACAAATAAAGTATATAGGTGGGGTGGCTAAAGTGGATGATGATGTATGGAGTGGAATGGAAATTGGATTGGTGATAATGGAGTCAACAAAAATGAATTATATCCATGTGATGGGTGTAGGGATATGAATGATAGTGGTAGGAATATGAGGTGGAATTAGAGGATTGGTGGATTATGTAGTTGAAAGGGAAGCAAATTGGGCTTTAACCAACACAATACTAGGAATTTATTTCTTATTTTTGGGATCCTTAGGCTTAGATATAGAATGACTAATCATGCTAGGTAACCAAGCCATAACAATTATATTTAAAGTGGGAAATGTATTTAATGGATAAATTATTAGTAATGCCACTCTTGTATCAAGTGGTACCCTCATTCAGAGGGACTTTCTGACCCAATGTTTAAAATTATGACCAATAATGGAGGGACAATTATCACACTAATAGGGAGAGGGGAAATTTTTCTTGAGTAATGGATTGATATTGACTAGAGATAAGAAAAAAAAACACACGGGGGATTTGTGTGGAAGTGCTTAGAGATAACTTCCTAAAATACACCTTAGTAATTTGAACATCTTTTCTAGGAGTAGTAAAGGTCGAAACCTTAGCTTGGGAGATTGAGAGAGGAATATAAATTGGGACATACTATAGTGGAGGCATGGAAGGAGAAGGATGGAGAGTCACCATTTTTTATTCTCTAATTGATGCCATAGGTGGAATATCAAGAATTTAAATTAAAAGAGAAGGGAGAGGAAGTTGATCAGAAGGTGAAGTAGGGGAATGATTTAGCTCTTGAATTGAAATTATTCATTGAGAAACTATTGGAGGAGGAAGTCCCTATAGTAATTTATTACTTAAGTATACATATACTAATAGAATAATCATGAGTTGCAAATTCATTTGCATATCTTTTACTTCTTTTTGGTGCTTCTGCCTTGGATGTGAAGTCCCAATACTTATATTCTAATTTTTTTTCATCCCCTCTTCATCATTTTTAGCATTCATATACATCAAGTCATGTGGGTGTTGATGATGATTATAAAATACTAACACTTTCCCATTCAGTGACCTTATACATTCTTTGGAATATCCCCTAAGGTCCTATTATCTTAGGTCATGGTCATCCAAATTGAAGTAATTTTGGAGGGATGCTATTGTATGTAATGTAGGGCATAGTTTGAAAATAATCCTACCTACTTTCTATGGCATTGAAATCCATGGATCTTGATTCTTCTCCTTGTACACCACCAATTCCATGGATAATTTGGTAGGAAATCACTTATTTTTCCAATTTATCAAGTACATATCTGGGTATCCTAAGGGGAGATAGTAAGAATCCTTCAATTCTGAGCATTGTGTGATCTAAGTAATACCAATAGTCTCCCATTATTATTATTATTATTGATTTTTGATTTCCTTAGAAATCCTTAACATTGGTACTTCATTAATATATTGCTAAACTGGTGGATAAAAATAGTCACAAATTTATTTGATAAACATTATGAACTTATGTTCATAAAAATTGGAAAATTTCAAGTGTACAATAGTCCTTGAAGTAGGAGTGCGTCATGGAATATTATAAACTACAACTATGGCACATGTAGTGTCAACCAAATAATACATCATATAGAGATTAATTCCATTCTTGAATCCAATGACTAGTTGTTTTAATTTGAACAAAACTTATTTGTCATTGATAATCATTGACAATAAGGGCACCTATATTGACATGAAAAATGTTGGTATCCCCATAAAATGAATTAATTAAATCCATACCAATCTAAATGCCATATATATTGAATAGACAAATTAGTTTTTTATCTACATCATCCCTATTGACCTAATGGTTAGGGTCTTTAGACTAGTCTTTTAGAACTTCTCTGATATTATGAGTATCAATACATTCTGATGTAGTCAACTGGGTATACACAAATGTATGCTTTGGTAATTGATAATATCCTTATATGGCCATGCTATCTAAGAATTCTATTTGGTTCTTCTTCTTCAAAGAAAGGACCATGTCATCTTGGTATATAGCTCTAGAAAACACATTGTAGAAGAGGTTTACACAAGGAAAACCTTAGTTTTTATCACTTCCTGATGAAGGCTTGAGGTCATTTGAGTAGTTTGTGTTTGTATATTAAGGGATCTCTTCTTCTATAATGAGTCTCTTTTTTTCAACCTCGTCAAAAATGCTGTTGTAATGTATGAAACTAAGGCTCAATGCATCCTAGATGAGCACATTATCTATGAATACTTGTGGTGTCCAATAAGAAAAGATATAGGAAGGCATTATTTCTTGTTAAATCTTTCCACTACTTAGTTACACTATAAATTTGTTATGAAATAGCCTTATAATATTTTTGTGCTTTTGGAAGGAATTTAGATGATGATAATAATCTCTTTTAAACAAGAAATTTAAGAAATGGAATATACATTATTTTAGTTTTTACTGTAAATCTCAGGATGAAAAATTAAATTTCCTTGTTAATGAGTATTAAATGAAAAAATTAGAGTTTTTCATTTATTTGGATATTTTTTCCCATTATGTTTTTATTTTGGTTCTTGTTTGATGTTTTGTAGAAGAATAAACTTGAGCCATCCATGTGTCACCATCATGATAATTGTATAAGCATTGTATCTATTATCAATCACCATGTAAGTATTTTTCATGCTTACTTAAAATGAAAGTGCTTCCACATACACCACTATCATCTTTTGATAGTTTCGAATTCTCATGTTTATTGAACTTAGTTGTGTACTACCATGAGGTTTTTGAAATTAGACACATTGTATCATGTGATTGGCTCATCTTATCTTAGTTTTTAGTCCTTCAAATTTTTATCAGAGTGAATGGCCATTTTAATAATGTGAGAATTCACCAAAATATAGTGAATTATGGAAATTGTTTTTCAAAATAAGTACTTGAAAACCTTAATATCTTGAATGTACCAAACTTTAAATTGTTCATGAAATATTTGTTAGATCATATCAAAATAAAATTCAAAATGGAAAATACCATTAGATCATATTAAATATATATTTTAAAACTTATATTCATGATATTAAAAGTTATTTGATTGATTTATTCTTATATAAGTGGGTCCCTATTTAGAAAAGAATGGGGGTGTGTTGGTCACAATAAATGAGGACTTTTTCCTAAGTGTTATAACCTAGATTTGTAGGCAAAACCTTGAAAATAAACCAACATAATATTTGAGAATTTCATGTTTTTACCAAATCTAAACTTAAGCTTTAATACTATCAAGTGAATTTTAAATATTCAACACCAATAAAGATTCACACATGTTTGTGTAGTGATTTAATTACCCTTCTATTGGGATTTCATGTTTAACATGGAATTAATAACTTGAAAAAGAATATATGAAGGGATTTTAATTATTTTCTTAATATTTTAATAGGCTTAGAAAGGAAGGCTTGGGTGTCTCTATGCTTCAAGTCGAGCCTCTAAAAACATCACAATGATACCTTTAGATCCACTATAGGCCTTGCTCCATTTCCAACTAGGCATCCATAACTCCGATGGAAATTACCCAAATCATCCTCGTAGAGAGTTTTTTTTTAAATTTACTTTGAAGATTTAATGTTCTAATCTTCTTCAGATTTATCTTTGAATTTTTGGAGGGTTGGGAAAAATTATAGTTAGTTCAAGGGGTATATCATAAAAAATTGTCTAAGTAACCTTTCTTTTGTTATGGACTTCTTGTTATGCATTATTATTATTATTTAAGTGTAGATGTGACTCTTATTAATGAAAAAATAATTCTTAATTCCTAAAGTAACCTAAAATAAAGGTTTAAATTATAATAATAACATGAAATGTTTAGGTAAAACTATAATATACTTCTAAGTTTTAACCAATTCTCCTAAATTCTTAACATCTTACAATATCTTCAGCTTAGGTCCACCAGTTTGTCTATAACAAAAAATCTTTATATTCAAAAGGGATCACTTATATGTTGAAATGGAAGTTCTTGTGTAATTATTATCTTAACCAGGACTTATTCACTATCTACCACTATAGAAATCAAATTACTAGTCTATGTACTAAATATAAAATAGAATGTAACTAAATATGAAAGCAAAATAATGCAAAAATAAATCTAAACTACTCTATTTATAAAGTATTCTAATCCTAAAGTATAACTCACAATAATTCTGATGTAGATGATGATGGAACAATTAAAAATTAGTGTTTCAAATACTATTCATTCAATGAAAGTGATAAATCATTGCATTATCAATATTTTAGCTTGAATGTGTTATTTCCCAAGATCTCAAATATTTGATACAAACCAATCCATAACAATGAAAACTTGGAATGTTGACCCATTTTATCATGTGATTTATACTAAATTAGGACCAATTTTTAAGTTATGAATGCTTTCACTTTGACTCTTTTATCAAACCATATTTTGATGATATCTAAATGCTTACTAAAATTGTGAATAAATTCTTCATGTGCATCTTCTATTTGGATAATGTTTAGTAGTATCGATTGTATCCGGTCATCTTATTTCATGTATTTTTGCATGAATTTTTATGTTTGGATTTTCAATATAATAGGGGATATAGGTTCTTAACCATAAACTAAAAAAATGGAAAACCTTTAAGTGCTTGTTTATATTTGGTTCAATTTTCCCACAACACATATTTCAACATCAAATGGTGTTCTATTAGTTTATTCTCAATAGAGTTATTAATTATGTAAATAAAATTATTGTTTGTGGACTTGGTAACACCATTCACTTGTGGAGAATAATTAAATTAAAAATTTAGTATAATCTTATTATCATATCCCAATCACTAAATTATGCACAATGAAATATGGGTCCATTATCATAAACCCCAAAAAAATGGTATTCCAGACTTTATGAATATATCTACCTCTAAGAAATTGATAAGATATTTTTATATACTATTCTTTGTATCAATATATTCATTCCATTTAATATAATAATTTATTACTATTAATACAAATTTATGTCCATTAGGAGAATTGGGATTTGTGAGACCCCTATTTTCATAGTGCTTACTTTAGACACGTTATGTTCTACACATGCCCTTTTGAGATGTGTTTTATGTGTTATTGAAACATGAGATATTATCAAGTCCCTTTGATTGAGAAAAAGATTCTATATGTTATGAGATGTTATTGAGTCCTTGTGACCTAGATAAAGATTCAATATGTTATGAGATGTTATTGAGTCCTTGTGACTAAGACACAAATTATATATATATATATATATATATATATATATATATATATATTATAAAATTTTATGTTTTTCTTATTCCAAAATAATCATATGCTAGATTGGGTGATGATTATATTCATTTTTATGTAATTTTAATTATGCTATGTTGCTTGTCCATATTGATGAGTATTGATTCCAAAGTACTTAAGCTATTATTCTCAAGCATGTATTTAGATTATTCATATGTTTAAATGATTGGTATTACTTTATCACCAATGATATGTGATATTTTTGATATGTCATTTATTTGTTTTTCAAATTGAGATCACTTGTATTAATTATATTTTGTAGCTTCAACTTCTAGGGTAGGGTATTTTATGCATGCAATGTTGTGTAGGTGATAAAGGAGGCCAATGAGGGGACTAGGAGTAAGTTGGGCATGAAAACATCATGGGTAGAGTGATGACACACATATTTAACCTTATTGTTATCCAAACCATTCCTTGTACCTTATTGTGGACCTAATCAAAAGCATAGATGTCCCCAACCAATTTTCCACTATTCACCCCCTAGGATACTAATCACACCTTTCATTAATATCCTTATGAGTTTTATTTAAAAATTTCAATTCATTATTAAAGTATTTGTAATCTAGTTAAGTGTCCCTCTTTGACTCAAAACTTAGATGGGTTGAGAGATCCAAATTTTTAGAATGTCATAAAGTAGATTTTAGATATTTTATGTTGATATTTTTTCCATTAGACCAATAATAAGTTAGGAGAGTATTTCAAGGATCCTTATATAATTTTTGAGTCAACCCATGTACCATTTATGGAATGGGATAATGAGTGCATTTATGGAGGTATGGGTTTGCTTGCTTGCCCACATGGGCTTGTAGGTAGAGACATGGAGGGGGAAGAATTTATGACCATAAACAAAGGGATGGGAAGGGGCACATGTAACCTTTATATTTTATTCTAGAGATGAGAGTTGAGCCTATTTAAGGAATGAAATTCTTCATTGAGAATATTTTTTCTAGTTTTGAAAAAAATGGAAGTTTGGAGTGGAGGAAATTAACCATTGTCAAATATTATTAGAAGGTGTTATTGAGGGAATTTAAAGAGTACTAAGGTAGGTTTTCATGACATTACATTATTTTTATTTTTATGAAAGTTATCTTTTCTTCCTTCCCTTTGTTTATGAGCTTTCAAAAGGATTAAGGCCATTTGGCTTACCCTCTTTCTCTATTTTATATTCCATGGTTGTGATTATGGCCACCATTCCATTTTAATTCCAATTTTGGGTATTGGAGATGTAATATAAATCATAAAAAATATCTATTTTTTATTCCATTTTAATTCCTTAAAATGAAAAATTTATGATTTCGAAAGGTATGTGGTTTACATGTTTGTTTGTATACCCATTTGTAGTGGAAGTGGTATTAGAACTAGTTTCCCATGTCATCCTACATGGTTTTATTCATAATTAGTGGAGGTGTCAAGTGGGATCATAATCCTAATGAATTCCTACATGTTATTATCATTGTGGAAGGTGATTATTCCCTCCCATGACCAAGATATGGTAGAATGAGGGCGAGGAATTCTCTATGTTCTTATTCTCAATCAATGGGCCTATTTATGTTGAAAATTTATACGACTACCTTGTGTTATTTTATTACTTTACATGGTGTTTTAAATTAATTTTATGATATTTTTTTGGAAATGGAATCCCTCCTTTGTATAGTTATCTTCTAGCCTCCTAGATGTATTTTCCTAGTGAGCACCCATTGCCTATTCTTGTAGCACCTAAACCTCCTTTGTATCAAATTGAATACCTTAAAACATGATATGGTGATGTCAAAAACTAGGATTATTAGGCTCAAGGGTTCCTATGGAAACCACCTGATGATGGAAAAAACCAAGGGAGGTGAGTCTCTTTTGGTTGGCCTTATAGTTACATGTGGAGCCCATGTGAAGATAATTTGATCAACACTTTTTGTTTATGTTTATAAAGAAATTTATTAGCTATTTGAGATCCATCATTATTGTATTTAATTCATCTAAAGTTATATATATATATAAATTAAAATTTGTAAAAAGTATTTAGAATTAACATGATGTTCCTAACACTTGCATACTCCTCCTAGAGAATGTAACGAGTTATAAAAAAAGGAAAAAAAACTATTATGTTCAAATTCCAATTTTACATGTATACCTTTGTAATTTTATATTAGGATAAAAATATTTGATTTCTCTTTCCTTAAATTGTAAAATTCATTGATTAACATGAATCTATGGAAGACTAGTTATAATTAATTAATTTTTAAACACTAAAGAACATTCTAATTTCTCCCAGTTTTAGTTGTATTGAAATTTAGGTTCAATATAGGATTTAATGTAACTAATGGCATAATTTTTGGAGTAGCAGGTAATTTTTTATGAATTTTTAAATTTATGGTATAAAAACCCTTATAACTCTTTTAGAAATTGCCTTTAATTCACCTAATTATTTAACATGAAAAATTATTCATTTCAAGACTAAAAACAATTTTAACATGAAGTTCTAGAAATTTTAAACCCATCCCCTTTTGTTTTATATTTTTTTAATATTTGGTTTGCAAGATAAGAATTTTTGAAAATTATACCCCTATAGGTTAGTTTTCATTTACCGTCATCCCTTTCTAAGTGCATTATTCTAAACTTGTAGGCTAGTTGGAAGTGTAAGCCAGTGGTAACCCATGTACAAGCCACATAGGTTTATTCCCCCATCACATTTATTAAAAGTGAGGGAAGGGACAATCAACTATATGTGATCACCACCCACTTTGTTAAAAAATAAATATATAAATTAAAAAGAAATTAAAACCATAATACTAAAGGTTTTATTTATTTAATTTTGTTATATATATATTTGAAACTTTATTTTTCTAAAGTTTAAACCTGTACATCATTAAATTCAAAACTAGAACTATTTCCCTTAGAGACAATTTTTTGTAAAGCCATTTCTGACCATTAGAGGACATAAAGGTAGGGTGATCCCAAAAGGTTCCCCTATTAATTTTTCATTCTCTTCCACATGAAACAATTTTACAAACCTGAAACATGTGGATCATTTTTTTGCAACCATGATTGTCGATACCCGATGGCTCAAAGGTGGTGGAACCCAAAAGGTAACCTAGTAAAATTTTCATCCCTATCTATTTAGAATTAGTTTTGGGACCTAAAATTTGTTATTTTTTACCTTATACTTATTTTTTCTTAGGGAGGAATGTTTAGGCCTTGACTATCACATGCTCTTGGGAACTCTGAATCAGGTTGACCCAAATGGGCACCCCTATATTTTTTGAGTCACCTTTAGTTTGAGACAAAAATATAAATCTAAAACTTAATTTTGTTTTTAGATTTTACCTTGTGGTGGCCATTAATGGCTATGGATGAGATTGAAGGTCCTAGGACCTATTCAACAATCATAAGAGTCTTATGAGCATTCTGTAAAAATGGGTACCTAAAAAACTCATGCACATATATTCATATTATGTTATAAAATTGAAAGTTATTTTTTGGACAAAAGCTCAAAGACTCCATTAATGACAAACATCCAAGGGTGAGGAAGGAGAGGAAGGATGAATATGGAAAGGACATCCTCCAACACCTCCTCCTTCCTCCAAAATATGAGTTTTAAAACTAAATGGCTAATTTGGAGAACTTCTGGCCTCCATGAAGATTTTAGGTCACCCTTTTACTTTGACTAGATTTAAAGGTACATATTGATTTGATTTGATGGTGGAGATTGGCTTCACCAATCTCAAGGGGCTTAAATAGGATATTTTAAACATATTTTGATGTCCTATGATGTTTATTTGATGTTTTTTGTATCACTATTCCCAAAGTAAAGTCAACATGAAATTATACTTTGTTTGTTCCTTAAGTGAGAGTTAAGCCACATGATTGGTCAAATTTCTCAGAACCCTCCCTGAAATCCATTGCAATTTGGGATGTATGGTTAGATCAAGTGGTTTCTCAAACCCACCTCTATTTAGTTATGCCTTATTTTTTTACTTAGGGTCATGGGGCCCACTAAGATCACTTATATATCTTTAGGCTTGTGTAAGAGCCTATAGATAAATTATAGTAAGTGGTACTTGCATGGTTGTGCAATGACCATGTATCTACTTGTATATTGCCTCCATGTCATTTAGGCATGTGGGTTATTGGATTATTTGTGCATATTATTCCACATAGTTGGCCAATTGTTGTCAGTACGAGTGTGTAAAATGTATGTTGTACATTCTAAAAAAAAAAATGAACCTATTTTTATGTGTTTTGTTGTGTCAATTTTTGGGAATGATAAGATTGATCACACTAATGAAATATAGTCCCCATTGAGAAAATAAATGATCCTAAATTATTAGAAGACACTTAAGTTTTGATAATTTTTTTGCATTCATGACATGTTCCTATGTGGTTATGTGTATCTTTGAAAATTTTAGGCCAATAGTAACCTACTTACAAGATCTTATGTGACATCATGTTACTAGCAGGATGAAGGCTACCAAGTTTTTCATGAAAAATATTCATTATTAACTTAGCTTCTCATTTTGATACATAATGAAGATAAAATCATTCATATTTATTTTGATATAAAACACCTTTATTTTTAAAGAGTTATCAAAAATCTTTAACTAAGATCTCTCCAATAGCTTGTTACCATAGCCATTGATGTTTCAACATACACTCAATGAAGAAAAAAAATTGAAAATAAAATAAATTATTATATATAAAATTATAAATGCAAAAGATTACAAAGCATGTATATTACAAAGAAGAGAACTTGCTTAAATAGGCAAGGCAACACAAGATGCAAGTTAAACTAGGCAATGTGGGATAAATCCCCACATAAGACAAAACTAGGTAAATATAAATAACCTAAATAGAACCTAGCAAGAATGAGTAATAATATACTCTAAGAACCCCCCTTAAGTGAAGTTAGGGGCTAATAAAAGAGGATCTATTATGAAGCCATGTGTCCCTATGGATAACAATCCATCATACTAGAGTACATGGATTTTGAGTCACTATAACCACCAAGTGAAAGGAGGAATGGTGTTGAGTATGAGGATCATTGAATATGAACACTATGATCCAAAGTACTATTTAGAATGATGAAACTCAGGAAGCATAACTTGAACACCCTCCAACAAGATGGTGAGAATTGAGCACAGATATTAGTGGGGATGCCACACTGGTGTCACTAGTGGGGATACTATATTGGTGTCACTATAAGAATCACCAAGAAGGACATGGAGTTAAGTAATAAATACTCATATGGGTTTTGGAAAACAAAGTGCCTAAATAGGATATCTATTTATAAAGGAGGAATCTAAAAAACACTCAAAAAAGTGAAACATATACATATAACTCTCATATAGTGGAGAAAAAGAGAGAAAACCCATAGGAAAAACTCCTCCCCCCTCCCCCAAAAGAGAGAAAATAAAGAGAGCTAAAAATCCCCATAAAAATGATGCTAAAGTAGTCCACACTCTAAGTACTTAAAAATTCACAAAGGAACTCAATCTATATTAGTGGTTTGAATCCACTACTCGATCATAAAAATAACTAACATTGAGCTTCACCAGAATAGATTCAAGCAAGAAGACTGTTAGTGGTGATGAAAGCACAAAAGGGTATTGTATGTGTGAGGAACACTCAACACCTAAAAATAAAAATGTACATCACACCCCCCTTATATTATTGACTGGGTGGAGTGATGAAAAAAGGTCTCACGAGTGGGCCAAATCCACTACTCAAACACCAAACAAGTTGGCATTGTATATACTAGAATAGCTCCATGTTACACTGAAAGAGACTATTAAACTATTGAAAAAGATAAGATGACACTATTACTCACCAAAAATAGCTATAATTCATGTTGTGGGAGACTGTCAATTATCAAAAAATGGTGTAAAAAATACAAATAAAATATCTCAATGATGATGGCCCATGGTGGTGATGGAAGAGACAAGTAATTAAAGAAGTGAAAAGGTACCTAAAATAGAACACACAAATGCATAAAGGTAGATAAGGATAAATAAAAAAACCCCCCATGACACTTTTTAATTAGTATGAGTACAATATATCCCAATAAATACCAAATGAAATTAAGGAAGACACTAGGCTTCACTAGAATAGCTCCTAATAAGGATACTATCGACTTGTTGAATAAACCATCAAGAAAGATGCTCTAAAAATAAGGGAGAAAAGATGTGTCACCATAGAAGAAGGTGAGGCACTAAGAAAGGGGCCTCAAGGAGACTTGACATAAACTACCACTGTGTAAAAGCACTAATACATGTCATGGGTTGATGGAAGAGTTTAGAAAATGGTAGAAAAAAGAGCCATAATATATACAAAAACATCATAAAAGGATAAATAAACAAAAACAATAACATGCAAAGCACATGCAAAAAGGACATTGGGCTCAGCCAAAAATACGTCTTAGATAGTGTGTTCATAAAGTACAATGCAGGGCCCATAACACAAGAAACCCCCTATTCGTGACAATGCACACTCAAGAATAGGATGTCAGACTCAATTAAAAATGCATCTATGAGTGGAATAAATGATGAAAATACAATCCAAAAGAATTAAGAAAGAAGTTTGTGTTGCCTATGAATGGGTCTAACCTCTTGCCAGACCAAATCTTACCCTCTAATCTTTGATAAATAAAAGAGAAAGTAAATGCAAAATAAAAAAACATTCCCTCAACAAATTCTCATAACATAACAAATACATCACCACTAAAATTTCACCACAAACCATAAGCACAAGACAACATAGCCAATGTGAAGAGACCCCCCAGAATGTGGTATTTTATATTTTAGTGTATTTTACAATGTAAATAGAACCAATGCATGGGAAATGAAAAACTATGAAGTTTAAAAAAATACAATGCTCAATTTTTAGATACTAATCAAAAGTTATTAAACAATAATTTTCCTATAAATGAGGTCTATTTAATAAATTTGCACTAAAATTTTAAAAAATGTATTGTGGCTAAGGTGGACCTAGACTTCTAACCACTCATTGGAACCAACACAAAACTAGGAATCTCTTCAAATCAATGAAAGTCAAAAAATAATCTGCTAGTGACCCCTATGTGTGTGGAAGTGAGTTGGATTCCCTCTTTAAGGAAAAAATACAACTATTAAGGAAAATAATGAAGTGTTCAGCTATGATAAGAAGAAAGAAAGTGGATTATAGGTGTCCCAAAGAATCCCATGCCGTAAAGTAGATCTACAAACTCAAAAAACTCCATACATACTCTATAATATAGATATCGGGCCACCATAACTCTCTAATGCACTTGCCAAGTAGGGATGCCAAGGATAATGGAACCAAGTTAGACTCAAAATAAAGAAAAATCCAAAAATGAATGGAACTTAGAATTGGAAAATGGAATTTAGTCCATAAAAGGAGCACATAGATAGAAAATTAAGGAAAAAATAATGAAATGCAACATATCCTCTTCAAATGCTATGTTGAGCTTGGTCATTGATGCCATAGGTTGTCATTGATGTAATTAGTTATATTGGATACATGATGCATTAATGAAAAAGAGGTTAGTTGGTGGTTTGGAGAGAATATGCTAGTGACTCAGATTAGTGAGGATAAGGAGGATGTTTTAAGGCATCTATAGGTATCTTTGGTGAAGATATTTTGAGGTTTATGAGTTTAGAGAGAGAGATTATATTCATGTCTTATGTGTTTAATAAGGTTATTTCAGTCTTGGGTAGTGACCTATATGGTTTAAGGAGACTTGGTCAAAGGAGAATGATGGGAAATGTTGTGGATCCTATATTAGATGTCTTGAGGTGAGTAGTAAGCTTCATAATGTGTCTTGAAGATCTCAAAGTGGTATAGTTCCCGATAGGTCTATTTGATAGAATAGTTTATAAGTATGGATATGGCTTGTAGAGGCATGATGGTGGTGATATGGATGTATATGAGCTTAAATCTATGAAATGTAGTGTTATATCATGTGAAAAAGGTGAGAAAGGTGTTGAGTCAATCATATGACTATTATATTGAACCAAAGGGTTTGAAGTCTTGAGTTAAAGAAGAAAGCATGAAAATGAGTTTGAAGGTCTCTTATGTGTATAGACTAAAAAATGAAGACCCAAGAAGTATTTATCATGATTATTGGCACATGTGACTATTTAATGGGAAGTTGAGCTCTTAGGGAGAGATGAAAAAGGGTCCTAGTAATTATTTCCAAGCATTAGGAGTTGGTTTTAGGGGTAGAATTTTATGAACAAATGTTAAGAATGGAAACTGGTCTAAAACCCACCTAAAACCCTCATAAAGACTTGATATGGAATATATTGGTATAAATGGCTCAGAATGAATTGGATGACCTAGTGTGATTATTTGATCATGTATAGGTCTCTCCTAAGTACATCCAGGTGGAATTGGTCTATCAGAAGAGTGAGTAGAAGCTACAAGAAAACCCTTGTTTCTTGGATTTTTTGATATAGAAGGTAGGGTTGACTAGGTAAAAGCATGAAAGTGGATTGAGGATTAATATTGATACCTATATACTATTACCATGGTGGTTTCTAATAAGGTTACATAACTCAAAAATGCTAAACTAGTTATGAAAGTTGACCTATCACTAAAAAGGCCTAGTGAGTAAGACAATGAGAAAAAAAGGTATAAGTGGGAATGAGATTAGGGATGTGTTTCCATGGATTAGGAATGAATCCAATTTCATTGGTTTGTTTTTGAAAACCTATAACAAATTTCCATATTGGTTATATGTTTTGAAGGTCAATGAAAATGTTGTTCACAAAGTTGACTTGTTTAGCTGTGTAAGGACTGTGAGAGAGAAGGTTAATAGATTGGTATATAAGACCATAGTTTAAACTATAACTTGTGATATATATATTTTATTATATTATAGAGGTAAAATTTTAACTATTCATGTGAATAATTAGTCTTTTAAGTGTACTTATATGAGTTGAAAACAACATTCATCATGACTATGTTTTCAAGCTTGTTGGCAATTTTGAGTAGTCATCTAGTAGAGATGAATTTGAGGTGATTTACCTAGAGTTTAAGAATATAATGAATATAAATATGTTATAAATGTATATAAGGTTCATATAAGTTCATTTATAATCATTAAATGTCCTTGTATAGATGTTGGTGGTCAATTATGCATGACTAAGTTTCTGTGCAAATTGGCAGTTCTGAGTGAGCTTATTAATGAGATGTTCCTGAGTCTTTGAAGCCTAATAGATGTATAATGAAATTATTTATTACCTTTATGTCATCAAGTTTACATAAATATTTTTATTGTGGATATAATGTGTTTCTATAGGTCTATTTAAGCTTTGTCTTTGAAGATAATATTTTTGGGGGTAATTATGCCTAATAGGTCTTTAAGGCCTAATGTATCCTTCATGAGCTGAGTGAATGAGGTGTGAATTATAAAGAATTAAAAAGGTATTTATAGGTTATTGGATAATTTTTTTTAAAGGTTTTAATTTTTTTTATTTAGGTCTATGTTTTTTCAAGGAATCAAAATATAACATATTGTTGAAGGAGGGCTAAATGCTTTAGGTCTCTACTAGGCCTAAGAAGAGAAGGTGGTCGAAGTGAGTTTGGATGACTTAATGGTGATTATATTTTTATTTAATATTGTGTGTAGAATTTATTAGACATGTTTTTGGTATTAAATTTATGTATTAGTGATTTGGATGACAAAGAGAGTGAGTGAACTAGTGACAAGTATAAGAAGAAGGCCAAATAAGCCTATTTGGGCTAGTTAGACTATTGGAGATTGAAATGAAGGAAATAAAAGATTTTTGAGTGGTGAGAAGTAATGAATACCATATAATTAGTATATTTAATATTCCATTAAGGTTAAACAATGTTCTTTTAGGTGATGAACAAGTAACTTGTATTGATACAAGGCTATTAGGCCTATTTGTCTAGATATGCTTATGAAAAGGATTTAATTGAATATCAAGCTAAAGGAGTAGAATACAGGGATAAGGATGGATTTAAATTCATGATATGTATCATGAGATGATGATGTATCTTTATTAGGTATGCAAGTAGGTTATATGTCTGAGTTTCTATCTAAAAGGGTAAAGTGTGAAAGGAATATCAAGAGAGCTTTAGATTGAAGATACAAGGTAGGAGAGGGTAGTGGGTAGTGGCCTATGAGAGTTCCTTGAGATTTTCATAGATGATTGGTGATGTTTTACTGATTTATTATAGGTATTTATATATTTATGAGGGTTGATATCATATTATGCTGATCCATATTGTTGAATATGAGGGCTATTTGAGCGAAGAAGATGAAGGGACATTTTACTTGTGTGAGAGGTAAATTTGAGTGTGATAGAGAAAGAGAAGACCATAATCAGTTGTGAGAGGGAAATAAATAAAGGTAGATAGTTTCAAAGTGTTTATTGAGTGTGTGCTTGATTAGTAAGGGGATTTTAGCCTCCTATCAAGTTGGTGTTTACTAAAGTCAATTTGGTGCTTGATAAATTATTAGGGGTTAGTGCTCTTTATTGGGTTGGTTCTCAACTAAACTTGATTCATAGTATTATAGGATAAGTTTTCCAAGCTACGTTTCAGTGAGTTTTATCCCCTATGAGGTTTTCCCACATGGATCTTGTGTTCATGTGATGTGTTCTTATGTTTCATGATTTGTATGAGTATGCTTTCATTATAATGATGATAGATTAGTTGATATATGTTTGAATCGTTAATAAATGATGATTTAAATTAAATGAAAAATATTGAACATTGATTCACTCCCCCTCTCAATGGTTTTGCTTCCAACAATTGGTATCAGAGCAGGTCCTTTAGAGAAGGCTTGATAACTTGAAGGTGATTATAGAAGCACAAGATGGCTAAGAAACTAAGGAAATATAATCAAGAGTTGAGATATATGAGGTTATTGAGGAGAAGGTTTTTACCTTTAAGAGTGACATGGTCATAATGGAAAAAGAAGATGAGAAGGATATCAAGGATCTTAAGAACTAGTTAGAGGATGAAAATATATGTCTAAAATCAAAAGAAGAAAATGACAAGCATTAAAAGATAGATTTGAATCAACTCTTAGTCAGAGTGAGAAAGAATGAGAAAGACAATGAGAAGTTCATCAAGGATGAAAATACAAGATTGAAATCAAAGGAAGTTGAATGTGATTAGTTGAAGACCAAGATAGGTTCTTTGAAGGTTGAGCATGAGAAACTTGTAGTAAAATTGAGTGAGTTTGAGAAAGAGCAAGAAAATTTAGATAAAGTCAATAAAGATGCAAACATGAAGGGCAATATGAAGAAACTGATTAGGCAGCCCAATGCAATAAGGTATTCAAATTATTTTCATGGCCATTATTAATTTGTCATCATTTTGGTCATAGGGAAATATATTATATGAGGAGAAATAATTGGTCAAAGAGAGATCATAATCATCATTAAGAAATAGGTATGAGTGAGGTTGTTTGTTATTTTTGTCATAAGGTTGGTCACATTGAAAGATTTTATCCAAAGGGAGTTAATAGGTCATCAAGATATGACAAGGGACATGAAGCCCTAGATTGTGTGAGAAAGGTCAAACATTGGTATAGAAGCCTAAGATAGTTAAAACTAATCATGTTGTGTCCAAGGTTCAAGATGGTTTGGTAGCCATTGTAGAGCAAGGGTTAGTTGTTGAAGGTTGCCAAGAGTTACTATTATGTACATATAGTGACAAGGCAATCAAAGAAAAAGAAAAGGAGGATGAGGTTATTGAGCCAAAGGTATATATAAAACCTAAATGGACTCTAAAGAAATATAGTCAGCTTCATGTTTTCAAAGAGGTTAATACAAGTGGTTTAGAGATATGGGAATCTCTTAAAATTATGGTATTTTAAGAGCCATATGAATTAGGGTGATTTTATTATGCTTCATAAAGGAATTCTTTAGCAAATAGAAGCATGAGAAGGTAGTCATGAGAAGATCAAATAGATGACTGTAGAGTTGTGTTGTTTAGTTCTTGAGGAGTCATGATATAGTATGCAAAAGGTAGTTCCTTAGTCTAGAAGTGTGATAATTTATATTATATATCTTTGTATGCATTGTATCTCTTTGGAAGTGACCTAACAGAGAAGTATCTTGTCTAGAGTAAGAAAGAGGTCCATGAGGGCTAAGGTTGTGAAGGTGAGTTGAAAGATTAGTATGTTTATCATCTTGTGGAAGAATAAAGATTGTTGGATGTTTGTTGAGTCTTAGCAGGTGTTGCATGACAAGAAGGTGTGTGATGCAAGTCAATTAGCTTGTATAACTAGATTAGATGATTGATCCAAGGGGGAGCTTGTTAGTTTTGAGTTTTTGAAGCTTGATCAATGGTTGTTATCTATGTCAATGGTTTTAGGTGAGACAAGTTACATTGAGTATGTTCTTTATGGTTGTTAGATTATTGTGAGAAGGATTGTTTACCATTGAAATGAAGTCATTTGGGTCTAAGAAGATCAATATTTGATGTTATATTTTTCATGAAGAGTGTTAGTCATTTGTGTTAGCCCATGTGTGAATAAAAATGGATTCAATCAAGGTATGTTATTCTTATGAAATAAGATTCAAGAAGCAATTATTTATTTATTGGTGGTCATGATATGAGGTTTGATGGTCTAAGGAAACTATGTGAAGTCTTATTGGTCATATCAATCATCAAAGGTCAAGTTATAACTCTTGCATGAAGTCAAGTGCTTGAAGAGGTCATATGGAGTAGTTTAGTTACAGGTATGTTCACTTCAATTTTTATGATTATAAGGTATGCATATAGTAAGGAGAAGTATGTATGGACAAAGGGGGAGCTTATTGGGTCTAAGAGTGGTCAGGTCCAAGGATCAGTGGACTATGTGTGGATGACCTAGTGAGAGTGTGTATGACCCTTTATCATTAATGTCAAAGGGGGAGAAATATTAGAATGGAGGAGAAGTTTTTATTATGAGAGAATACATTATAAGAGTGGTTTTCCATCAATGACAAATGGGGATATTGTTGAGCAAAGTCATTGATGCCATAGGTTACCATTTATGCCAAAAGTTATCTTGTCTACATGATGTATTAATGACCAAGAGGTAAATTGGTGGTTTATAGAGCATATGCCAGTGATTCAGATTAGTGAGGATAAGGAGGATATTTTGAGTCATCTATATGTGTCTTTGGTGAAGATATTCAAAGCTCAATGAGTTTAGAGAGAGATTGTATTCATGTCTTGTGTGTTCAAGAAGGCTATTTCAATCTTGGGTAGTGATCTATATGATTTAAGGAGACTTGGTCAAAGGAGAATGATGGGGGATGTTGTGGATCCTATCTCATATGTTTGGAGGTGAGTAGTAAGCTTTAGAAGGTCTCTTAATGATCTCAAAGTGGTATAGTGCCTAGTAAGTTTGTTTGATAGACTAGTTCTTAATCATGGATATGGCTTGTAGAGGCATGATGGTGGTGATATGGATGTGTATGAACTTGATGTTGTGAAATTTAGTGTTAGATCATGTGGAAAGGTGTTTATTTAGTCACATGACTCTTATAATGAGCCAAAGGGTTTGAGGTTCTTAGTTTAAGAAGAAAGCATGAAAATGAGTTTAAAGGTCTCTTGTGTGTATAAAATGAAAAAATGAAGACCCGAGAAGGATTTTCTCATGATTTTTGGCACGTATGACTATTACATGTGAATTTGAGATATTAGGGAGAGATAAAAAAGGGTCCTATAAATTATTTCCAAGCATTAGGAGTTGGTTTTAGGGGCATAATCTAATGAACAAATGTTAAGAATGGAAATCAATTTAAAACCCTCCTAAAACCCTCATAATAACCCAATATGAAATATATTGATATAAATGTCTCAAAATGAATTGGATGACATAGTGTTATGATTGGACCATCTATAAGACTCTCTTAGGTACCTCTAGGTGGAATTGGTCTATTAGTAGAGTGAGTAGAAGCTACATCAAAACCCTTATTTCTCAAATTTTTTGATATAGCAGGTAGGGTTGACCAGGTCAAAGCATGAAAGTGGATGGAGGTTTAATATTGAGACATATATATTATGACCATAATCATTTATAATCAGTTTATAGACCTGAAATATGCTAAATCAGTCATGAAAGTTGATTTATCTCTAAAAAGGCCTAGTGAGGAAGATAGTGAGAAAAAAGGCTGAAGTAAGAATGCGATTAGGGATGTGTTTCCATTGATTAGGAATGAATAAAATTGCATGGGGTTGTTTTTAAAAACATATAACACATTTACATATTTTTTATATTTTTTGGAGGTCATTTAAAATTTTGAAAATGTTGTTCACAAAGTTGACTTGTCTGGCTGTGTAAGGACTGTGAGAGAGAAGGTCAATAAACTAGTTTGTAAGAACAATAGTTGAAACTATAACTTGTGATATATATATATATATATATATATATATATATATATATATACATACATATATATATATATATATACATACATATATATATATATATATATATATATATATATATATATATATATACATACACATATATATATACACACACACACAACTATATACATATATATATATATATATATATATATATATATGTATGTATATATATATATAATATATGTATATATATATATATATATATATATATATGTATGTATGTATATATATATATATATATATATATATACATACATACATATATATATATATACATACATACATATATATATATATATATATATATATATATTAATGTGAGTAATTAGTCTTGGAAGTGTGCTTATAGAAGTTGAAAACAACATTCATCATGATAGGCTTGTTGGTAGTTCTGAGTAATCATCTAATAGAGATAATTTTGATGTAATTTACATAGATTTAAATAATATAATGTATATAAATATGTTATAAAAGTATATATGTTTAATATAAGTGAATTTATAATCATTAAATTTCCTTTTATAGATGTTGGTTGTTAATTGTTCATGATTGGGTTTCTATGCAAATTGGCAATTCTTAGTGAGCTTGTTGATGAGGTGTTCTTGAGTCTTTGGAGCTTGATATAAGATTTATAATGGAATTATTTATGACCTTAAGGTCATGAAGTTTTCATAAATATTTTTATTGTGCCTATAATGTGTTTTTATAAGTTGTTTGATCTTCATCTTTCAAGATAATGTTTTTGGGGTAATTAGGCCTAATAGGTCTTTAAGGACTAATGTAGCTTTCATGAGGTGAGAGAATGAGTTGTAACTTATAAATAATTTAAAAGGTATTATATAATTATTTTTAAATGTTTTCATTTTTTTATTAAGGTCTATGTTTTTTCAAGGAATCAAAATATAATGTATTGTTGACAGAGGGCTAAACGCTTTAGGTCTCTACTAGGCCTAAGAAGAGAAGGTGGTTTAAATGAGTTTGGCCAAATTAATGGTGATAGTATTTTGATTTATTATTGTGTGTAACATGTCATAAGACATATTTTGGGTCTGACCCTAATGTATTAGTGCTTTGGTCGATAGAGAGAGTGAGTGAACTAGTGACAAGTATAAGAAGAAGGCCAAATAGGCCTATTTGGGCTAGTTAGACTATTTGAGATTGAAACAAAGGAAATAAAAGATTATTTAGTGGTGAGAGGTCATAAACACCATACTATTAGTGTATTTAATTTTAAATTAAGGTATAATAATAATTTTATAGGTGATGAACAAGTAACTCATATTGATACAAGGCTATTAGGCCTATTTGTCTAGATATGCTTATGAAAAGGATTTGATTGAATATCAAGCTAAAGGAGTAGAATAGAGGGATGAGTTTGGATATAAATTCATGAAATGTATTCATGAGATGAAGATGAATATTTAAAATGTCTACAATTAGGTTAGATGTCTGAATTTCTATCTATAAGGGAAGAGTGTGAAAGGAATATCTAGAGAGCTTTAGATTAAAGATACAAGCTAAGAAAGGGTCATGAGTAGTGGCCTATGAGAGTTCCTTGAGATTTTGATAAATCATCAATGATGTGTTATTGAAGTTTTATAGGGTTTTATTTTTTTATGATGGTTGATATCATGTTATGTTGATTCATATTGTTGAATATGAGGGATATTTGAGAGAAGAAGATGAAGGGCAATTTTACTTGTGTGAGAGGCAGATTTGAGTGTGATAGAGAAAGAAAAGACCATCATCAATTGTGATAGGGAAAAAAATAAAGGTGGATAGTTTTAGAGTGTTGATCAAGTGGGTACTTGATCAATAAGGGGGTTTTAGCCTCCTATCAAGTTGGTGTTTGCTAAAGTCAAGTTTGGTGCTTGATAAATTCTTAGGGGTTGGTGCTCTTTGTTGGGTTGGTGCTCAAATAAACTTGATTCATAGTCTTATAGGACAAGTTTTACAAGATATGTTTTAGTGGGATTTATCCCCCATGAGGTTTTTCCACATAACTCTTGTGTTCATGTGATGTGTTCTTATGTTTCATGCTTTGTATGAGTATGCTTTCACTGTAATATTGCTAGATCAATTGATATATGTTTGAATGGTTAATAAATTATGGTTGGAATTGAATGAAAAATATTTAACATTGATTCAACCCCCTCTTAGTGGCTATGATTCTAAGATGTTATAAGCTTCAAAACTCAATGCTATCCTCCCATGCTCCACCTATCTTGAAATTCAATGCAAATACCAATTTCTTCCACTAGATCTAAAGTGTAGGGTTAATATCTTACCATATAACCAATGCCTTAGCTCTTTTCTCCAGCATATGGTTGTCTACTAATGTATAACTAAGAGGTGAGTGTCTAATGCATTATGAAAAAACAATATAACCAAATCTAGTTTCCTTGATGTAGGATGATTTTGGTCAACTAAACAAAAACTATGGTGATGGAGTTGAGAAAAATACATCTCATACACAATCTAGGACCTACTACCAATCCCATGTAATATAGGACCTACTACCAATCCCACACCAAAAAGGACCTACAACCAATCCCACACCATAGAGGACGTGCTACAAGCTCTTCTACCATCACTTGTAACTATTCCCCCAACTCTCCTCTATCTAGTATGTGCTCTACCACCATGGCCATACTACCTTAGTATTATGCATATATAACACCAAGAATGGATGTTGAAGTTCCAAACTTTGAATTGCCTTTCCAAGGTGATGTGAATAGCAATAGATGAAAAGGTAGCATAGTGTAGTCAAAGGTAATGACTAGTGAGTATGAAGATAATGTTAAAAATTTCCACCATATCTGTGACCTCCTTTACCATATGGCTATGCTCCTTACCACTACTAACTAAATTAGAATAAGTGAGGGAGTTGGTGTTAGATAGACTTCACTAAGCAAACTCTTGAGAAGGATCAGATCCCTAGAATGAGTCTATACACCTAATGCTTCACATGATGTGATAGCTAAACAAAGAGATAAAGCCAGCAAGGGCAATCCTCAGTAATTGGTGTAAATGGTCAATATAATAGATCCAACCAACTAAGACTTCAACATCTAAATAATAGATCTAATGCAAAATAGCCTTAGATGTAAGGTTCAAAATGATGGAATGCTATGGACATAACATCATTTTTGATAATTAAGAACAACAGATACAAATTGAGGACTATAGGTACAATCTTGAAACAAGAAATACAAGGTGAATACATATAAGACAAACTTCACTAAAAAAACTGCTAGACAAATCAAGCTCAATCCTCCAACACACCCCTAAAGACCTAAGAGAGATTTATGACTTCCTCAAAAATGCAATCCAAAATGCAACATGATCCCTAAAATGAATATTTTTCCATAATAAAACTAAGGTCCAAGCAAAAAATTTAGATCTACAAGCCAAAGTTGAGTAATGTTTGTTGGAGGGTGGCTCTAATACCATGAAAGAGTTATCAAAACTCTTCGGCCAACATCTCTCCAAGAGCTCATTACCACACCATTGATGCTTTAGCATACACTTAAAGAAGAAAACCAATTGAAAACAAAATCTATTATTATACAAAAAAAGAGATATGCAAAAGATTATAAATCATGTACATTACAAAGAAAAATACTTGCTTAAATAGGCAATGAAAAACAAGATGCAAGCTAAACTAGGCAATGTGGGATAAATCTCCACATAGGAAAAAAATAGGTAAAGACAAATAATCTATCTAAAACCTAGTAAGCATGAGTATTAATATACTCTTAAAATATTTTTTATGAAATGAACTACATTGAGTCTTAATGCTCTTCTTTATTATTTATTCAATTATTGAAGACAAGTTTCATATAACAAGTAGTGAATGATATGATCATACCAATAATTTCAAGGAAATTGATTTTGATCTAATTTCATTATAATGATTTTAAAATATATTTAAATCATAAGTTGTGTCATAAGGCCATTGTGTCATCTAGTTCCATACCATAAAATTGATCCTAGAATGTATTTCAATCATAAGGCCATTATCCCCTAATGCCTTGACCACGTATATATTTCACTTCACTGATATTTAAATAATATTTTTGAAGCTTTTCCATCAGTTTCCCTTTATGTTTTTCCAATTAATTCTATCCCAATATAAGTTTTATAGTAGGGTGTGAGACATTGGCATATAATTTATTTTGTAGTATGTAGTGTCTAAACTTTTTCATGTCTTTGACAATTGCTTATGCTTATTTATCTAGAATGGTATACTTGAGTTTGACATATTTTATATTTTTGATCACTAATGGGATAGTATGTTGTTCATCATTCACCTTTTGTGTGAGAATAACTATAATAGTTTGATCAAATGCAAAAGCATAGATGTAGAAATCCTTGGTGAAATACGAGTTAACCAGTACTAGAGCTTGAAAAATTGAATCTTTAATTTCTTTAGAGGATTTCTTCACTTTGGTTGTCCATTAATTTTTGGAATAATGTTTCAAAATAACATTTGAAAGTCTTATAATATCAAAAAAACTAGAAATGATTTTTTGGACAAAATAAATTTTACTAAGAATGATTTTAATTCTTTATTATTTTAAGGTAGCCAAATTTTAGAAATTGCATTGGTTATTTTTTGATTAACTAAGATACATTATATAACTCAAAAAATGCTATTTTTTAGATTCAATGAGATACCATACATTATGTATCTATCAAAAAATCTTTGAAAATGGTGCACATGTTGAAACTTGTTCTTTGAAAACATAATTAGATCATCTATAGATAATGCCACATTTACCAACCAATCCTTGAAAATCAAAATCCATGGAACACTACAAGGTAAAAATTACATTTATTAGACCAAAATGAGGTCATTTATACTCAAATGTTCCCCACTTAGTGGTAAAGGCTATTTTAATTTTATCCTTTTAGTCAACTAGAACCTAATTGTATCCTGAAAATCCATCTAAAAAAGACCATTTCAAAACCACTAAAAAAATGAATTACCTCATTCAAGGATTAAAATGTATAATTATATTTATCTAATGTTTTGTTAAGATTAAAAAAATAAACACAAATTATTATTTCTCCATTCCTCTTAAGGACATGAACTAAGTTGGCAACCCATGTTGAGTGTTTGATTGAAAAAATAATTTGCTATGTGAGCAGCTTCTGTACTTCCTTATGTATGAGAGGTTATAACATAGGATCAACTGACCTCTATATTTGTCTAAAAGGAATTTTTCCCTCATTAAATGGAATGGTGTGAGTGATGACCCTTGGATCAAATATATTCAAGTAATCATAGTTTTATGCAATCAAGTCTTTATATTATTGGAGAAGAGATTCTAGTTTCTCTTTTCAATTTCAGAGTATGTTGGGCCAATTTTAACATACATAAGATATTTTTCTATTCCTAAATTAATAATAACAAATTATTATTTAATGGGATTTACTTTTTTAGAGTTTTTAGCATGCATGTCTAAGTCATACATCCTTTCCAATGAAACCATTCCTTTCAAAATATCATTTTCCTTCAATTGCATAATCCCATAATTTTCTAATTTATTCTCAATAATTTGTTTATCCATTTCATCTAGTATTTGGGATTAAAAAACACTCAAATATAGATAATTTTCTAGTCATATTTAAACACTTGAAAATTATCAACATTGTCAAGAACATAAAGGCAAGGAACTAGCTGAATCATTTTTTTAAAATTTGGATTCATTTAAAGGAAATAAATTTGTATCTGAGGCTACCATTGAATAAAAAATTTGGTTTTTATCTTTAGGAATAGCTACAAAATCAAAATCATTGATGACTCAATCAAATCCCAGGTTTTATGCTTATATTTCTTCAGGTATGATAACTAGCATTCCAATTTAATTTTTATGTGGTTGAATACCAATTATAAATATCCAAACATGTGTAATTATTTCACCTAATTATTTAAAAAAATCATAAACCAAGGATTAAATATTCACATTCAAAAATATTTTTAGTTCTGTGGAATTGTAAAGGATATGCAATGAAGTATTATTTTCCTTTGGGGTCAACTAAATAAATCCATACACTAGATCCTTGCTTACAATGAGTTACATCAAAGTGAAGGGTCCAAAGTCCAAGTGAATGGTGCTCTTTTCTTTTTTAGTGGAAAAATTAGTAGTGAGAGTATATATCCCAATATCTAATGAATGAAATTCAATTTTTATTTTTTAGCATTATGCTCAGTGATCATGTATTTCATTTTGGGCTATCTTTCTACCTTGATCTAATTGATTATGCCTATTCAAGGTAACATCACATTTGGAAAAAGTAGCCATATATCCATTAATATTTTTAAACCAATCATGACTTAACAACATCCCATAAGCTTCAATAATTTCTACCACTTATATGTCATTTTTTTTGTATCCTAGGTTTAGATGCTAGCTATAAGTGAACATTAATTCACCAACTACTTTTACTTTAGATTTATCCAATTAGAGTAAACTTATATCATAACTTATTCGATTCAAACCTGAATTTCTACAAATAAAAATTGACATAACATTGACTGAGCCTCCTAAATTAACCAAACAATTATGTAAGTTCTTTCCAAAAAAATGGTGGTGAGAAGGAATGGAGGAAATTTAAATTTGGCCTTATGAATCACTATGCTTACATGTGATATATTTTGGTTGATTGAATAAGGATTCTCAGCTAGTGATTTCAACAAGTCTCATTATTTTGTGATTTGAGATAGTTCATGTAGTGCAATGTTTGCCTTAATTTTCTTAATTTATTCGATGATATTATAACTACTAGTAATTAAAATAGGCTATATGTTAGTAGTAGGTCATTGATCATCACATTTTAGGGGTGGGGGATCATTAGTGGGTTTTGGATTAAGAGGAATGAAAATATTGTTTAGTGGTGTAGAATTTGTGAGGGGTTACTATGTTTTTATTCTCATTGCATCGTTGTTTCATTAGAATTGTTTAAAAGTAAGCACCTCATATGTGTTTTTATTAGGCTCACGATCATCTTGATCATGAAAAATAAAATTTTATAGCATCATAGTCACATTATGTGTGGAGGATGTACTATAATAATTAAAGGCATTATCTTAATTATAAAGAATTAGGATCAATTCATAGACTTCTATTTCTTTTTTATTTTTTTTAAAAACATTGCAAAAATCAACACAATGGAGTTTAACATACTAAGCAATACTATGTACTTTGCACCAATTAGGTAATGCTATTTTGAAAATGTTAATTTTAGGAATTCTATTTTGTGATGGCTTAGGATTTCTAGGATGATTATTTGGGTGATTGAATCTTTGGTAGGTGTAGTTGTGAGCATTGTTTTCTTTTTCTGTGTTGTCAACCTACATTTGAAGATTCAAAAAGTCATTGTTTATCTTCTATATTACTCATTGTATTGAACCTAATTCTTCTTTCATTGAATCTTGAGATAAATTTTGTGTGTTTTTAATGGTAAGAATTAAGGCTTGGTTTTGTGTTATGATTGTAACTTGATCATTTATAAAATTAATTTATTGATTTGGGGAGATTTTTATTAAAGGAAACACCTTAGTAACTTGATGAAGATTGAAAAAAAGAGTATTTTGATTTGCATTAAGAATTGAATTGAGGATTAGAATATTAGGATTAATATTTGGAATAATTAGTTCTTATGGGTTTAATTATCTATCAATATTAATAGCTTTAGAATATGCCTCTACCAATCATTTACTTGTGTAACTTTTTTGAGGAACAAAAGAGTCATGGTGTCCAATGCATTTTTATACATCTCTAGGGCCAAAGGATAATTAGGTCTATATGGATCACAAATCCATGTGTATATTTTATGAAATCTTGTGTTAAAAACTTTGATGGACTCATGTGGTTTTCTTCTCATGTAGGCAAATTTTTGGTATAAGACACTACGGTCTATCACTTTTCCAAATTATTCTAAGAAAGCAACTTAAAATTGATCCTAATTATGGATGGATTTTTTTGGTAGATTGAGGAACCAATCGTAAGTGGTCTATTGCAATGAAAATGAAAATATTCGACAAGATAAATCTTCATGTTTTACATTTAAGAGTTTTAGAGCTGATTTAAAAGTTGTAATATGCTCTTATGTAGCTTTATCTATAGTCTGAGTGGAATGAGGGATGCATATTTCATGAAACCTTTTAATGAGGGATGAAGATCATGAATATCTCTTGGGAAATTAATTATTATTCTAGCCAACCATGCAACCATTGGTGAAAAAGGTATACAATTAGGATAAACTAATAAAATTGGTTGGGTACATGAAATTTTGGTCTTCTTTTGAAAAATATAGGATTATTATGTACTTATAATGGTTGAATAAAAAGTTGGATAGATTCATAGTTTGACTTGGTTAATATTATTGGGATCTCTAGATTGGTTTAACTCAATTTGATAAATAGGTTGTGAACAATAAGAACTTTTGGGATCTCCTTCTAGCACTAACTAACCTATTGACATAGACTTATGGACCACCCAGTAGGTTGATGGGAAAATCACCTCTCATTTTTGGATCATTGGGTATGACCCAAGGCATAAGTTGTAGGTATTCAATGTTACAAATAACCATGTGGTGGAATAATAGTCAAGTGAAGTGGTTGTTAATTATGGAGATCCTTATTGAAATCAATTATCTCAACCTAATAGTTAAACAATATAAAAATGGATATTCATAATGATTTTATTTGTACAAAATATATTTTGATAGAAAGAAACATAAAAATAAAGAAGCATGAGGCTAAAAAGAAAGTTTCACAAATAATCAAGAAATATCTTCTTTTAGACTATTTGGTTTCTAAAATTCATAGTTAAAAGAAATTATAGACACATAAATTAATACTTATTGATAAAATTATGTACTTGTGACCACTCATTATACATACTTAGCTCATGCCTCATCCTATGGTCCTTGATCACCATTCCTTCACTTCTTTCTAGATAAACATTTTCTTCAAGTAAATAGTGATCTCAAAATATTCCTATTCGAAATTACAAACAACCTAATCTCACTTTCAAATTGATCCCCACTTTCAGATTAGCTATGTCTACTCTCTAGATAAGGCCACTCCATTTGGACTATCTCAATCCCCAATTTTGTCCAATTTTTCTAGCTATATCCTCCCATCAAATAAAAAGTCTTTGCTCAAATTCAAATTCAAATAAAAGTTTGTCCCACATGTTTATAAAACCCCATCCAAAGGAATTCCTAATTGATTGATATAAATCCAATTTTCAAGCTATTTTTCACCATGAGGTTTATGTGATTGAAAAACACTATAATATCTAATTACACATTGAGAGAAAAGCACTTATTTTTCCCAATATAAAGTCCACATAACCCTATTATCCTTAAGCTAAGTTTTATTACACCTATAGGTTACATGTCACCATTTAAGCACTTAATCACACCATGATTGCACCAACATTTAGTATTTTACACCAGTCATTCACCTACACCTCCATAGCATGGGATAACTACATGGAGTTTGATCCCTCTTCAAAGTATTGGTATGTAGGTATTGCTCAACATAGTGGTTGTTGAGGTATATCACAACTTCAATTTTTAACCCATTTTTCTATTTTATCCATTCATAATTTGTGGTCAATTGAGCTAGAGTTACAAGTGAAGAATAAGGCAAATAGTTATTTTTGAAATAGATTGGGAGCTCCTCATATTAAAATAGAAAATGTAAGTGACGTGAACCTACCATATCAGTAATATAGATCAAACCCTCATAAGATGCTAACACACCCTAAGGACACCAACATAGGCCACCCCTATCCAATTATAGTGGCCTTGTCTTGGATCTAAATGAAATACTATTCCTAATTCATAATGTCATTATACAGTCAGTCAATTTTCATAGTTATATTTATAGTCCTACATACCTATTTTCTAGCTAAGTTGTTTCCTTCTAGCATTTTCCCCTTTTAGAATCTTTCCAAACTTATCAAGTTACAAATAAGTTTGTGTCATTTATTGCATTTATGCAACATTTTGATTTTATGCAAAAGTTTGTTTAATTAAGATTCATCACCTTTTAATACCCAATTTTGATAAAACACATTGGAAACCCAGTTATTATGGATTCCTTATATTTTAACACTTATATTAGGTTTCAAATTTATGATTTCCTAATTTCTAATTTTATCATGATCATAATTAATGGATCTATTTAACTTCTATCAATTTAAAGTTTTTTAGTGTTCTTTACATGTAGCATGACTATAATACGTAAAATCTTTACATTTCATGTAAATCCATGGATGTATAATTTAATGACAAAGATAAAATTCAACATAAAGAAAGAGCCTAATAATGAACCACCTTATGATGCTTATTGTTACATGGTTCACATTGAATTACCATAGATTACTAATAGATATTAGAAGTCCTAGTTGGTTCCTTTCATCCCTCCCACTCCTAGACCTATAAATTATCTCATCTACCATCCCACATCTAGTATTATCCCTAAGCTTATAATGTAACTTGTAATTCATGCTATTATCACTAAAAGAGGTCAGGATGTGTGACATGATGATTGAACCCAAATATTTAATCTGATCAATCAAATCAATAGTACAAAAACCAAGGTTTCCATTTTAGAGTTACTTCAATATTCAAATATGTACAAGGATATGTTATCTACAACATTATGTGATACCACTCTTCTGATAAGTATTGGACCAAACTGTGTTACATCTATCATTAACACATTGTTATGAACATAAGAGTCTATATATTTTGAAAAAGAATATTTACCAACAAAATACATTATTAATCAATACCTACCTTTATACATTCATCTCAAAATTGATGACATGTGTCTTAGTCAATAATGGTTCTAGATTAAACATTTACAATATTTATTTTCTTCAACTCTTCAATATTCATGCTAAGAATTTAGATTATTTAGTTATGAAATAAGAGTCTTTGAAAACATTCCTTGCAAGGTGTTAGGACATATAACATTCAATCTCACACTAAGTCCTATAACTATGTATACAACATGTCAAGTCATGCCCATCTTAATTAGAACATTTTCTTAGATGACCATGGATTCATGATATGTAAGCCATTCTTTCTATGTTACATGCATGTTGACATTTCAAATACCAAGGACATATATATATATATATATATATATATATATATATATATATATATATATACATGTCCTATGGATTAGGAACCATTTAAGTATTGTTAAGCAATTGAATCTACACATAATTATGTCAATCATATTGATTTTTATACTCAGATATTGATACAACCTTATATTCATATTTCTTTCATGATTCACAAGGATACATAAAGGCAATTTTTATATAATAATATAAATGATAAATAATATGAATTTTGACTAAATTATTTACAAAATCTAGGATACAAAGGACATGAATAGGAAATAATGCACATGGTATTCTCCATACTATTGAGGCATCTACTCACAAAGGTAAAAAATTCCTTGGTTACAAAGAACATTCAAACAATTCAAACTCAATTACATTTGCACATAGGCATATATATTTTTCCAAATCTATTCAACATGCCAATAATTTAGTCAGTCATATACCTATGTTATCAATTTTATATCCAAACCTTATTGATGATATTATTTCATTGGAAATTTTAACATTGGATGAATTTATAATGATCTCTACTAGAATATTTAGGATCATATGAGGATCTCCTTCCTTTCTATCATTAGAATAGGTTTCCTCATTCTGTAAATGCTCAATGCATATTTTAGGGAGATTAAAATTTCACATTATGATGTCCAAGTTGATGGTTTTGACATGATTCCTACCACACCTTATATATAAAATATATCTACACTTATAAATGAAGAGACTTTTTAATTTAATTATGGAATATATACAAATCTAAAAAGACTACCTTTGGCTTCCACACTTAAAACTAATAAGGATAAATCAATCAGGAAAGCTTTCCATGATTTTACCATTATATTTGCTTGATATTACTTTGATATTTTATGCACTTATCCTTCAATTATGATCAATTGAATCACACTTTACCTAGGTGTAAAACTAGTGAAGCAAAAAATACACAAAATGCATCCAAAATTTACATTACTAGTTAAAGAAGAGATTTAAAGATTACTTGATACATGCTTCATTCCACCCATAACCCACCCAACATGGGTTTTTAATATTATTTTGGTAGTAAAACATAATGTAAAAATTTGATGTTTTTCAAATTTTAGAGATTTAAATAAGGCTTTCCCAAAAGATGATTTCCCACTACCAAGAACCGATATGTTTATGGATTCTATTGTAGGATATGAGATGTTATCATTCATGGATGCTTTCACCGATTATAATCAAATTAGAATTGTTGAGGAGGGTCAAGAGGAAACATCATTTATCACACCATGGGGTATTTTTTACTACATAGTGATGCCTTTTGGTTTAAAAAACACAGGGGCTACATACCAACAAGCCATGACACATATTTTTCATGACCTCATTCACAAGATAATAGAGGATTATGTATAAGACTTAATATAAAAAAAAAATAGAAAAATGGTCCTTAAATTGATTTATGATATATATTTGAGTGGTTAAGACATTATAATGTACATCTAAATCCAAATAAATGTGTTTTTGATGTAATATCATGAAAATTTTTAGGCTTTATTATATCACAACAAGGCATTGAAATTTATCCCAAAAATTCAAACCTATAATCTAAAAGCCTCCACCTCAAGGGTTGAAATAAATCTAATATTTTCAAGGTAAAATTTAGGCAATACATCATTTGTAGCCCAACTAGATAAAACACAACACTTTAAAAAATTACTTAAAAATGATACAAGTTTTGAATAGGACAAAATTTAAGGAGATTTTCAAGGCACTAAAATAATACTTATTTAACCACTTATTCTCATGAATTTGATACCATATATACCACTTCTCTTACATATTTATGCTATAAATCACACACTAGGTACTTTAATGGCACAATATGATGATGATCACAAAGAATGAGCCATATATTATATTAGTTACACAATTTTTGATTATGAACACAATTACACTACAATATAAAAACTATGTTTGGTTCTTGTATTCATCACATAAAAACTTTGATAATATATGATTAATAATGAAATTAAAGTTATCATCATGGCTGATCTACTAAATTTTCTCATGTCAAAACATAAATTTTCAAGATGTATATAAAAATAGGTAATGTTACTCATAGAATTAGACTCAAATATTATACCTCAGAAATTGATAAAAGGTAGGTTATGATAGACCAATTAACTATCACTCCACTATAGGATACAAAACCCCTCAAAGATACTTTTAGAGATAACATCATAAAAGATAATATTACCAAGGATACATGGACAATGTTTTTTTATGGCTCCAAATACACATTAAAAACTAGTGAGAAAAATATTCTTATTACTCCATAGGGATAGCCTATGCCATTCACACATAAATTGGGTTTTTCATGTACACATAATATATCCAAATATGAGGCACTGATTTTAGGTCTATACACTACTTGTGCTTTACAAATAAAATATGTTAAGATATACAGGGTCTAAAAATTATTTGTTAATCATGTTACAAATGTTTATTAGATAAAATAAGAAAAAATAATCCCATACCAAAATATGATACAATTTTTACATGCATAATTCAATAATTTTTCAATTGAGAATATTCCATAAAAGGACAATTATCATGCAGATGCAATGGATAGTGCATCATCTTTAATAACAATTGATATAAATGATGATCAAGAAATCTTCACTATATGATGTTTACAAATGCCATTAATTTTATACTTAAGATCTAGTAGTTTTATTAGTTTTGGAAACTACACATAGTGCAAAATCCTCAAATTTTTTTACTCATTTATATAATTTTTTGAATAAATCAATTACACCAGATAATTTTGCCATAAAATAAAAGTGCAAAATATAGACATAACTACTCCAATATGTGATTATCAAAGGCAATTTATTTAAATTATAATTTAAATGACACTTCTATGTCTAAGAAATGAATAGGCTAAATTAGCAATACCACAAATACATGCCATGGAATTTGTCATCCATTTTAGGGGAAAAACAATGTCACACAAACTACTTTGGCTAGGTTACTACTGGCCCACTATGGAAAATGAATGTCAAGAATATGAAAAACTATGCAAAAAGTGCCAAAGGTACAATAATATAAACCATGTACCTTCACATGAATTGTAACCTATAATTTTTTCTTGGCCATTTTCACTTTGGTGATTTGATTTGGGAGGAAAAATAAAATTGGAGTCATCAGATGGACATAGATTTATAATCGCAACTATTGAATATTTCATAAAATGTGTCAAATTTATACCCTTACAGTCTACTAAAACTTAAAATATATGACATGTGTTGATTATTGATGATAAACATCATCTTTGGCTTTGGGATTCTTTTAGCTATCATAACAAATAATGGTACATCTTTCAAGAACAAGACTATCAAAATGTTTGGCACTACATATAAGATTTGACACATTTTATACTCCATATTACCCTTAGAGAAATGGACATTCATAATATATAAATAATAATATAAATAAAATATTAAATAAGAAAATTACTAAATCTAGTGATGATTGACATAACCAAATAGTTTATGCACTATGGGCTTATTTCATGAGTGTTCACACATCGACTAGGGCTACTCCATATTCCTTGGTCTATGGGATAGAAGTAGTACTTCCAATAATATTAAGAATTTCTATATTTACCAGTATCCTTAAAGGGATTATTATAGATTATTAATATAGAGAGAGGTACTTACATGAGTTATAAAAACCAAAAAATACACACATAAAGGCAACGACACATCTTAGAATATATAAGAATCACATTCAAAAATCATATAAAAAAGAATTCATAATAGATATTTTGAGGTTGGTGACTTGGTTTTAAATGAAAATATAAGGAATGTAAATGTAAAGGAAGAAACCAAAGGAGAATTCAAGCCTAATTGGTTAGGTCCATATGTGATTATAGAAAAGTTGAGCACATAACGTTTATCATTTAGATTCACTTGAAGGCAAGGTAGTCAAGAATCCAATGAACGTTATGAATTAATGAAGGTTCTATACATAAGAATATCAAAACATAAAAATAAAAATATATATTCAAAGATAATTAAAAAAATAAAATATTCCAAAAAATTCAAAAAATTGGACCTATGCATGATTTATGTAGTTTTATTGCATGAATATGTTTATGCTTAGTATACTTAATATTTCTATCTATATCTAGTTTATATCAAATTTTCTTCACTAGTGTACACGAGTGAATATATAACATACAAGTTTCCATTTCCAGACATAATTACATTTCATTTAACTGTCTCAAACTCATAAATTATAAACAAATGAAAGTGCTATACCTAGATAGTAACATACTATGTTATTGTTCAATCCCACTGAACTTATTCTAGTGAACATAGGATCTACAATCTTAGATATAGGCCTTCTACATTTTCAATAAAACCTTAACAAGTTCATTGGGGAATCCTTTTATATAGGTTCTATAATTATTTGGATATCATTTATTATTCATACCTCAATTCTTTACATTGCAAAAAATACATCAATATTGCTTGCTTACTTCCATATTGATATCTTAGTGACTACCTAAGTTGATGAATATATTAATGTTAAAAATTACTTATGTTGATTAATTAAATTTAATCTTTCATGAACTTCATGTTTGCTTCCATGCTTCATGTTTTTGAGTGCTTACTTATTTATATTGTGGACACTTAGGCATGCCATTGTGTGTCTCTAAGCCTTATTATATGCTTATGTGCATGTGAGTGAAATTTGAATATGTAACTTGCGTGTGGCCCATTGACATTATATTACATACTTTGTGTGATTTTCATGTACTCTTTGTGTGTGTGTGTGTGTGTGTGTGTGAGATGGCCATGACACTTATTTTATCTTAATTGTAAGTTTTAAATTCCATGATGGACATCATGCATCTTACCCATTTATGATTTTGTGATCAATATTAGGTATCTTCCTCAAGTTTTTATAATAATTTTCATATATATGATCACTTATATACATGCTTAATTGCTAACATATATCTTGATAATGTCACTATGTATGCTTGTTTTCACATGCATATTATATCACAATTGTGCTCAATTTATATACAATGATGCCATGATTTTCATGTTATCATTACTATTCATATTTACATATTTTTGTAACATATCTCAAATAATATTTTCTTTTGAGATAATTTATTGCACATGATTCAAAATGTACCTCTAAAGAGGGGGCATACATAGTGGCCTATCTTAAAGACTAAACTAGTTGATCATGATCCATACCCAAATATCACCCATAAGGTAGTTTTAGATAATAACACTCCATTTAGACAAGGGTGAAGTTTGACCGTGTCCAAAATAGTGTGCTATTGTCCCAATAGGTAGAAAATAGTAATTTAAAAAAACATTCAGAATCTCAGTTAGTAAAGTGAAGATTTTGATAGGTGCCTAATCATATTTTTTAGAAAAAATACATGGGATTGTTCCAAGTTGGGGGCATCATGTGTGGCACATGGTCTAGGTTATCACATAGGTTATATTATAAATTTTGCTTGGTATTACTCAATTTTTAGATATTATATGCCCAAATATTAGATTGGGGGAATGTGCATGACACATGACCACCTTATTACCTAGTTTTTACATTAATTTCATATAAAGAGTGGTAATACTTATCGTTATCTATGTTGTATATGCCAAAATTAGATCATACTATCTTTTGTATCAATTTTGCACCATTTTTCACCAAGAATGAACCTTATTCCATTTGTAGTAGTTGTTTCACCTTTTTACACCAATTTTTCACCAAAATAATATATTAGAATTTATACATGGATTCTTAGCTACTCTACCTACCTTGAGTTTTGCAATGATGAAGTTAAGGACAAATTGAGTTTTTAAGCACTCTCTTTTCAATGAGGATTGGGGAATACATAATCCAATCCAATTTCATCAATTAATAATAAATATTTAAGGGTAATACCCTCTCCAATCATTAATTTATCCAATAAGGTGTATTCATTCCCTGTTATTAGATATATAAGTTTTCTTATCTTTACTTATTTATTTTTATCTTTAGTAAGGATTTATTTTATACATGTTTTATTTTAGGTTCTATGTAAAGCACAATTCAATGTTGTGGCTTACATTTAAGACTATTCTTCATAGGTAAGTTCAGGTATGCATTTTTCCTTTTAATCTAATACTTTCACTATTGTTGCATTACTATACTAAAATAGGGGAAAATTTAGACACATGTATTACCATTTATTTCTTGTACTTATGGCCACCCCTTATACATAATTATCTCTTGCATCATATAAAGGTCCTTGATTTCCATTCCTTCACTTCTTTATATATGAACCTTTTCTCTAAAAAACTAATGCTCTCAAACTATTATTAATCCAAATTAAAAAAACCTGTACTCACTTTCAGACAAATCCCCACTTTAAATTTAGTTGTCTCTACTGTCTAGACAACACCTCTCTATTTGGACTATTCCACTCCCTGAATCTACCCCATTTTCTAGTCATGCCCTCCCACTAAATAATGGATCTTTGATCAAATTCAATTTCATGTAATGGGTCATCCCACATATTTATAGAACTCCACACAAAGTAATTCCTAATTGATAACTATAAATCCACATTTTAAATATATTTTTCATCAAGAGGCTCATATTATCTAAAAAACTAGAATATTTAACTACACATTGAGATAAAACACCTATTTTTATGAATACCAAGTCTAGATAGCCATAGTAAACCTGAGCTTAGTATTCATACACCTCCAAGGTTGCATTTCATCATTTAAGCACTTAATTACACTAGGATTTCACCAACATTTATCATTTTCACCATTATGTCATACACACCACTTTAGCATAAGAGAACTACAAGGAGTTTAATCCTTCTTCAGAGTATTGGTATGTAGGTATTGGTTAACATAAGGGGTGCTGAGCTCTATTAAAAATTAAACCATTAACTTACTTTTCTATTTTATCCATTCATAATTTGTGTTCAATTGAGCTAGGGTTACAAGTGAAGAAGAAGACACACCATGATTTTTATAATAGATCGAGAGATCCCACATAGTCAAATAGAAAATGTAGGTGAAAAAAACCTACCATATTAGTCACAAAGAGAAAACCCTCATAGGAAACCAATGTGCCCTAAGGGCACTATAACAGGACACCTTGTCCAATTTTAGTGGCCTTATCTTAAATTTGAGTGAAATATTATTCCTGATTCACAATGTCATTATACAATCACACAACCAATTTCATAGTTTCATTTATAGTCATGCATCCCTATTTTATATCTAATTTGTTTCATTCTAGTCTAAAATAGCATTTTCAAAATTTAACAAGTTCTAAATCATTTTGTGTCATTTATTACATATCTATAGTATTATTATTTTATGAACAAGTTTGTATAATTAGGATTCAATACCTCTTAATTCCTAATTTTTAGAAAAAAAACTAATGTTAATTTAAATCTAATTATTACTTAGGTTTATATGAACACTTTAAATATTTATTGTAACCTCACTTGAATTAATTTTGATCTATGATAAATTACTTAAGCACATCTATTCACAAATCAAGATTATAGCATAATTTTCTATCATAAAAATATTTAAACTAGTTATTAATCAATTAAATTAATTTTAAATTCACATGTATAAACCTCATATACAAATGAACCTAATTTACTATCTCATTTAATACTCAGAAATTGATAGAAGAAAAAATATATAACAAACTCATTGAACTTTCCAAATAATTTTGAGCTTCTATTTCAAAAACATTCCTCTCTTTGAAATGTAAATACAATGTGTATATAAAAGTTTATATGGGCACCACCACATATAAAACTAAATCTAAATACAAAAATATATATAGACATACATACATAAACATACATATATATGTATGTGTATGTATGTATGTATGTCTATATATATTTTTGTATTTATATTTAGTTTGTACACACACACACATGCACATACATTTATGTATATATGTATATATGCCTATATATATATATTTATTTAGATTTAGTTTTAGATGTGGTGGTGCCTATCTAAACATACATTTATATACATACATACATACATACATACATATGTGTGTGTGTGTGTGTACACACACACACACACACACACACATGTTAAAAATCATGCAAAATCCTACAATTATTTATTAAATTAACACATCCAAAAATATAATTTCTCTCCTATATAACTTTGACTTTTTTGTGCTTTAGAAGAGTTGGCATGCTGATTTTGGAAAGTGACTACACATGCCTAATATTCATCGTATGGTATCATTAGGTTTATAATTAGATCTAAATATAAGGACTCTATTTTGGCTATCAAAATTACATGGTTTACTAAAGGGGTTTGAATATTCCCCTTCATTGCAATATCACTATCAATGTTTTCCTTAACATAGCTAAATATATAAATAATTTAGTCTTTCCCTAATGGTTGGATTCTAAAACTTTTCCTTTGAAATCTATCATAAATTTAGCTAGTTTGGGAGAAAATTTTGATAGGAAGACTAGTTTATCCTTTAGGGAAAATAAAGAAATAATGTTGATTTCTTGAAATAATTCTAGAATATTGTATGCTACATTATTAATAGAATTAAAGAATGTGCTTATATCATCTGACCATTATTGCAAGGGGGTCATCATATGTGTAATAAAACTTGGACATAAAAAAATTTCAAATAATGTCATCAACTTAAAATGTCAAACATATTCCAAGATTGACCTCTATTCAAAAAATCTGATCTTGATATAATTTGACCTTCTATTGCTAGGGGGCACTCTTACTCTTGATTTGAAAATTGTCAACCAACAACTCATATAGTAATTACAAAAATTTCTCTACATCATCAATAATATTATTAAGGATTTTTTCCTTTGTATTAGTTTCAAACCTATACATATTTTGATTCATCCCTTGTATAAATTTGTAGGCCAATTCCCTTGTAATGACCACCATAAACTTAGGGTCTTCTACAAATTTATTTCTTTCATTTAGTATAGCTTTTATTTTTATTGTAAAGATAAATAATTATTCTTTAGTCCATACAATATAAAAGTCTCTGCTTTGGTTATATTTATTTGGGTAACACTCTTTATTTTTCATGTATCTTGTTCAAACTCAAGCTTAAACTCTAGTTCATTAACTATTATCATTTCCTTCTTCTTGGCCTTGGAAAGCTAAATGTTATCAATCCAATTCTCATTTTCTTGAGACATAACACCATCAAAGTCTATATGTGGTGTGGCTAATGTGGATGATGATGTATGGATTATAATTTCCATTAGAATGGTGAGAGTGGGTTAAACAATAATTAATATTGTGCATATGATGGGTGCAGGGTTTTAAATGGTAGTGATAAGAATACGAGGTGGAACTAGAGGAGCAACAGATTGTTTAGCTACAAGGGAATAAAAATGGGCTCTGTCCAACATAATACTAGGAATTTATCCCTTATTTTTTTGTCTCCTTAGGATTATATATATAATTACTAATGATGATAGGTAACCTAATCATAATAGTGATATTAGAAGTGGGAAACATATTTAACAGATCAACTATTGGAATTGTAGTTCTTGGTAGAAGTGGTTCCTCCTTTAGAGGGAATTACCCAAATAGTGTTGACATTGTGACTAAAAAAGGAGGGATGGTTGTCACACTACTAAGGATAGGGGAAATATATATTTGAGTAATGGATTGATCATCACTATAGACAAATATAACATATACTTGGGGCCTTTGTGTGGAAGTCTATGAATCCAACTACCTAGAATACAAATTAATAATTTAAAAATAAATTCTACCCATAGCAAGGGTTAAAGCTTCATCTTGGGAGACTGAGAGAGGAGTGTCAAGTTATGCATACTCTTATGGAGGCATAGAAAGAGAAGGATGGGGTTCACCACTATTTTATCACTAATTGATGTCTTAGGTGGACTATCAAGAATGTAATTAAAGGAGAAGGGAGATGAATTTGAATAAGAGGTGAAACTGGGGACTAAGTTACCTCTTGAATTGAAATTATTATTTTAGAAACTTTTGGATGAGGAAGTCCTTGTAGCACTTTATTATTTAATTATACATCTAAACCAAGATAATAATCACAAGATGTAGATGCATCTATCCTCTCTTCTACTTCCTATGGGCACTCTTGTATTGGAGGTGGAGTCTTAATACATACAATATACATTTTTAACATCACCTATTAATAATTTTCAACATCATATACAAATAATCATAGGGGTGTGAATGATGATTATAGACTACTAACACTTTTCCCTTCAATGACTTTATACATGATTTAAAATTTCCCCTAGGATCCCATTTCCTTAGGTCATGGTAATTTAAATTGAAGAAATATCAGTGAGATAATGTTGTATGTAATGTAGGACATGGTTTTAAAATACTTTTACATACTTTTTATGACATTGGGTGTCATAAATATTGCTTCTTATCCTTACACACTCTCCCCACTTGATGGATAATATGGTAGGAAATATCTTATTCTTCCAAAATTTTAGGCACATACATGGGTAGCCTAAGGGGAGATACCAAGATTCATTCACTTATAATAAATGTGCAATATGGTAGTACCAATAGGCTCCCATGATTATTATTAATTTTTTTAATTTCCATAACAAGTATTGGCATTGGTCCTTTATTAAAACTTGTTATACTAGTGGATAAAAAAGTCATAGACTTATCTGATACACATTATGAACTTTTGTGCATATAACTTAGAATGTTTGAAGTGGATAATAGTCTTATAGGTATGATTCCATCATGGAATCTTTTTGAATACAACTATGGCACATGTAATGTCAACCAAATAAGACATCATATATAAATTAATTACAAACTTGATTCCAATAAGTTATTATCTTAAGTTGAATAAAATTATCTCCCCTAGGGTAGGGACTTGTTTTTCATTAAAAATAATTGACAATAGGGGCACCTAGATATTTTTAACATTGGATATGTCAACAAACTTATACAACCTATTCTTTAAATCCATCTTAATTTGGACGTTGGGTTTGATTAACCTGATTTGAGTTTTGTCTACATTATCCTTATTGACCCAATGATTAGGATTTTTAAAATAATATTTTAGAACTTATATGAGATTATGTCTATGAAACCATGTTGATAGAATAAACTCATTATACACTATTTTAGACTAAGGTAATTGATAATATCCTTCAATGGTCATGCTAGTTGGGAATGTTTTATTCTCTAGACCATGTTGTCTTGGTACGTAATTCAAGAAAACACATTTCATAAGAGGGATGTATAGGGAAATAATTTAGGTTTTGTCACTACTTGATGAAGTCCCTCTATTGTTAGGGAAATGAGGTTACCTAAGTAGTTGGTATTTATAGAGGAAAAGCTCTCTTATTAATGGGTATCATTATTTTAGCCTCATCAAAAATGGAACTATAATCTCTAAAACTAAGTCCCAATGCATCTTGGATAAATATGGTATCTGTGAATGCTTATGGTGTCTTGTAAGAAAAGACATAGGAAAACATTTTTTTATTGTTAAAGCTTTTTACTACCTAGTCACACTATAATTTTATTATGAAGTAGCCTTAGAATCTCTTTGGGATTTTGGAATGAATTTATTTGTTGATAAAAATTTCTTTTGAACATGAACTCTAAGTGATGGAATCAACATTATTTTAGTTTTTATTGAGAAGACAAACTAAATTTCCTTGTTCATGCATTTTAAATGAAAAAGGTGTCCTTTTGAATTTATTTTGACACTTTTTTCCATTATGTTTTGATTATAGTTCTTGTTTATGGTTTTGTATAAGAATAAGCCTAATACGTCCATGTGTCACTGTCATGCTACTTGTATAGGCCTTAAATTTATTCTCTTTTGTTATATAGTTCTATTTTATGCTTTGTCAAAATGTGACTATTACTGCATAAGCCATGTGTCATATTTTGATTAGTTTAAAATATTGTGGTTATCAAATTTAATAATGGTGTAGCTTAGCTATGTACTAACATAAGGTATTTAAAATTTGACATGTTGTATCATGTGACTAGATCACCTTCTCATAAGTTTTGGAGTGTGAGGTGTGTGGTGAATATAATAGTTATGCACATATCCCTACCTTTGATTCTTAGTTACACAAAAGTCAATTCTCCTCATGGCTCTTTTGAATGTTTGGGTAGTGTGTGATGGCGAGATTGTGAGATAATGATACATAGAATCTCTTTATTAGTTCATTATTACACTATTATTATAATATGTTTTGATCCATTGAAGTTGAGGGATATGCAAAGTATGAGGTCATAAGGTACTGTGAGTGTAACATGTGGCACTCCTTCCAAATAAATTAGACTCTCAAAGTTTGAAAAATTATGGTATGGAGGTATGATAAATTTGAGGATGCAAAGATGAAAAATGGTATAATGTAGCACCATGAAAATGATACAATTCAACCTCAAAAGAGTTCACAATCATGCAATTAAAAAACCTACTGTAAGGAGATGTGAGCATTACGAGGTACAAAGTAAATGAAATTGTGACACTTGGAATGCTTTGACTAGTATTTGATTACATAATATTAAAAAGTAGTGTATGTAAGTCTGAATACTACATAGTGCATGGGGATAAATTGAACACCAAAAAAACATATGCTAATAATTGGAACATGAATTTAAACTAAATAATGTAACAATTAACTTGAAAAAGATGTGTAAGGAATGAGAAGATTTGTTATAAACTATTGTGATTATTAGAGTGTGTGCTCATTTGAATAATATGAGATTGTGCCAAAACATAGTGAAATAAAGATAATTTTGGTCAAAATAAGTCCTTGAAAACTTTAATATTGTACATGTACCATACTTGAAATTATTTCTGAGATATTTTTTAGAGCATGCAAAAAAAATTCAAAATGGTAAATACTATTGGATCATATTAACTAAATATTTTAACACTCCTATTCATGATATCCTAAGTTATTTTAACGATTTAGATTTATATAAGTTTTTCCAATTTTAATAAATAATGGGGGTATTTTGGTTACAACAGATTAGACCAGTTTTAGGCTCTTTCAAAAATGATAATCTACCCAAAATGGTTAACACGCTCTAAAATTCACCCTATAAATCTAACATGTTTGAAACTTTTTGGAACCCTTTTTTAGTAGTAAAAATATATATACCTCTCTTAATTATTCAAATAAGCATACATATATGTCTAATTCTTCTTTAATTTGATAAAAAACTAATATGATCATAATACCTGGTAATACATCTAAGACTAATGGAAATATTAAAGTTAGAGGATTGGCCCCTCGAGTGGGGGTTGATTTACAATTCATGTATGTTAAGAATTAGGCCTCATGTAGTTTTATACATATAAGTGAGTAACCCATCCCAATGACTAAGAGAAGACTCTACCTCCTAACCCTAATATAATCAATGATACTATATACTATTTCACTTACATATTATTTTAGTACAAATATGTAGAAAGGAAATCAATAGAACTAATGTCTATATTTCATCCTTGAAAGTCTAAGATATGATCAATAAGTGTTGTGATACTTGATTGATTATTCTAAAATTCATTAAAGATACTATGTATATATAAAATTCTTGAATTTAAAATTTGATATATTGGCATGTGAGTCAACCAAATCAAAGTAGGGAAACTGACAATCATGCATGATAAAACATGGTGAACATGGGGGACAAGGGACAATATCCCCACATCTAATTGACCACTTTTAGAATATCCTAGAAAGTGTCATGACCACTTTTGAGATTCTCTAAAATTGGTCAACATATAATAACCCTAAAACAAATACCTATATGAGCTATATGACACATAGGTGGATCCTAAGGATAATATATTATAGATCAATAAGAATTAAATAAGGACTAATGACATGGGAAGGACATATATGGCCAACACAAAGGAAAATGTGCCAATAATAGCTTAAAATGAACTAATGATCATTATATTATAATAATAATAATAATAATAATAATAATAATAATAATAATAATAATAATAATAATAATAATGCAATAACATGCCTTGTATCAAAATTAGGTGTATACATAATGCTCCACTTTTATGTGTGTTTATGCATACATATCAAAGTAAAAAAAATAAGTGACACCTGAAATATTTTGGGAAACTCCATGATCATTGAAATTTTAATGCTTCATCAATGATCTAATTTAAACATTTAATTTTTAACAAAAAGCATACGTGAATGTGTGAAAATAGATCAATGTATTTATAAATTGATAATAATGTAACCAAATTAACTAATTAAAAAATTAAAAGTGAGAAAAAAAACAAATATACCTATTGGTATGTGAATCATGTTACTACTCTTGAAAACTATGAAACCATTTTGGCCTCAATTTCCCTTGTCAAGTGAAAAAAATTAAAAAAATGATCCTATTGATCCATGCCATGGGGTATAATATGCATCTTAAACAAACAAACATATGGTACCACTCTATAACTTATAACCTCTTGATATATGTAACCTCACTGTAACCTTGTAACCAATTGAAATTATGTAATAAAAAAGTATATAAAACTAAATGTTTACCCCCATTTTGAGGTGAAGGATGATATTACATATCACTCATCTAAAAATAAAAAGCCACATGCATAATGTGTAACTATTTTACCCTATTTTTTAATTTAAAAATAAATGTTATGTAAAAATAGGAGTAAAGATTTAAAGATATTAAACTGCTAAAAATATAAAATAAATAAAAATTTTAATTTTACAAATTGATAAATATTTTATAAAACACTAAGAATAAAACAAGTTAGCTTAAACCAGATTTGTTTGACTATTTTAGATATATAACAGTGAAAATCAGTAAAAGATATGACTCTACATGCTTAGGATTAAGAACAAAATCTGAAAGTGTTTATGGACAAGTTTGTGATAGCAATAAAAAAACACATTCTAATCACATATATTGATGGAAGACTTATCCCAATTGACTATGACTAGTAACTGATAAGAAAGAAATAGAAAAATAATAATTCTAATAGTGATAACTCAAAATTAGAATATAAGAAAATTCCTAGATAAGACCACTCTAGGTAGATAACAATTCAGGATGTTCAAGTTCATTGATCATGAACTTGTTTGAGTTGATTATGAAAAAATCTAACTATTGCACCTTTTGTGCCTATGTCTACTGAGTAAGCTAAGATATCATGATTCTATTTTTATTTTTTAAAATTTGTCTATTTTCCTTATTTCTTTTTTAAAACCCTAAGGACACTTTGAAAGATTGAAACCTAAAAAAAAGAGAGGAGTGAAATAGGCTAATTTGAACCCAATCACCCCTTGATTATTTACCATTTCTTATATATCTAATAATCCAAGGAAAGAAATCAAGCCCACATAGTTTTTCCACCTAGAGTGATTGAAAAATTGTGCTCCTTAAATTTGTGTATGTAACTAGAAATATGGATTTTATACTTGAAAATAATATCTCTTGACTTGCTTTGAGATGTTTTAGACTTGGATCATGGTTGTTACTTGTGAATTATCTTAAATTTGGGAAGAATATGATAGATTTACTTAATATGCTATAGTGTGTAAGCTAAAAAATAAGTGTGAACCAAGTAAGGGTAATGAATGACCTTTGATGTTTATTTATAGGAAAACCTTTTAATAATTTGCTTTAACCAAACTTATTAAAAAAATGAGAAGAGCCAAAATAATAATTCAAAATTTGGAAACTAGATTTTATTTGGCACATGACATGACCGTTATAGGGAGACAGGCCCATGACAATAATCTTGTCCACCTAGCACATATCTATCCCAAAAATTCAAGGATAATTATCCTTAATTGGAGATATTTGGAGGGTTGTTAAAGTAGTTTGATAATTTTAATTTGAATGTTCTGAATAATAACGATGACAAACAAATGGTCAAGTGCACATATAGATAAATGGATTAAAAGAATGGTGAATAAGATTCATGTATTTAAATACACATTATGTGGTTTGAGATATGTTGAGAATTAACATTGTCAAGTACTTGTGACAAAATTTATTTATCTACAATAACATAGATATAAATAAAATGTTGTAATAATTAATGAAAGCACATTTTTAAATATATGTGGATAAACATAAAAATGTACCATCTTGTAAAGTTTAATAGTAATCAATACCTGAATACTTATATGTAAAAAATGAAGCATGGTGAGTATGAATGTAGAGAGGGAAGGGAAAGCGATATGTATTAATTAGAACTTGAAAATAGGGATAAGTGATAAACCCCATTGTAACCACATGCCCATATAAGGATAAGATATAGTAATTTATTTATCAAGTATAATAGATACCAATATGTCTAAGATGTATGAAGGATGTGGGGTAAAATCCCATCATATTTTAAGCAATTTAGGATCAATGAGAACATGGTATATTATGCCCATAATAATAATGTATAGATGATAAACACATTAATAATATGTCCCTGTAGTAGCTAGTGACATAGAGACACTAATGAGTTACCCCAAATACAGGAAATATATTATCAATAAAACACATGAATAATGAATAAGAATCATGGTCCTATGGTGGGAAATATATGACTAATCTAAGAAAAATGATGACATGTCCCACATATATAAAAATATATTCAATATAAGTATCTAGATATCATGCCCCAAATAGATACATGAAATGGAAATGTAGGCAAGGAGATGAAACATTAACATGGTACAAAACATGGAAAATAAGAGATTCAGGGACATGTAGTGACCAAATGAATGAAGTGAAAAATGAGATCAAGCACATGTAAATAAAAGTAAAATACATAAAAATAATTTCAATAAAAATAAACTCCCTGGAGGAAACAAATAAATAACAACCAAATCTAAGTGGAAAATGAAATCAATTCAAAGGAAATGGATAGTCAGAAAAATAGATTTCAATATAATGTAAAATCAAATAAATAATAAACTTCGATCACCATGCCCCAAGATATGATTTTGAATCTATTCTCATATGTCTATGGTGTAAGAGTCATATATATCACGTGATTCAATATCAAAAGTGGTATCTCCAATGATATTTCATGTAAATTTTTGCTTAAGTTCTAAAGAAAGAGAGAAAAGAAACTCAATACAAGTATGGATAAAAAACCTATTTGTTCGTACACATGATAAATTAGTAGATTGTGAAGTAATCCTCTTTGGCTTAGGAGGAAGACCTACATATAAGAAAGCACTAAAGAAATATTATTTGTTAGATAGATAGTTAGGTAGATTGCTTAGTGATAGCTAGGTCCCAAAAGTGAGAGCTTTCTTAAGGGATGTCAATCCACACATTTTAAACTATCAAGTTGATAAATTTATAAAGAAGGTTCTTGCATAAATAATCAAAAGGTATTGGAATCAAATACAAGAAATCTTACTAGAATAATAGACTCAAAATGATCTAATTAGTGATAGACTAATTAACACTAGTGCTAACGAGTTAGGGTATTGTTCAAAAAATTAGAAGGGGGTCTATGAGTGGTCAAAAGCACAAAAAAGTGGATTTAATAGGGTGTGGGTGGGTGAAATCAGATTGTTAGTTTTCTACCATAGGTGACCATTGGTGGTTGGGGTAACTATCGGTGGTTGACTATGTATTTTTGGGTTTGATCAATAGAAGATGATATGATTCCACAAATGGATTACAGGAATAGGGAAAGGGCTAGATTGATTGTGAAATAAAATAAAATCATGTGAATGTTGAAAAATAAGCACTTGTCTTACCAGGAGTTGATTGGGTGGGTGGTTGATGTAGTTATCCTATTGGTGGAATTTGGATTGATTCTAGAAAAATAATGGTACCTAAAAGCTTTGTTGAGAGGTGATGATGAGTTGGCTCTCAAGAAGATAGTTGATAATTATTGATAATATTGATGATGTTGATTGACCTATAAAATACAACTGTTGAATGCTTGAGATCCTAATAATTATTGTAGATAAATTTGACTTCCCAGGCCTTTCTCTTATAGGTATAAGAAAGAGGTGGAAGTGAAGGTGTAACTGGGTCATCTAAATATAATTTATGCATGCAAAGGCTTGCAACACAAATTAAACAAGTTATATTTTGAAAAGGGTTGGTATAGCTTGCATGATCTTGGTGAGAAGGTGAATCTTGACCATTGATGGTCAGGGGTCCCCAAGGCTAATCATCGATGGTTAAGGTCCATAGGGATAGGGTCCTAAAGGCTATGGTTATTTGGCTACATGTAACTAAGTGTAGATTGGTTGGTTTAAAGGTGAGGGGTACTTCCATGGCTACTTTGACACTCAAAATCATAGGTGTGTGGATTTACGATGTCTACATTTTACCCTTTTTTGTTGTGTAGATTATGTGAATGAGCTACAAAACAAAAATGGAGTATGGGCCATAGGTCTAGTTGCCCTAAGAGTGGGAGGAGGTGTTCTCCCTTAAATTAAGATTTGATGAGGTGAATTTGAAGTAGGTATGGGTTTGATAAGTGATATATGGTGAGTCACTAGGTGGTGACATGAGGTCATGTATGTGAGATGTAAATGTGTGCACAAAATGTGACAAAAGGAGTGATAGCCAAGATTGTGCATATATGAGGCTGCCAATGTTTGTAAAAATAAGGGTTAGTGCTAAGAAGGACAAGTGATGAGTGAATCACATGACCACCTATAAGTGTGGTGGCTGGGAACACTCATAAATACAAGTCTCCTAAGTGATCTCTATGTATCCAATGGGTATCCAAGGTAGGAAATGGGCCTAAGAAAAACATAAGTGGGTAAAATGTCATAGGTATCTAAGGTAGAAAGTAATCATAATGAGACACAAGAAGGCTATTATGTGTGAGGTGGCACAAAATGCAAAAGGGTCAACATGGCAATGTTGTCATTATGGCCAAAGGACTGGGCAAAAAGTGTCACATAATTATGTGTCAGATGGGCCAAAAGAGACCAATGGAAAGGTGATGAGGTGGTCATGTTGGTGGGAGAAAGTCATATCCAAAATTAGGCAAGAGATTGAGGTAAATTTATTAAAATGTGGAGGTTATAGGTAAAATGTAAAATTGGGTTTCTAGGGTATCCTAACCATTGATGGTCAGGGTCCTTAGAAGGTGACCATCGATGGTCACCCTAATCATCAATGGTCAAGGGAAATCCTAAAAGGTTGGGGGGGTAAAAGTAAAAAACAAAAGTTAATTTTTCACTTTTACTATTGTGTTGTGTTTGATTGAGCTCTAGGTAATTTTTTTGCTTTGCGAAGAATGAGACACTACCAACATGTGCCTAGGGATACATCTATGATAGGAGCACTCATCAAGAGATGGGATCCTACTACTAATAAATACTTATTACTGACTGGGGAGATGACTATTCTCCAAGAGGATGTCCATAGGATCACTTATCTCCCACTACATGGCGAGGTGATCTACAAGATTGAGCAGGAGGAGTGGGATGCATATGTCAATTATCTATATGGAGATGATAGTGACCAAGTCCACTAACACTCTAGAAGGTTCAATTATAAAACACTATATGAGAGGGCTCTTAAGGAGAGGAGACTTATGATGATGTTGATGATCATGGTTAATTGCTTTGGGGTTCCAAATTCTAGAAGTGAGAGATTCCCCTATGTATTAATAGCTATTTTAGTTGAGTTATTACTTGAGAGGAGAATATTTGGGTGGGTCTTAGTGTTATTGGTATAGATTTATAGATATTTATGGGGGTTTAGACACCACAAGAGGTATGAAATTAGTGTGGGTATGTTTTTTCACTATTGGGATTACGAGCACATCTAAGTTCTGAGGCCTATGCAATTACCATAGATAGGGTATACATAAGTAGAGTTCCATGTGGGATTTATGAGGTGGAGGGATAACTATATTGTATCAGGGGTTGAAGGTAGAGCACATGATGTTGAGTGGTTTAGGGTTGCCCTAGATGGATTGGTAACTATGGACATGATATGGAGACCATACCTACAATTCCCTATCTATTCAATCTATAGGAGGGAGACCCTCACTAAATAGAGCTATAAGTGGATAGTGGGCCATCGAAAGGGTGAGGTGGAGTTGATTTCCTTTGAATAAGTGTGGCACTAGTTTGGATTGTTATAGGGTGTATTAGGTCCACATCTATAGTATAAGAGGTAGGACTCAGAGGTTTAGTTATCGATGCCCTAAACTATTTAGATAGTTTTGGTTGGTTACTTTGAGGAGCTTCCTATTAGGGCTCCCATAGATGATGTAGGGTATATAAATGTATACATGGGTTGGTACTAGCATATCTATGTAGTGATAGATGTAGGTGGAAATGATAAAGGGGTAGCATTGATATCTGTATATCTAGCCAACTAGGGTGGATAGGTAGGGGTAGCATTGGCCATAGCCTAAGCTTAGGTCTATGCTCTACAGGGATAGGTGACCACATTATAGGGCTAGATTCAAGCATTATAGGGTTAGCTCACCACCATTATAGGTGAGAGATATCTACTTAGATGGAGGGCTAGGGTAAGTATAGTGGTAGCAAGAGAGCCACTAGACATAGTGCCTTGAGCCTACTCTCTAGCGACCATGAAAGATCTCAAAATAATGAGGTGATGGTATTAGACCAACTACCCTAGGATATGAGGTATGTAGATTACAAATCAAGCCTGGTCAATGGGCCATTGATATCTACTCTAGGTTAGTGAGCTTTTATAATGGGATAGACAGGGGTCCCAAGGGGACTACTACCAAGTACAGGTGCATATGGGGCTAGTGGTAGTGGTACAAACCCATGATTATGGTTAGATACACTATCATGATGTATTATTTTGATATCAATTTGTGCGTCGATGTAGTGAGATGTATATTTTTTGGAAGCGCTGATACATTGTTACATGTATGATTTTTTGATGATTTTATGTATGTTTTTTGATGTTTATGTATGATGGATGCATATGGTTATGATTATGGCTTATGGTTTTAGTTCATGCTTATGACGTTCCACTTAGTAGATTAGATATGATGATCTGGTTATGCTCATGGTTATGACATGATGTATGTTATAGATTTATTTATGGTTATATGGGTGAAATGGGAAATGGTATATGCCCTAATATTTTTCTTAACAATTTGGTTTATGCTTGTGATGGTGTAATGACATGCTTATGGTTTATGATGTGATTGATGTTCATGGTTTCCTATGATATGTTTACATTGACTCATTGAGGGATATATTTTGTTGTTTGTTGACATAGTTCATGATGTGGATGATTTTGATGTGATGTTTATTATTTGTGCGTATAGTGATAGGCTTACATAAAATAATAAAAGATAATAAAATGAACATGATGCCATTTCATTGGTAAAGACTGACATGAATCCCAAAGTTAGACTGGCTTAGTGAAAATAAGCCTTTCTATAGCTTTGCATTTAGCACACTTAGGTTGATAGATAGGGATCTTGATTACATTGTGTCAAGCAAGCTCATAGTCCCATGCATGTGACATGTAGAGGGAGAATGGTTTAAATTGGGACCTTTAAGGAGACTAGTATGCCTTTTTTGTAGGTGTCCAAAGAGGTAGTAGAAATAAGCCTATGTTCATATATAAAGTTTAGATTGATCGATGTGGGAAGTCTACTAAAGAGAGCTAATTATGGATTTATAAGATTATTGCATTTATGAGAGATGATTATAGCTTTCAAAATTGATTTTGCTCCTACCTTTGATTTTACTTTTGCTATTTGTTTGAGGGTTGGGGAAGCTAATCGATGTGGGAAGATTCCAAGAAATTGATAGCTTTGCCAAATGCTTTACTCAGCCATCCTTCAAGGGAGTGGTCTAAGTTTATGTGCCTAGTACAAATGATTTTGATAGTTGTCCTTCAAAGGAGCAGTTCACCTTACATTTTGATTGATTTTTGAACAACTATCCTTCAAGGGAGTAGTATATGAATGCTAAGAATGAACCATGATTTATTTTTTGATTTTTGATATTGCCTTTTACTTTTGTTTGATTTGGATTGACATAGACTTACTCATACATGCTCAATGGATTACCTTTATGAAGGAAAAACTAAGCTGACATGAAGGTTCAGTAGGTGAAAAGGAGATATAAGTGACAATGACCATAGGAATTGATCTTAAAAAGATGGGAAGTACTATGAGAATCATGCCATGGTATCCATAGTTCAATATTAGGCTATAATTGTGATGGATAATCACTTGATTCAATTTTAGTCAATTGCCCCTAAAAAGAGGGAAATGAATGTGGTTTCAAGGGATGAGCTTAAGTTAGACAAATGATGATTGTGATCCCTATCTAACAATAAAAGGGATGTAAATGCAAATCATTAAGAGGGTCAAGTTTAAGTTTGCCATCGATAGAGGACAAATGATAAATTCCTAATGTATACTTATGGGTAATGATGTAGGGTCCAAGCCAATTGAAAGAAAATTTTCCCCTTTTGATTTTCTCTATATTAGTTACATGTTGGTTTTCCTTGAGGACAAGATATTTAATATTTAATTCTTGAGCTTTTAGGTGTTTGTTATAGGCATGTTTGATTAATTATTGATAGAAATGGAGATGGGAAAGGGTGGCCAAATGATGCTCATCAAGTAGCTCAAGTTAAGATAAGCATTCTTGATGATAATCATCTTCTAAGATAAGATCATGAAAAGATATGCAAAGAGAAGGTATTTGGACTTTAAGAGGCAATACAACCTCAGTGCCAAACATAAGAGAAAAAGGTATATCACATGTAGGGGTTTAGATGCTAGTGCGATATACCCATAAGAAAAAAGGGATGTGCAAGTGCCAATCTTGACCTAAGGCATTAACCATTTTGGTAAGCATGTTGTTAAGGGTCTTATTATAGGCTTTAGCTTGTCTATTTGCTTGTGGGTGATAAGGTGATGAAAATATAAGTTTAATACCAAATATGTCACAAAGGCCTTGAACTTGTTTATTTTTGAAGGAGTTTCCATTATTAGTGATGATCGTATGGGGAACACTGAAATGATAGATGATGTGATGGGTAATAAATTTGACAATATTTTTAGCTTTTGTTGAGACAAGGGGAATAAATTCTATGCATTTGGTGAAATATTCAGTCATGATAATAATAAAACGATGTTATTATGAAGAGTGGGGGTTGATTTCACTGATAAGGTCCAAACCCCATTGTGAGAAGGGCCAAAAGTCTATAGAAATGTGAAGACTATTGCTAGGTGGATGATGTAAATTGGTGTGTTGTTAACACTTGACCCACTTTTTCACATAATCATAATAGTCTTGGTTGAGGGTGGGTTAATAATAGCCTAGATAGAGGATGCACTTAACCATAACGAGTCCACTAAAGTGCCCCCATATATACCCTCATGTGTCTCCTTGATAGCATGAGAGGCCTCTAGACCATGAAGGAAATAGAATAGGAGGCCATAAAAACTATGTTTATAAAGAATTCTTCCCATAATGGTGTAACAAGAGACACTCTAAATAAATACCCAAGGTTAAAAGGAACTATGCCAAGGTGAAGGTAGTCAAAGGTTTGTTGATACCAAAGGTCAAACATAATCTTTTCCACACTAAAGATGGTTGGCATGTCTAGTTTGGTATAGGAAGGTTCAGTGAGGTGATGGAAAATGACTGATAGTTTAGAGTGCAGAGGTGCTGATGGGATTTGAGAGGCAAGAGAAGCCATGGAATTAACAATTTTTTTGGTGGATCATGGGGTGGTTTAAATATGGTAGTGTTTTAATGAGGCTAGGATTTATATGACTAGTTGTTTATATAGTTGCATCATTTCATTCTTACAATGGTAAATGTCATTGACTTGGTTGACCACAAGTTGGGAGTCACTAAAGATATTGATTGTTCTAACTCCTAAAGCTAAGGTAGTATGGAGACCTATCATTAGTGATTTATACTTGACCACATTATTGGTGCATTTGAAGTTGAGTTTAAATGACAAAGGAAGTGGTTCACCAATAAGGGGGATAAGGATGATGTTGACCCCTCCATAACATTGACATTTGGAACCATAAAAAAATATGGTTATGTGATTGGTAAAATCTACTTGACATGGACTTGTGATTGACTCATATGGAAATTCAATAGGGAGAGGTTGGGTGTCTATTATGGGTGTATCAAAAAATTGGTTAGTAATGACTTGACCCTTGATTGATTTATAATAAAGGAACTCAAGGTCAAACTCAGCTAAAAGCATGAGCCACTTAGCCACATGCTAGTTTTGGTATGGTTTGGAGTGCATATACTATAGGGGGTTGGTATTTGTTATGAATTTTTTTTTGTGGTTAATAAGGTAGTGGAAAATTTTAGTGTCCATGAAGACTAGAGATAAACATAGTTTCTTGTATTTGACAAGTGTACAACTAATGTAATAGATGGGCTCCTTGTGTTATTCATTCTGATGGGTAAGCATCACCCCTAAGGAATCATCTATGGTAGAGATATAGAGGTAGAAATGTTGGTAATCCTTAAGAGGTGTAAGGATAGGTGGAGATAGTAGGTACTCTTTGAGTGTATCAAAGGCCTTTTGACAATCAACATTCCACTTGAAAGAGACATCCTTTTTCAATAGGTTATGGAAGGGTTGACATTGATCAAAGAGCTAGGAGATGAAGTGATAAATGGATTAAAGCTTACCTTGCAAGCTGTGGAGTTGTTTAAGATTGGTTAGAGGTAGCATTTTGAGGATGGATTTGATTTTGGCTGGATCAACCTTGATTCCTTGAAGTTAAATGATGAAGCCAAGAAGTTTACATGACAAGACCCCAAAAATACATTTATTAGGATTGAGGTAGACATGCTAGTGGATAAGTTGCTCAAAGATAATCTTGAGAATAGCTAAATGGTCTTTACAAATCTTGGAATCTTGAGAAGGTCATCCACATAGTCTTTGATGATTATATGGATAAGGTCATGGCACATTAGTAGGTTGCACTAGCATTCTTAAGATTGAAGGGCATGACTCTATAATAGAAAGTCCCCCATGGGGTGATAAAGGTAGTTTTGTGCTAATATTTAGGGGGAATCAAAATCTAATTATAACTTGATAATCCATATATGAGAGATAACATGTCATGAACTATTGTAAGATCAACAAGTTGGTCAATGCTAGGTAGAGGAAATTCATCCTTTTAGAAGGTGAGGTTGAGGTCACAAAAGTCCACATAGATATGTAGTCCCCCTATGGCTTTAATGATAGGCATGATATTCAAAACCCATTGGGGATAATCAATGGGTTGAATAAAGGTGATAGAAAGGAGGCATTAAAGATTTTATTTGATAAGGAGGGATATGTGAGGATGTATTTGATGAAGTCTCTATCTAATAGGTTTAACATCATGATTGGTTACGATGTTATGAGTGGTAATGGCTAGGTCAATACTAGGCATATCAGCATATGACCAAATGAATGCAATACTACGATCTTAGAGGAAGGTAGAGAAGTCTTGTAGTTCCTTAAGGGTGAGGGTTTAGCCATGTTTGATGACATGGGGGTTATTTGGATTGCCTATGTTGATATCCATGGTAGATTCATTCAATATGGTTGAGGTTTTTAGAGGTAAGGATTTGTGGATGGAGGAATCTGGTGTAACAAGGTAGATGAGAATAACACCATCATCCTGATACTAAATAATGTTAATGGTAGGAGAGTCTTCTCCCAAGAGTTTAGGATGGGTCAAAGGGATGGATATGTGGTGCCCCTTCCTTTTGATAAGTTAGGGGGCCAAGGGTTATCACGTTGATAAGAAAAATTAGGTGGGATGATGTCCTCATCCTCACACTTAGGTGGAGGGATTATTGGTGAGGAAGGGGTTTCTTATTTAAAAATGGTAATGGTAGGTTGTTTGGTTTTTTTTGTATTGGGTAGAATAAAGATGAGGCCATGATTATCATGAGGCTTTTAGGTATCAATCAAGGTCAACATATGTGGGCCATGCTCATATCATCCCAAACCAAATCCCTTCTAGGCACACCTGTGAAGGTATAGTTTATCAAAGTTTGGGTTGTATAAATAAGATAAGGTAGAGGTGAATGGTTGAGGTGGAGAGGGAGTGGTGGTAGAAATAAGTGGCTTGTCAATTCCCCCATAGATAAAGTGGGTTTAATATCTTAGAGGCCCCAAGGGGGTAATGGCTCTAATTTTGGGGTCATAACCTAGTTGGTGGTTGAGTTTCTCATATTCTTGGGGAGTAAGGAGGGCATCAAGGGTGAAGAGATGGTATTATCCAAGGGTAAGGCATTGTAAGGTAGGTTATAAAGGATCAATGATGGGTATCTAGTTTATAGGGATAGATGAAATGGTAAAGGCCTTCATGAAAGGGGAAGAAGTAATGGATTTAGCTTCTATGGGTAAGGGCTTGATGGTGGTTATTTGTAGTTCTTTGGATGGAGACAGGAGAATGTCATTAGGTCAGTAGGTCATATTACATGTTGTAAAAGGGCTAAGGTTAGCTTGTATGGTAACAACTTGAACTTCATGTTCAAACTTGACATAATGATGGAGGGTGGAAGGTACATAACCCATGGCCTAGATCAAAGGTCTTCTTAGAAAAAAATTAGATTAGAATTCACCTTTGACCATATATAAGAATTTGGGGAGCATGCGAGCTCCTAGTTGAATATGAAGGATAGTGGTTCCCAAGGTAGTGGTCATGGCATCATTAAAGGATTTAAGGATGGATAAAGTTTTAGACATGACATTATTTAGTAACTTGAGTTACTCATAGGCATGGGAAGAGATGATGTTGATACTGGATCCCCCATCGATCATAACCCATTTGATGTGGGTTTGGTTGATGTGGGATGTAATAAAGAGAGGGGGATCTAGGTATTTAGGGTGGATAGAAGGTATCTCTGAGTCCTTAAAGGTAAAAAGGGTGGAGAGATGGAGAGCATCAATGAATGCCTCTATAGGTTGGGAGTCTCCTAGTCTAACCTCAATGGCTTGCATAGCCTCGATCATGGCTTAATGATGGTGAGCTGGAAATGAGCTCATAGAGGATCATTTTAGCTAGGGTCTAATGAAGCTATTTAAGGATGACCCTCCTGATGGAGTCATAGGGGTTAACCTCTAGAGTGTCTAAGATGGTGACTTTGGGCTTAGCTATAGACATGGAGGTTTAGACCTAGTTTGCTTTAGGGTTAGTTGGTGGGTATGTCCATGGAATGGAAACTTTGGCCTTCCTTCTATCCATTTATTGTGATCATGTGACCACATTAATGGTATGGATAGAGGGGTAAGTGATGGGGGGTTGGGTAGATTCTCTATCACTTTGAGGTGAGAGTGGGGGATTAGGAATGGATGGAAGGTCATCTACCAAAAGGTCATCCTCATCATAGAGTTGGTGGATAATGGCCCAAAGAGCTTTGAAATTATCCATGTCATGCCTAGGTTTCCTATGATAGAAGCAAATTTTATGGTCATTGTAACAGGTTGGCTTCAAAATGATAGGATTGAAAGGTTTGATAGGAGGTAATGTGAGGCCAAAGGTCTACAATAATCTTTACAGAATGGTCGTATAGGATTTTTATATATGTAAGAAAATTTTAGGGCTCATGGTTTGGGTTGGTAAGATAGGCATGTTGGTGGCAATAGGTATAGTGAGAGATGGTTTGGGTAGGGTGGTGTTTCTAGTTTATGGTTTTGGTTTGGGTATGTTGGTAGTTAGGGTGGCTAAGTTTGGTGGTCTAACTAGTTATAATCTGGGAAGGATTGATGCATCAAATAATAAATGTGCTAGTGTAATCAATTATAATGGGTGACATATGTTGAAGGGGGGTTGATTTTTAAGCAAAGTAGAAGGGTGAGGCCCTAAGATAGAGTTCAAGGTAGAGGGAGGTAGAGGCTTAGTCATGCATCCCTTTAATGTTTTTATCCTCTTAGTTGGTGTGGGTCAAAAACTAGGTGTAGACTTGGGTGAAGTTAAGTCTAATTTCAAGGATGGGTGAACCAAAATTTGAGTTAAGAAGGCATCAATATTTTTCAAAGGTTTGGTTGGTGATGTGGTGTCTATTTTGGTTGATTAAGGAGGTAGGGGTTGGTAGAAGTTTGGATTGGTTTAAGAGGTGGTGGAGATATGATGGATTGGTTGGTTAGGGTCATGCTATAAGGCTCAGGTTTGGTGACATGGGGAAGTCTTAATGATTACCAAAAAGTGGTTTGATCCATGTTTGGTTTTATATCCATACCTAACTTTTGGATAAGTTTGGAAAAAGGTTTGTATATTGATCTGGCCTCTAGGGTAGTGGGTGATGAGGAGACACTTATGGGTTGAGGAGGAGGGTTGATAGCCTCATTCATTTCCTCAAGTAAGGGAGTTAAGTTCAGTCTTGGTGACTGCTCTATGAGGGGTGTTTGTGAAAAATTCACTCCCCTGGGCATGATGTCCATAGTTATGGCTTGGTCTATAGTTAGGGGAGATGGTGGGATAGGAATGGTTGTTTGTTTGAGTTGGCTATCCAAAGGGGTGCTTGATGATTCCAAAGCCTCTATGAGTGAATCTAAGGAAAAAAGAACCTCTTTAGTTTGGGCCTTTGAAGGAAGGGAAAGTGACTTCACCACCTTGGTAGATGAGGTGGGGGAAAAGTAGGTAGGTTGGATGATAGGTACATCAAGGACCATATTGATCATGAGGGCATCATGAGAATATTCTGCTTGTTTGTCCTTAGCTTTGATAGGGGCATGGTTAGGAAAAGGTTTCTTGAAGATGTCAAGAGGTTAATTTTGAGGGGCATTGGGATTATCCAACATGAGTTCCACTTTGTCAATAAGACTATGAACAACATTCTTGAAAGTATTACATTCATTAATGTCATGTCTAATTACCTAATGAAAAGCATAGAGGTCATTCTCATTATACAAAGTAGGTGATGGATGAGAAGAATCAAAATTTTGGGGAGGTTTGATGGGTGGAAGTTGTATAAGGTTAGCTTTTAGTAGCTTCTCTAGAAATTAGGTGTAAGATTCTCCAAGTGGAGTGAATTTTTTTTGGTTGCCTCAGTTTGGGTTCTTTGTATTTTGGTTGGAGTTAATGGGAGAATTTTTTTTATTGACATTGGGTAGAGGGTCAATTTTAAGGATGACAACATTCATGGTTCCCCTAGTCTTGGTTCTAATATTGGCTTGGTTTTCTAATTTGGAAGAAGAGGTTTCATTGGTCTTGAAGGTTGAGTTCTTGTTTCATAAATTTAATTTACCCTCATCTATGGCCTAGTTTTATAGCTTATGTGCAATGGTAAAAGCATCATAAAAGGTTTTGAAGCTTTGGACACGTAGTGTAGAAGATATATGTTTGGTGTAGGCTCAAGTTAAAAGTTCTATAAATTCAAGTTGAGGTAGGGAAAATGAAAGATGATTAATCAAGCTTCTCCAATGGGTGAAAAAATTGGTAATGGACTCATCACCAAATTGCTTGATAAAATATAGGTTTGTGATAGAGACCTTCTTGGAAATGTTAATGGAAAAGTGACCTAAGAAGACTTGTGCTAGTTGGGTGAAAGAAAAGATGGAATTATTAGTGAGGGAACTATACCAGTCATGTGCTGGGTTGGACAAAGACATGGGGAAGGTTTGAAGGAGAAGGGAATCATCATAAGCAATCATGCAACATGCATGCCTATAATCCCTAAGGTGTTTTTGGGGGTCCTCCTTGCTTTGAAATTTGGTAAATTTTGATAGCTCCCATTAAGGAGGGTAAGGTATGATAGGGATAAAAGGATGAATAGGTTCATTACAAGTCTGATCATAGGATAGGATGTTATGAGCCCCTAAAATGGATGAATCAATGTTGGTCATCTTGTACATGATCATTTTCATTAGGTTAGTTTGAGGTGGTGCACCAAAAGGATTGTAAGGCTGATATTGTAGTTGAGGCTGGGAAACATATTGGTAATTATTTGGTGGTTGAGAGGCTACCACATATTGGAATGTGGATGCTAGAGGTTGGGTAGGGTAGGTGGATGATGGTGGTTGGGTAGTGGATACATACCCTTGTGGGTTAGGGATGTATCATAGATTGGGTTAAACAGGTAACTACTGAGAAGTCCTTATGGATTGGGCATAGGTGGTATTTGGGTTGGTGATAAGAGGTGAGGTAGTGAGCTTTGTGCTAATGGGAAGTTAGGTATAAGGGATAGTTACCCCTAAGCTTGGTAAATGGGATATTGATCCATGGGCTAGGTTTAATAGAGGGAAGGTTGGTAGTGTACTAGTGGTGGGTACTCTAGCTAAAAGTAGAGCATGATGGGTTAATGGTTGGGTTATCCCCAAGGTAGAGGAGTTATTAGTAGGGGTATAAGGTGTAAGGGGAAAAGTTATTTGGATAGGTTGGTTTTTAGTCATAGTGTTAAAGGGGTTAGTAGATGAAAATGCCTAGGTGGTTGAAGGTTGGGTGGTGATCATGACAATAGGGATAATTTTTATAAGGTGGGATGGCATGCCATAAGGGGGATCTCGAGGTGGAGTTGAAACTAGGATATGGTGAGAAGAGGTGTTAAGATAGTGTTGAAGGAAAACTTGGTTATTGTCTAAAAAAGTGGTAAAATCTAGGTCTCCTTAGGGAAATACTAGAGGGAAAGTAGGGATTCCCAATGAATGAGGTGAATCTTCTACCTTAGAGACATACTTCATAGATGAGGAAGTAGAAGAAGTTAATTTAAGTGATGGGTTTTATTCTACTAGGTCTCTTCGTTGTTGATGAGTGAGAACAATACAAGAAAAAGGGGAGAGAAAATAAGAACAAACTAGCCAATCAAACAAGAAGAAGACAAGAAAATGATCAAGGTAATCAAGACACACACTATAAAGTATGTTAAGCCTAGAGGTTAGTTTTAATCTCACTTCTGGCTTATACCTTTAGTTTATGAGAATGTGTGATAAAAGTTGGCTTATAGATTAAGTACTATATAAGTAGTCTATGGTTGGTTTTGGGTTGTTTAGGTGCTCAAAAGAATCTATATTGGAATCAATACGTAGCTTGGTATTGGGGCCTACCCCCTCACTTCATAGTCTCATAATGATAAGGGTGTTAGGTGATTAGCCAATATATATTGATGTCCAGAGTTTATGCTCAATCAAAGAGCTAAGTTTATTCTCCCCTTGGTAATGAACTCCAAGTAGGATTTCTAAGAATGGGTAAGGTGAATTTTAGGTGATGAAATCCTAGTCAAGCCTTGTCTCAAATTATTTTGATGTTTAATTTATGAAAGTGGTCTGGCTAGTGTGTGTAACAAAGGTGATGCTACAATAAGATTATTGTGCTTTAATTCAAAATGAACTAATGTTAAAAGGAAGTAATGCATGAAATTGATTTTGATCCAAAAATAAATTTTAGTTTCAATTATGAGAACAAATAGAGAGGAGAACATACAAATTCAAAGAAAACATGAGTAAATACTGTAGGTCCCATCGAGCATGCCAACATGTTTCATTTAAATTTTGATTTATGTTCTAAAGAAAGAGAGAAAATAAAATTGATATGGTTATGGTTGAAAAACCTATTTATTTGTGCACATGATAAATTGGAATATTGTGAAGAGATCCTCTTTGTCTTGGGAGGAAGACCTACAAATAAGAAAGCACTAAAGAAAACTTGTTTGTTAGACATATAGTTGGGTGGATTACTAGTGATAGTTAGATCCTAGAAGTGAGAGCTTCCTTAAGGGCTATCAATCCACATGTTTTAAATAATAAAGTTGATAAATATGTAAATAAGGTGCTTGTATCAATAATCAAAAGGTACTAAAATTGAATACAAGAAATCTTTCTAGAAGAATAGACTAGAAATGATATAATTAGTGATAGACTAATTAACACTAGTGTTAATGGGTCAGGGTATGCTTCAAAAAATTAGAAGGGGGTTTATGAGTGGTCAAAAAATAGAAAAGTGGATTTGATTGGGTGTGGGTGGGTGAAATCAGCTTGTTGGTTTTTTTGCCACAGGTGACCATTCATAGTTGGGGTAACCATCAACGGTTATGCCTGATTGTTAGCAGTTGGGGTAACCATTAGTGGTTGACTATGCATTTCTAGGTTTGATTAATAGAAGATGATGAGATTATAAAAATGGATTTTGGGAATTGGGAAAGGGCTATATTGATTATGAAATGGAATAAAAGCACATGAATATTGACAAACAAGCACTTATCTTACCAAAAGTCAGTTGGGTGGGTGGTTGGTATAGTTAACCTATTGGTGGAATCTAGCTTGATTTTAGTAGAATAATGGTCCCTAAAAGCTTGGTTGAGAGGTAATGATGAGTTGGATGTCAATAATATAGTTGATAATGTTTGATAACATTGATGATGCTAATTAACCTATAAAAGAAGACTCCTAAATGCTTAAGCTCTTGATAATTATTGTAGACAGATTTGACTTCCTAGGCCTCTCTCTCTTATAGGCATAAGCAAGAGGTGGAAGTGAAGGTGTAACTGGGCCATCTAAATATAATTTGTGGATGCAAAGGCTCACAACATAAATTAGACAAGTTATATTTAGAAAATGGTTGGCAGAGCTTACATGCTCTTGGTGAGATGGTGGATCTTGACCGTTGATGGTCAGGGGTTCCTAAGGCTGACCATCAATGGTCACCCTGATCATCAATGGTCAGGGTCCACATGGATAGGGTCCTAGAGGCTAGGGTTATTCATCTAGGTATGACTGAGTGTAGATTGGTTGGTTTAGGCATGATAGGTGTAGGTTAGTCCTAAGAGGGTGAGGAGTAATTCCAAGGCTACTTCAACATTTATAATTGCAAGTGTGTAGATTTTTGGTGTATATAAATAAAATGATATTTTTGATTGAGTTGAACTTACCTTAAATCCATACAATGTAATGATCACTTTTTTTTCATCATTCAAGTTTAAATTTTGTCTTGATGATTTTCTTAGGTATCCATTCAAGTTCATAATGATGTTTTCTTTGAGCCATCCCATGAGTAGGAATAAATTGATGCTTATGAATTGGTGCTTGAATAGGTGTATTCATGATTTTAATATCATCATAGTCAATAAGTTTTAAAATTTTGTTTTTTAAAGTGAAGCATTGATTTGTAGATAAAAATAACTCTATAAGTGTCTTGATTGCATGTGGACTATCAATGCATTTAGTAAATTATTTGTATTCCTTGCGATTATTCTTATTGTTTGTCTATGGTTAGTTAGAAAAATAGTATTCAATATAACATAAAATCAAATAAAAGTAAAATTACTCAAGTCTCGATGACCATACACTTCAAATGAATAGTAAAATTATTCATTTGAAGTGCATGGTCATTTAGACTTGAATAAGTTTGGATAGTAAAAGTTTGTATGGTCAAGACTTTTCTCACTTATTGCACATGGTTTTTTGTAGATATGGGAAAATAAGTGCTTAAAATTTTACCTTTTGTACCATCCTTGTGATTTTAAACATTCAGATATCCATTAGCCACTTTGAATGTTTCCTCATCTACTTGAGAATAATTACTATATAGATCACGTGCTTTGAATTTATGAGTAATTGGAATACTTGGTTATTTTATCCCTTGACATAGACATCCCATTTTTTGTGCACATTTGAGTCTAAATACAATTTTTTAAAAAGATGTTTGGTAATAATAGGAGGTTTTTTCATTTTAATATCATTAAAAAAATTATTTGTCATGGGCCCTTTACCTTTATCATCATAATATGGTATATTAAGAGGTACAAATGACTAACTAGGTCTTTTGGAGTCTTTTAGTGTAAGATAAATTTGACCAATGTCAAATGCACTCATATCCACTTTATAATCTCTATGAACACATGGTGTAAAGTCTAAATTAGATAAACTTTTATAAATTTATCAATATTATAATCATGCACCTCATTATCATCATGATTATTATATAATTACCAAGTTGAAATGTGTGTAGTTGGTTGGTTGGAATAACCCATATAGGCACTGTAATAGATTATTGTGTTGAAATGATATGGATAATGATTATTTACATGGGTTATACCATATTTAAAAATCATAAAGGAACACCATCCATAATAAAATTATATATGTATATTTATCCTTTATAAAAAAATGTTAAGCATCTATGTAAAGTAGATGGGATCACATTCATAACATGAATTCATGGCCTACCAAATAAAATTTTATATCTCATATCATTAGATATAAATTAACATTTCAAAGCTAAATTTTTTGGTCTAATAATTATGTTCAATGCAATTATTTATATAACCTTTCTTGGTTGATTAAAAAATTATATACACTTAAATTTAACCATTAAGTGATTTTCAATGTTTAATCTTGTCATCCTTACCTTACTTAACCTATTCACCATTCTGGTAAATTTTAATCTGTATGATATCATTCACTATTCTACTCATTTTCTTGAATTTATTGAAAACATAATTCAAACACCCCGATTCTACGTATAGATTCCTATCAGCTAAGTTCCAACAGTCTTTGTCCTTCTAGGACAAGACCATACTAGGTTGGATAGGGCTGAAGTGTGGGATTTTCAATTAGTGTGGCCTCATCTCCCATGCTTATATAGTTACTTTTCAAATTTGATACATTTCATGTCAAACCTCCCATAATTTTATCAAAGTTGGTTAATAGCAATGTTTCAAAACTACCACTATATAAACACATCAAGGCCATTCAAGGCATCACTTAATAACTTTATTTTTTTTTAAAAATCACTTTACATATAAGTTATTACACATTTATTAAAATATCCCTATTCTTCTCAATTTAATTTTAATTTATTATAGCAGTCATAGGCCAAGTCTAAAGCTATTTTATTATAGGTTAAGAGTATTCATTGTCAAGAATTTAAATCAATTTATTACTTTCATCTATATAGTGCAAGTACAAAAATTCACACACTCACTCTAGGAGGGATAAATACATCAATTTTAGGTTGTTTGGGATATGTAGCAACACTTATATTATGTGTGTTCTTAAGAAGATAGTTGAGTTAATCCCCTTGATTGATTCCCTCATTTACATTTGATGTCTATTCAGTTTATGTGTAGGAACTAGGGTTTCAACATTGTAGGTACTTATATGTGACAAATCAAGTCCCATAAATAATTTATAAACCACCTCTAATAGGTGCAGGTACTTGAGCAAGAAAATTGCTTGCATAGTCAACATAAACATAACTATAGTCAAACAAACAAGGTTGTAGTGTGATCCTATCCACCCTAGTAAAACCTTATCCCAATGCATTGAAAGATTCTATTTTTAGGTTTAACACACTTTAGAGATCCTTCCAATCAATTCCACACTAGTGATATACTTGTACAATTAGCATAAGTCAAATTTGATCTAAGTTATTTCATTGAAAGTTATTGTTTATAGCTCATTTCAATTTATATAATACTGTAATTTACATTTAGATTACATATATTTTATAAATATGAATCAAATTCAAATAGTTGATGTTTATACATTTATTGTATTAAATAAAATAAACCATTAAACATTTTATTGAGCCCATAAATTTTTATTTAAATGTTGCTTATAGTTTGCTATATTTTTGTCCTATGATTTCATACAAATTTTTGTAAATTCCTAACATTGAAATAAAACCTTCAACTTTAGATATAAATCTGACACCACAAGTTAATCTTCTTCAATCTTCAATCTTGGATCTTAATTTGATACTGAAGTAATTATCTTGTCACCTTGGATAACATCTAACATTGAAGCATTTATTTCAATCTTGGGTTTAAATTTATTGATATCTATATGGAAAAATATTTCAACTTTTATTTTCTCTTTATTTTTTATTTATTATTGTATTTTTTTAGCAACTATGTTGTGAAAGTTGTAAAACTACATAGAGATATTTCATTTTTCATTAATCAGTGACCTATTTTACTACATTGTGAAGTGAGGGATACTATCCTAATACCCATCCCTAGATAATGTGATAAATGTATTTTAGTTTCTTTACACCTCATGATATATTGGAAACACTTAGGGTCCCTTTTTTACACCATATTAATATTATTTATCCTTTTTATTTGTGTTTCACATGAGAGGAGTATATTGCCCATGGAAGTTACTTTTATTGGACACTCAAATGTGAAATAGTGGGATACAATAATAGTTTAGCTTATAAAGTTAGTGCTTTATAGAATTTGAATGATAATAATCTAAAAAAGATAAAGTATATTTGAGATCCCACACAATCATTTAAACCCTTGCCTAGATCACACTTAATACCTTGATTTTTAGTTATATTGTATTCATAATGGGATCGATGAATGAATGTTTATTTCATATGTTAAATATGGCTATGCAATTCAATGCCACATCTTGTATTAATTTCCAGCATGATATTTATTAAGTTTTTACATGGATTCAATATCAAAGTAATTAATAATCTATAATAAATAATGTATAATCTCATGAAGTTTTTATTTCAAATGGTTGCACTACTATATCATGCCATTATTCTCCATTGCATACACCATCAAAAATTAGTTTTGTCAAATCCAAAATGACTTGGGAGTAGGAGGAAGCATATGTTACACATTGTCCCAAATATTCAAATTCAAAGGATCTTCCATTGCTTACTCCACACCCTCTTCAAGGGCACATTAAGGCCCTCTTTAAAAATTATAATACTCAAGGAAGCTTTGATGGGACTAATGAAGCAAAATTAATGGAACATCTTCACAAACATCTATAAAAGATTGAATAAATTTTATATGTTGTTAGAGATGAACTAAATAAAGGTGCCTAAGGTAGTCTTTCCAATGTATCCAATTATAATATTGCATTCATTCATATTTATACACATCCATTTACTTTTATAACATCACCCCTTGGTTTGGGAACATCACTTGGTTTCCAATAGTCATCCATGTCTATGCTTAATGAATCTATTTCTACTCCATTCATCTTTACAAATACTACTCTTGAACATATATTTCTTGCCTTACAAGCTAAGCTATCTCAACTTGAACAAATTATTTCTCATACTATCCCCTATATGGATTCATTTTATTTGTCACATAACCCTTTTGGCACCTCAAATTGCATATTATTCATTACCAATTGGCTTTGTGGCTCCCAAACTTCCTCTATATGAAGGAAAATGTGATCTTGAAAAATGTTTATGTGCATTTCATGTAGATTTTTTAGACTATGTAGATAATGATTTTTTTTGACAAAGCGCTTTTCAATAAATTTCAAAGAATATTCTCTTAGATGGTTTTATGATCTTCCTCTTCAATTACCAAAGGCTTTCAATCATTTGGAAAATCAGTTTTTAACACACTTTTATATCAACGTTGGTGAAAAGTTATCATATGCTAAAATTAAAAAGCTAAAACAAGGGTCTAATGAAATAATTAATGAATATGTTCTAAAATACAAGACTATTCTAGAAAAAATGACAAATAAAATCGCTGATAATGATCTCCAAGTTATATTCACTCAAAGTTTGTTATCTCCATTTCAAGGTTCTATTATGTTTGATATGTTCAAATATTTTGTAGAGCTATGCCATACAATCAAAGAGAAAAATTAATTACTTTGAAAAATCTCAAGTATAATTCAATGCTCCTTCTACTTTAAATGCTAAGTTTCAAAACAAGCGAAATTATAAAAGCAAACCAAATGAAAGAAATAATGAATCTAATATTATAGTTAATGTTATTTAAAAACCAATACAAAAGTTTCAATTACAATATCCACCAAGGATGCAATTATCAAGGTTACCATCCCTTCCTCATGTATTATTAAGAAATTTATTTGAATTCAGTCTTATCTCTATTCTTCTACCAATGGAAGTAGACATGTCTAGACCACAACTTAAATTTTTTGATGGAAATGCATATTGTGACTATCATCAAACTATTAAGCATTCCACAAATAAATGTTCAAGTTAAGCACAAGTTTCAATATATTATTAATGAAAAATTATTGATATTAGTGTACCTATTGAAGAGTCTAAGCCATAAGTATGTGATAACTCAAAGCTCAAAATGTACAAATATCCTTTTCCAAATCATAATGTAAAAATAATAAGGATAATTATTAATTACACTATGTATATAATATTCATCCTCCTCCTTATACATATGGACATCCACTTGATAGCATCATTGGTATAGTTAAAAGTATATAATCATCACATTCTATTATTACATTTGACAATAATTAAGTTATTTTTTATTATTCAAATAGACATGCACTCTTTATTCGAGTATATGTTGACAAACAATCCATACATAGTGTTATGATAGACAATGGATCAAGAAAAAATGTGCACACCATAAAACTCCTCTACTTTATTTATTATATAAATCAAGATTTATAAGATACTTATATAGTTTTAAAAACATTCAATGACCATATATAGGATACTCTTGGGAATATAGTACTACCTTTACAAGTGGGACCTCTCATAGTGTCCACTCTATTCTTAGTTATACTAATTACATGGGTATTTGAAATGTTATTAGGACACCCTTGGATATAAAATAATAGATCAACACCTTATAAAATGCATAAATGTCTCAAATATATTTATTATAATCAAGTGGTATAAATTCTAGGAATCTAATATGAATATCTTTTGGAACCAATGATATTTAATCCTTGTAAAAAATAGTTGGTTGTCACATACATTGAATAACATGGTAATGATATGGTCTAGAGAACTATTCAAGAGCATGATCAAATGTTCAAAATCATATTAAAAAATTATTTTCTCCATCTATTTAGGAACATGATATAGTTATACATGAGAAAAACCAATTAGTTCTAAAGAGCATGATAAATTATCCTAAGCAAAAATTGGAACCTAAAAAGAGGTATTCATCTCCTAAGGTACCACATGTTATTCAAAGTGCTTCACGACATGTACATGTACTTACATCGTCTCCTATTATAAATTAGGATATAGGTTTACATGAGTATATGATCAATGATTCAGATGGTTATATTATAACATATGATTCCTACTCATATTCATAAAAATCTATAGTTGCATTTCCTCTTCATTGGAAATCATTCCTTTATACCATATAGTTGGGTATACATATGTGCATCCTCTTGATGATATCATTGGTTGGACACATCTCCTACTTCCTCCTAAGCCACTAGTTGGGCCAATTATCTTAATTAATTGTTTACATATTTTATAATGTACATAATTTCTTTGATTTTACCCCATTTCTAATTCTTATATCCAAAATTCCAAGATTTATTCTAGACCTTGGATTTATTTTGACTCTAAGAACTCGACCTCTTAATTTTCAAACTAATTCAAACAATCCAAAACAACTATCTTAAAATTATTTCAATGCACATTATTTATGGCAGTCCAGTACTTATTATGGCATATCTATCATGCTATGTCTTCCATTGAATTTACATGAGTACATTTTTTTACTTTTACACACTTAATGAGCATGTATATCCCCCTACCCATCAAGGGACATATATATTATTATATAAATCGATAATTTATGCGACATTGATATGACTCTTTCACACATAAATGGGGGGCACATTATTTTCCTTACTTTTTGACACATTATGATTTCAATCCTATTGTAGATTATTTGAATCCCTCCCATTTATTCTATTTTTAAAGCCTTGATTCTTATAAATTTTCATATCATTTAAATTCCAATCTTTGAAAAATTCAAAAAAATAAAAATATTTTCAAAAATTTAAAATCAAGACCTTAAAAGCATTTTATTATGTTGCTAGTTCACTTATTTAAATATGTTATTTCTCTCATGATCATTAGTTAAAATATTAAAACTTTCATAAATACATTGCTTTCACAAGGTATGTGAGTGTTATATAGGACATACTATTACAAGGTTTTTTGATGTGGAGCTCCCATTTTTACCTAACAACCCATTTAAGTTGGGGGCATCTCTTCATTTTCCATGAACACTTTAACAAGTTGTGTCTATCTAAAACCTTTGAACCATGATGAGATATATATCATATAAGTGTCTTTATATTCACTCATACTTTATATTATGTTACATGAATACACTATTTGCTATCAATGACATTGATACATATGATTGATGTAGACTAGTCTCATTTTATTTATGATTCTTTTCAAATTCTCACTTCACTACATGATAAGTTATGATTTGCTTGATTATTGTGTGTGATCCTTAGCCTTGTGTATGCAACATATACATAATATTTCTTGTATTACACTATCATTTAAATTTGAGTGTGGCCTTGGCCTTGTGTGTTTGTGTGACATTCACATGTCACTTGTATGTAGCTATTAGGCCTTATGTGTGACATTCTATGAAAATTGTGTGACATTGTGTGATGTTACTTGTATGTTCATTATTTGTTCTTATGGTGCCATGATTTATATCATGCATAAATTCTATTTTTTACTTTTAATGTTGTCCATGATACATATAATGCAATTATTACTTATGTTCCTCAATATTATATCTATCTAACACATGTTTCATATTCAATTTAATTTTATATTCAATACTATGATGTAATACATTTCAAATGTTCACATATTAGTACATGATTATATCTTTCACATATTCTACAAGTTTTATTTTTATATTAGTGACTTGTAGTCTATGTCCCTCATCTAAAAATGGGGGCATCACAATGGGGTTTCCTTGAAAATTCAATCCCTCATGAGCAACATATTTTAGGTTTATGATAATTTAAAACTTTAAAAATTACAATAAGGTTTATAATTTTTAGATTATGGGGGATATGACATGTATGTGCACTCATTATTATATTTACTTGAGTAAAAATTCACATATACTTGATGGATATGCATGGGAATGTAAAAATAGTTACAAGTTTCAAATAATTACAAGTTTAATGGGCATTTTATATTAATTCAGTATAGATATTAGGGGCATGATATTCATTCATGTTCATGGTAATACATTTCAAATTAAAAATTTCACTTCTTTTTCAAAGTTAAAAAGTTTCAAAGGTACAAAAGTTCCAAATAAAAATTATATTTATCTATTGCATGTGATTCATCTAATCAAGTGGGCCAAAATAGAGTATAGTGACACTTAACATCTATGCCTACACTATAGAAAACCACATTTGGTAGTTCTACCCCTTATTCTACTAAGATTATTATATAAGATTAATCTACATATTTAGATGAGGGTTAGAGAATATAATATTTATAACTTAAGGATTGTCACTAGTTTTCATAATTGAGACTTGATCTCTCTCAATTCACCATAGACTCAACATTTTTAAAAATGTCTCAAAAAGTAGACACACACACTTCTTCACTTCAAAGTTACAAGGAAATTATATTGCATACTCAATTAGGTGTATTATTTACTTACTCTCTTTTAAAATTTAAAATTTAAAGTTTCCAATATTCAATTTTAAAATATGGAAAGTAACTAATTTCAATGGAATTATTGTATATTTTTCATTTATGCACTGAACACAATCAAGTATCACATCAAAATACAAAAAGTGTGTATACACTTAGGTAAACATATCCTTTAGTCTAGTAATTTAATTTCATTACATCACTAGAATAAGGGGTGATGTGGACACCCAAATTTAAACCATTAATTCCATGATAATGATTAATATTGATATCCTTATCTTAACCTATTCATCATTCTGTTAACTTGAAATATATATATGAGAGCCTTCACTATTATAGTCATTATCTTGAAATTAATGAAAACATAATTTGAATATCCATAGTTTACTTAAAAATACCTATAATCCAAGTTATATAGTCTCTATCCTTTTGGGATAAGATTGTAATAGGTCACACAAGACCACAACCCTACCTTATCCACTAGTGCAACCTCATTTCCCAAACTCTAACAATTACTTTTAAAATTTGATATGTTTCATGTCAAACCTCTCACTCTTTTAATAAGTAATTTATTAGAATTATTTTAAATATAACACTATATAAATACATTAAGTCCACTCAAGGAATCACTTAATAACTTGGAAATTTTACATAAGAACTCTCTATACAAGCAACTGCACATTGAAAAAATTTCCCTATTTTTTCAAATTCAAGTTATGATTTATTCTAGAAATCATAAGCCAAGTTTAAAGGTCTTTTATTACATGTCAAGTTATTCATTTTAGAAAATTAAAATTTATTTATTAGGTGCATCCATAGAGTGCAAGTATTAAAATTCACACATTCACTCTAGGAAGGAGAACTACATCAACCCGAGGCCCTTTAGGATATGTAAATAAAACTCAAATTATGTAAGGTTTTATGTGGATAGCTCAGATGTTCCCCTTACCCAATTCCACTCTTTAATTTTGATGTCTATTTATTTTATGTATAGGAACTAAGGTTTCAACATTGTAGGTACTTATATGAAACAACTCAACACCTATAAATAATTGGTAGACCACCTCTGATAGGTGCAGGCACCTGAGCAAGAAAATCAATTATGCAATTAATGCATATGTGGTTATAATGAAATAGATAAAGCCACATGTAGACACTCCAATTTAATCACTTCCATGTCAAAATTATAAAATGGAATGATTTCACACAAATTATACATAAACTGGTATAATATCAGTTGTTCATCCAAATTTCCTCTATGCATCTAACATATGAGTTTGAATTCACTTTGGGGCATCCATAAGTTATATAGTTCATTGTATTAGATTTGTTTAATTATCATTCTGGTCATTTTTATCTAATCAATTCATCATATTTGATCAAGTCATTAATTATCCTTTTCTAATCAATCAATTTAAATTTTTTTATTTCTCTAATCATTTACTTTAATCATTTTTAAAACTATAACTCTATTAAAATAGAATTACAGTTTCTTTTAATTATTAATTATTTTGTTCTTTCTTCTTTTAAAGAGCATCTTCATTTGAGGAATAATATTGCGATCTTATGGAATATCCTTTTGTGAGCCCACAATTAATAAATGAAGTAATATGAAGGATAATTCTTCATCCTTCATATTGGAGATAACACGAAGGGACATTAATGAATCTTGTGAGATATTTTAGGGAACATTCTCAACCCTTCATATTGGAAACAAGATAAAGGGTCCACATTGGTTATCCATGTGCTTTATTGAGAGTGGTTCCCTACCCTTCATCTTGGAAACAAGATATAAATCCCATATTTAATATTATAAAGATATTTTGAAGATAATTATCCACCCTTCATCTTGGATAAGATGAAGGGCTCATGTTATCAGTCCATGTGTTGATCCTTGTGCCTTATTGAGGATACATTTGAAACCATCCATATTCAAAGTGTAGAATAGGAATGTAGATCATGTATTTAAGATGTAAATAAAATGAAAAAGCATAAGGAACATAAATTTCTAAGCCTACTCCCTCAAGGGATAGGGAACAATGGAATCAAGAAGCCTAGACAAGAAAACATGGACAATGCCTTCCCCAAGTAGACCTCCTCCAAGATAAGTATGTTAAACATGTTTGTACCTAAATTTGGTACTCAAATCCTTGTTTAAAGTGGTATCAAAAACATTTCCATACATCTCTTATTGCACTAATGGTTTTGGCTCTTGATTTGATCAATGTTGAAAGGATGAGTGAAACTCTCTAGTGATATTTTTGCATAAATTTCCTACACCAAAAAGAGCTTCTTGAATTTATTCCTACATAATAACATTACAAAAAATAAGCTTGAAGGTTAAGGCCATATCTCAGTATTTACAGCTTTTCCAAAATGAGTTAACTAATTTTTGGCCATCCATATAAGATCAAGATAGAGGGTCACATATCCATTCAATTTTGGAGGGACAAATAATAAATATGGTCATCAATATTTGGAAGAATAAAGCATTAATAAAGAATGGATAGCCTTAATCCTAATATTTATCTCTATTAATGCTTTATCAACGACACCCCTATGATGATGTCATGGGTGGCATCATGTCCTAGATATTTTAAATTATGAATATCTAGTGATAGATATTCAATAACTTTCTATGGATTTTTCACTTAATCTCTAATCCAATTTGCTTTGCTTAAATGATTTCACTTGGGATTTTATAATTATTATAAATTCGTTACTTTTTTAATCAAACTAATCAAAAATGTTAATTTACTTAGTCATAATTTGAATGGAGTCAAACTATAGGAAGGTATCAATTGTGTATAGGGTAATACACCCATCAAGGTATTATCGATGTGAATTGGCACATGCACATGATGTTAATGATTAAATTAGAATATTTAAGTAGTCTAAAACATCATTTTACTTGGTCACAATTTGACTCAAAGTGAATTAAGAGAAGATAATAATTCTATAAAATGCTCTACCCAAACCAGGGATACATGGATGTGAATTGGTTCATGTGAGTGACATATTGAACCAAATTATATAATTTTAGTGATTTGGTCAATTTTGTGCATTATTATAGAAATCAATTTAGATTTGAAATCTTAGGATGATAGTAACATGAATTGGATGTCTATATTTTTCCCTTATTTGATATGACATAGCAAAAAATTTGGTTAAAGCAACTAATTTTCAAAGAATAAAAAGGTTGCTTAAAATGATCATTATTAGATGAAAATTAGTTTACACATTACATTAAATTAGACATGAGTTATGGAAAAAATGGGTTATAAAAAATGGCCCAAATAGTGTTTGGGTGGCCTAAGATTCCCCATCAAGGGGAGAATGACAAAATTTTGCTTTTAATGAGTTGGCCCTTGATCATAAGAAAGAAACATGTATTTCAACAAGAGAGGCTTAAAATGGAATAATTAGAAGAATTTGGCTTGAAAATGGATAAATGAGGCTAAGAATAGTCTCCTATGAAGAACCAAGGTAAAAATAAGTCCATAAGGGAATATTGAATCAAAATATGGATATGGATGTGTATTTGTTTGCCATGATTCTAATATGATAATGTATGCTAACGTTAGGAGATGCATGTCCTTAATTAACATACAAGTTTTTGATTTATCCCTATTTATAGTTGATTCATGACTAAATAATAGAGATTAATTTAGGAGATGTATATCCTATATCAATATAAAAGTAATCACATATATTGGTAAATGGATTTTCAGCATAACTTGATATGTGAACTAGGAGATGCACATATTGAAGTAGCAAAGAGAGTAATGATTGTTTCTAATTTTTGGATCATGATTGGAGGATGATATCCTAGTTAGGTAGAGGATATGTAGGATGGTGCTTTCAAAGATTTATATTTGGTGCCACATTGACTTGTAATATTGGATCACTTGGTGTTTAATATGGAAAATGAAATTATGTATCAAAAGTGTGAATAATTTATAATAACATTTGATTTCAAATTGTGAATGGACCAGTTCAAATGTAAATATTAAACTCAAAATAATGATATAAATACCTAAACATAAGTTTCAAACATTTACATTTGAGTTGAAAATAAAAATAAAGGACAAAAATTAAAAATAAAAACATAATCAACTTAAGAAAAAGATAACAATTATCAAGACTTAAGTGGAAACAAGATTATACAAAACACAAAAAATCCATAAAATAATCTAAATACACAATCAAATAATTTGATCCCAAGTTAAGACAAGACTAAAGTATTTTTCAAAATGTATGTTAGACATGACACTCAAAATAAATAACCACATAAACCTATAAATAAAACACATAAAATACAATGTAATGAAGACAAAGAGACTTAATGTAAGCAATCAATAATTGTGCATGTGTAATGAATAATGTGATACACTTCAAATATGAATAGGTTGTCCAAGTAGGGGGAATGAAAGAATAAGGAAGGGGTGGTCGATCTGAATCTAAATGCACTAGGTAATTGGATGGTGCCTACATATCCCCATGAAAATGAGTTTTAACATGGAACTTAGGCTAAATGTAGTTCTTCTAGGAATTGGGATAGAAAAAATGTGATGATAAGTAGAGAAGCAATGATCAATAAAGGAAAAATAAGAATGATCTCACAAAATGACAAGAACATATAGGTCTAAAATTACTCATAAAATGGTGAGAACATAAAGGCACAAGGTATATTAAGATGAGAATAAGAGTGGAAAAATTGACCCAAGAATCCCCATGCATCCAAGCACTACCTACATAGTCTATGTGGACCTCATGTCGATGTAATTCTCCCAGAAAGGGGAGTGTAATGAAAGAATAGAAGTGACGAATAGAATAAATGGGAATCCCACCCAAAAGATGACATCATTTTATAACTCTCATGGAGATTTTAAGCACACCTTCTCTAACTAAGAATGTTTTTGCTATTTTGTTTGGTGTTTTATAATGTTTTTGGGTTTTTTGTAATAAAGAGAGTAACAAAATATGTTTAAATGTACAATGAACCATCTATTAAAGTACACTAGCCCTTAGGTAAAGGATCAAATAATAACCAAATTGATTGTAACAATGCTCCTACAAACCAATAAAAAAATCTAAGGTCTAGGGGAATACCATGCAATAGTAATTAGGAACAAGTATAAAAAGTCTCAAAGAACTACCAAATAGGTGAAACCATACATTGACATTCCTTGAGATATTGGATTAGAAAAGGTGCTACTAATGCTAATGATGATGCTAATGCTGATCACTTTGAACTACCTCTAAAATTTTCATTGAATATGTATACATACTTGTTGTTTCATAATAAATATAATGAATATTAATAGGTTTAGAATGGTCTATAAGAACAAGCCATGAAAAATAGGAATGGTCCAAAAAAATAAAATGCTTTTTCTAATAGAATCAGAATGGTCCAAGTAACAATAAAATGGCCTATGGAACAATAGAATGGTCTAGTTAATAATATAATGGTCAAGGTAGAAATAGAATGATCTATGCAGGTGAGTATAAATGGTTTAGGTAATAATAGAATGATCTAGGTAAAAAGGTACAAATAGTCTAGTTAACAAAGTGGGAATGGTCTAGGTGATAATATGTAAATGGTCCAGGTGGTACAATAATGAGAATGGTCCTAATAATAATATATAATGGGTTCCCCAAATTAAATGTTATTATAGATAATGGAATAAAATAAAATTCAAGATTAGAAATGGTAACTCACAAAATAGTGAGTATGTGGCTTAAGATGCTCATAAAATATCAAGATCATAGAATAGGGGTGACTAAGCTGACTTGAAGAACTGAGCACAACCTACATAGTCCAATTAGACCTCAAGTCAATGTAGTTCCATCTAAAATGAGAAATAATACTAATCAATATTAGGTTGGGAATAGGAAAATGGCAAAGGCAAGGTAAATGATTTTTTTGTTATTGCTAATGTGGAGATGCACATCCTGATTAATTTATGATACAACTAGAATAGTCAATGAACTTGATATCTATCCCACACCCACTCTGAATAACTATTCTATCAATAACTTACTACTAATTTAGAATTCACTACTACTTTTGTGATCTTTATTGGTCATTGATTCTATTTCTTCCAAACCTCTAGATAAGATGTCCTTGTAGCCTCGATGAAGTAAAGTACAACCAATAAAAGTAAATAATGATAATCATTGGATAAAATGTCTAATTTGAAAATTTAATATAGGATTTGAAATAGGAAGATCACAATGGAATGTATAATGGTTGGGTAACAAATGAAGATTAGGATTTTCAGTCATAGACAATGTTATTGATGCCATGTTCAACATAATTTTGGTTGTGGTGAGGCCAAAGAATTCTAAATATGCTTTCGATATGACCACCAAAATTTTATATTATTTAGGTCTAATATTTTCTTTAATATGATTATGTTTTGGATTATTAGTTCTACTGATATTATCTTCAATAGTTTCTTCATCAAGTAATGAAGAGATGTTGTGCTCAGCTATTGGTACCTCTAAGAGGTTTTCACTAATAAAGTTGTCTTGATTTTCCCATAGCACCTCCAAGCATGTTTAATTAAGGAATGTTTACTTTTAAACTTGATTGTCTTCTAGCACCTAAAAAAAGGTTTCACTAGAAGATGCTGAGTTTGGAATTTGATTTTCCCTTAACACCTCTAAAAAGATTTCACTAGGTGATTGTTCTTCATCTACATAAATGTGTTCTTAGCCCCCATTATTTTTTGTAATTGATATGTCACCATGGATGTAGTTCAATAATGTGTGATTATATTGGTCACAATAGATGCATGTGGGAGGTGGAGGATCAATATAATGGGGAGGATGGTTAATGTTAAAGGCATGTGGATAGTCAATGGAAAGGGAAAAGGCTAAACAATCTTTGTAGAGGCTATTAGAAGAGATTATGTTGATGATAAAGGAAACAAACTTAAAAATTGTAAAAGGATCACAAATATGTGTAATTGGATCTTTAAAGTGTGTGTAGCCAATGTCGTAATGTCTACTAATGCATTCAAATTCTAAATCTAATTTTGACTCAAAGGACTCTGAATCTAATGTTTAGACTAACATTGATTTTATTTCTAATCCTAAAGCTAATAGTGGTTTCAAGATAGAACATAATTTGGATATTGGTTATAAAATAGAACATGATTCTGATGTAGATGTAGATGCTGAGAAAAATGCTTATTCCAAAGGGAAATCAATTTCTAATGTAAATATGTCTACTAAATTTTCCCTTGATTTGTATTGTCTATAAATACCTTGTCCACCTTACATTGGGAAAAGGAGGTTTTGGGATAAAGAGATTTTATAAAATAAGGAATACTTTAGAATGGGTGGCTTGATAAATAATGGCCATTATAGGGGAAATGATTAGCTTTGCTATAGTGCTAAGATCAAATCATATACTGGACTAAGAGACATAATATTATTAAGTAAAGTAGTAACTAGAGAGGTTGTTAGAGTAACCATGAGCTGATTAGCGAAGGGTTGACTACTCTGATATACTTGAGAAGTGATAACATGGATATGCTAGGGTGGATCTACATGTTACCTCTTTAACATTGGTACTTCCCTTTTTTTAACCAAGTCATGTAATTGGTCTAGAATAAAGTTAGGTAAGATTTTGGATCCTTTTTCTATGAGCTATAAAATTATGTCAGTCTTGTATCATTCATAAATAGATTCATCCAAATGTATTTTGGACACCATGATTCAAAACAATAGTAAATATGCCCTTGAGCAAGGATACATGTAAGGGGAGGAATTGATTCAAATAAATTATCCCAAGGTAGGTGGTATCGATCTAGATTATATTGGCCCAAAGAGGGTGGCATATACTTAAAATTAGCCCTAAGAAGGGTGACACAGACTAGAATGGGCCCAAAGAGGGGTGACACAAAAAATAGAAAATGATCAATAATAAGGGTGGCACATAATTAAAATGGTCCCTAATAAGGGTGGCACATAATTGAAATGAGCCCTAAGAAAGGTGTCAGATAATTGAAGTTAGCCATAATAAAAGTGACATAATTAAAATGAGCCCTAATAAGGGCATCATATAATTTAAATGAGACCTAAGAAGGGTGGAATAAAATTTAAATGATCCCTAATAAGGGTGGCATAAAATTGAAATGAGCCCTAATAAGGGCAACAAATAATTGAAATGAGCCCTAATAAGGGTGTCATGGAATTGAAATGAGCCTCAGAATAATTGGATTTGGTCAAGTGAGACTTGATTTGGCATTGTTATAATTTTATGGCTCCTAATAGGTATGTGGGTCCATAAAATGAATTTTTGTTAGACATGGTTTGGTTTATAATAGGTATGTGGGTTTAAAAATAAACCCTAACTTAGCATAGTTATTCAAATGGACTTGGGGTCAAAAAGTGACCTAATGTGAATAATTGATTCCAAATTAGATTTGGGTCCAAATGGACTTGATTTTAATGGTTTTAAATTTAGTATAAAATGTACCCAATGAGAATAAGATGTGGATTTTATGGATACTTGACCTTGGTTGGTCAAAATCAACAATAGAAGAGGGTAGAATAATCTTGGAACTTAGAGTTTAGGCTAACACAAGAAAACCTAAGTCCAAAATGTGTTGGTACCATAGCTAAGGATAATGATACCATGGTTTATCTTGATTTTAAAATTATAAGAAAGTATAATGGTCCAATAACTTAGAGCATATGGAGAATGCAATAAAATCTAAGTTCAAAATTTAGAATAAAATGGGCAGCGTATCTACATACAATAGAAAAAAAAGTTGAATGTTATAGGAGCTTAGGGTGTAGGTTATTGAAATAAAGCCTAAGTTTTAATTTGAAAACCAAATGGGAATAATGATGGTACCATGTGAGACAAAGGATATTTTTTCAAATGATAGAGGTAATATTATGAAAAATGGCTAAGTGTCAAATGGTAATGCGAACATTGTAACACCTTCATGTGTAAGTAGATGTAAATGTGTATAATATAGGAAAAACATTCATACTTAGGTAAGGATATAAAATCAAATAAAGAGTCATTTAAAATGATGTGACCCAAAAACAAAGAGTAAAACACTCAAGCCCAAGTGATAGGCAAGACTCAAGTGTAAACTAGTTATTTTTAAATCGAATACTTGAAAATGGGTTTTGAAATTGGGTTAAGAGGCTCTAGGACCTATTTTTTTGTGAAACATAGTTATTTTAGACTCTTAATACAAGTAAAATATGAAAGAGTTCCCAATTTTACATTTATTACATTAAACTAACATGATGTATGCATAATATCTACTAAAGTTTCTACCGATATATTAGTCTTGAGAGTAATTAATTGTTAATACAAAAATAAAAGAGTGCATGTAGGTAGAATTTTTTAGGTCCCAATTTGTCACTCAAAAAATGATACATGGAAAGGAACTTAAAGTTCCAAAGTAACTTAGCATTTGGTAAGATAATCTGCAACAAATTGGGGTCAAATGAGCTAAATTTTTGATTTGGATTTTCTAAATGATCCACAAGTGCCTTAAAACACTTGGGCACAATAAATATATATCAATGGATACACACCACCTAGCTTGTTATGAAAATTTATTGTCCCTTACACAATGACTTTATCCATGTACTACTTAGTGAAATATAATGTCTAGACTACTGTTTAACCTGAATCTTCTTCCATCTGGTCAAGCTAATCACTCATCCACCATCCCATCCATTTAGCATGCTCAATTTATATATCCCACTAGATAAGTGGGGTTATAAAATTTTTAGGAGATGAAACCCTAGGTCAAATTCCTCCTAAATAACTCATGATGAGGTGATGAACTCTCGCTCATAAGCCAATACATAAAAATAAATGGAAGAACTAGGTCATTTTTGAGTCACCCAAGTCCCTAGGAACAAGGGGAGAGCATACATGGCATTTGTTTTATTTTATGACTCAATAAAAAGTAAACTAATTAATTTTTCATCACCCAAGTTCCCTAAAGAGGATAAGGGTAGAGATTCATGCAAGGTTTTATGAAAATATAACTAAGTTCTAAATAAAGAACAAAAAGAAAATTGATCTTAAGAAATCTAGATCTAAGTATGGATGTTATTTTTAAGCACTAACATGGAAATGTGATTTAAATTTACCTTAAGTTATTATAAAATCAAACTAAAACATTCTAAACCTACAATACAAGTGGTTAGTTTGTCAATCAATGGTTTTTAAGCATTTTAGGGGGCTTGCTTTTAGCTATTTTTATACTCTCAAGTTTTTCACATAGAGATAATTTCAATGATATGCAAGAACTTTTTGTCACTTTTAAGAACCTAAACAAAAACATAGATAAAAAAAGATAGACAATTTCACTGATCAAAAGGATAATTTCATTGATTAGGACACAATTTCACTAAAGAAAGTGATGAATTTGCTAAAAATAGTTACAATTTTGATAAAATTAAAACAATTTTGTTAATGATCAGAAACTAAACCTAGAATGATTTTATCAATCTCTAGAACATTTTTGTTGATGTCCAGAACATTTTCACTAAAGACTAAGGAAACAAAAGAGATGAATTCACTAATTATCAGAACAACATGGACGTCTTTGTCATTGACCAAAATAGAAAAGGAGATGAATTCATCGATTATCAAAATATAAGAGACATTTTTGGCAATGATTAAAATAGTAGAGGAGATAAATTCATTAATTATCAAAAAATAGAGATAAATTTGCCATTCTTTAGGGATAAATTCATCAATTTTAGGAACAAATTCATTGATACACAATTAAAATTTGTGAACATTTTTTTTTCTTTCAAATTTTATGAATTCTATTAAAAGTTAGCAATAAAAAATGATAAGAGAAGATGATAATAAGTAATTAAAGGAAATTTGTGGGTTAAAATCTCACCAGGCATTCCAAAATGTAGAATAAGATTGTAGAGCAAGTTATTTTATACATTCAAGACAAATAAAATGACAAAGAATAAAGAACATAACATGATAGGCCTACTCCATCAAGGGGTGGGGATCAATGAAGTTAAGAAGTTTAGATAAGAAAACATGGACAATGCCTTCCCCAAGTGGTCCTCCTCTAAAATCGGTCCACTAAACATTGCTAAAGACTTCAAAGTTTTTAAGAAGATATGATATAATAAATAACATTGCTAAAGACTTCTCAAGACTAATTCTGATCCACTTTCACTTTTGACAAAGTGAATAATCCTAAAAAAGAGAAGGTAATAACATTTTATTTATTATTTTGATTTTATTTTTTTAAATATTTGACTTAACTCATGAGGCATTGGGTGAGAGGTGTTATAGATACATTTGGTTCTTGATTATATACTCATTTAATAGTTTTTATCTCCTTTACAAAATCCTAATGACACATATGGCACACATGGTGGGACTTACACAAACCACACTCTTATTTTTATCCTTTATTTAAATATTTATTTGTTGATGGCTCATTTTTAATAAATTTACTCATGTTTTATAGCTTTACATATCTGTGAATTTGATTTGAAAAAATGGTGAATTTATCACTATTTTTATACTAATAAGTGAAAATGCCCTATAATCAGTGAAAATGCCTCTATTCAATAGTTTACGTAGGTTTTATATTTGGTGAAATTATATCATAATTGATAAAATTGTCAAGAAATTAGTGAAATCATCTCAAAATTGATGAAATTTCTCTTAAAGATCACACAGGTTCTTTTCTTGCTAAACAACAAATTTGTCTTTGTCTTGACAAAATTGACTTCTATTTCAATGAAATTGACTTGTTAATCGATGAAAACACTTTGTAATTGGAAAAAAAAACATGTGTTCTCTATTTTTCTCTAGTTTGTATTTTGTGTAGGTTTTATATTTTCTTAAATCATCTCATAATCGGTGAAATTATCAAGAAATCAATGAATCATCTCAAAATCAGTTATTAAAAAATGAATTCTCACGTAGTTTCTTTTCTTGCTAAAAAACAAATTTATCTTTATTTTGGAAAAATTAACTTTTATTTTGATAAAATCAACTTTATAATTAGTGAAAACACTCTATAATAAAAAAATGCCTTTGTTATCTATTTTTTATTTTGTGTAGGTTTTATATTCAGTGAAATCATCTCATAATTGACAAAATTGTCAAGAAATTGGTGAAATTAATCAAGAAATTGGCAAAAATTTTCTTAGGTATTTATAGTTTTTCTTTCTTGATAATTGATTAAATTACTTTAATTTTAGTGACATTACTTTATTATCAATGAAAATGCTAATATAATTAGTGAAATTGACCTATGAATTGGTGAATTCACCTATGTCTATGTTTTTATACTTTTAGTTGTGTTTTGTACATGTTATTTTAAATAGTGAATTAGCCCTACTAATTGATTAATTCACCTCTATGTGTCAAAAATTTGAGAGTTGTCAAAAAAGTAGAAAATTAACCTCTTTTTCTTGACAAAACCTAATAAGTAAAACTACTTTGTTTTTCTTACAGATTCCAAAAGGGTGTGGTGATCCATTCAAACATATATTACTCATTCACATTTCCTTTAGTGTTTTAAAAAGAATTCATCTTTTGATTTGGTGCAATAATATAGTTTCATTTATATTCATCTTTCTTTAATTATTTATTTAAGTGTTTGCTTGTGTAATCCCTTCACATGTATTCTCTCCCCTTTGATAGGGTGACTTGGAACCATGGAAGTGATTAATTATTTTTATCCTAAGATATTGTCCTATTATGCTCTTTGTTTACCCTTAGTGGGATTCCTAAAAATCAAAATGACAATACATTTCCTTTTATTTTGGCTGCACGGTTAGGGTGTCATTATCTTCTCGTGAGTCCTTAGGGTATGATGACTGGGACGTCATTACCAACATTCATACCAACCCTAAGTATCTAATGGGGTATATAAATTAAGGCTATATCAGTGATATCTTAGCTGAAATCTCCATCAAATCGTTATTTTTTTGATAACACTTCACTGAAATCTTATAGATGAAGTGGTCATGAAGGGATAAGACCCTTTGGTGAATGGATCATTAAATCTTGACATCTAATTGATGTATTTTTATGCCCATATACTATAAGGTATATCAAGAACATCGAATAAGCCCATGAAAACTTTAGGTTAAGATATTTTGGCCATAAAATATTCATCAATACAGGGTTTTAAAGGTAACAATAATCGAAGATGTATTTCACATACAAACCTTTTGAGAGAAGGATGAGATTAAAAAACCACAAATAACTACATTAATTACTTAAATAATATTAAAATTTATAATATTATCTCAAGGTGAGTATATCAAATGAATTGATAAATGTGGAGTACTCCCATTTTAGTTACTAAAGTAGGGTCATGAGCTTGAATGATTGATTGTTTGTTTGTTGTGTCAAACCTTGTCATATATTCAAACCTAATCCACAAACACCTTCACAAAAAAGTGTTACTTTTTCTAATTTTTGGGTCATAATTTCATATCCCTTAGAGGTGTTATGCTATCAAAAATTTTCCACACTACTTATTTCTAGGTGTTATGTTGTCCAAATGAAAACCTCCTCTCTTTTTTCCAAATTACATTGTTATGCTACCTATTTTGAGTTATCCCTGATTCTAATTGAATTCCAATTTTTAATTTAAAACTAAATTTCCAAATATAATTCAAATTAGGTCAACTATTCAAGTCCAATTTGGTCAACTATTCATAGTTAAACTGTTCTAAAGTCAACTCTATTCTGAAGTCAATTCCATTTGAGTCAAACATTAATTTCTCTTTTTTCAAATAAATTCCAATTCATTCAATCAAATCATATCATTATATTTCCATTCAATATCCCAAACCTATTAGTTGGGAATGATTAATTCATGACATCCATACTTTATCTTCTTTGAATCTAATCCAACATCAAAGTCCAGTATGATGTTAAAACAATCTAATCTTTTTTCCCTGCTTACGGATATTCATAGTCAATCTAATCAAGTCTGCCCTATTTTGGGCCAATTCCAATTTCATTCACATATGTGATCAATTACACCATATTTGTGGCCTAATCTAATCAATTCATTTCTAATCAATTCCTAATTCCATTCTAGTCAATTCAATTCTACCCTGTTTGGGTCCAATTCCAGTGTAATGAATTTAGTTCTACCTTACTTAGGGATAATTCTAATTTAATCATTCCCATTGAATGTATCCTTATTTGGGGGCATAATTTGATCAATATTATATTATATTTACATTAAATTATATGGTTTTCACATTATATCAAGTCAAATATTTTAAACAATACATGTTTGACATAAGGATGATCTCCTTTTATGACTCTTTAAAATAGGTGCTCAAATACATGCATATTTTGATCTAGAAAACCTAGATTATATCATAAGCAAGATTATTCACACCATTTAAAAATGACATCTATAAAACATCCCGTCTACTAGTTACCCCACTTGATCATGATCATACTAGCAAAGGGGAAATAATTTTGGCACCTTTTTCTAATGTCTATCTAGATTTTGAGCCATAACAACCATGTCAAGCATCAAGTCCAGACCCATTTGTAATTCAATATGTTATAGACAAACTCTTTCATCTTATCCAAAACCTAACTTAATTTATGTATATTATTAATCTAGCCTTAAAGTCACATCCAATTAGGCCATCCAATTATGTCTTGTCATTACCACTCCAATGGCCATCATCTACTAAGGAGCCAAGTTCACCTTATTCTGAGAATCACTTTCTAGGGATATGCCAAGATCATTTTATAAATAATAATAAGACTAATCCACTTCCAAATATAGATTAAGACAAGTCACCCATGTTTTATGTGTCACCCTTTAACCATCCTCCTATCTTTGATGAGCCTTACTTTGACGAACCTCCCTATGACTATTCACCTATCTTTAATGAAACCTTGATCAATGAGCCCATATTTGTAGAACACATTATTAAACAAAAATATTTCTTCTATTCATTACCAAACATTTAACATTCCTAGAAATCCTTACATCCCCAAGCCTTCATCACTCAACAAGAAGTGAAAAGGCACTTGTGGACAACTCAATACAATAGGTCATCCATGTGGCTAAATTATAATTAGGATCAACATTAGAATTAGAATCAGATTTATAATTAGAATCAAGATATTTACCATTATCATCAAAATTAGAATTAGAATAAAACTTACAATCAAAATTAGGATATTTACCATTACCATCAGAATCAAAATCAAAATCAACATTAGTATCAACATCAAAATTAACATTAGAATAAATATCAAAATTAGTATATTGTAATCTCAACTACACACCTCTTGAATATTAGTTTGAAGCCATTACTGATCCTTCTACGATTTTTGAGGAAGTTTCCTTTGGCATCAAAGCAAGTTATCCTAGTAGGCTCTACAAGGATTATATAACTTATTATCCTTCCATTATTAATCCCCATCCTTTTCACTTCAACCATACAATCCATTACCCTAACATCTAATTTACTTCACCTATCACATGGGACCAACATAATCACACATTGTTGGAGTTATTTCATGTTGACATATCATTGGTAAAAATTTAGTCAAAAGTAAAGATCCCTAGTCAACCCTTGTTTGAGGCACTATATGACAATCAAGTAAATCAGAGTCCAAGATCAACATCCTTTAGTGAAACCTTATTTAGGGAATTATGGGAAAATCAAAATGAATTACAAACATCCCTTAGTGAAACCTTATTTGAGGTGTTATTGGACAATAAAAATTAGAATAGTCAAAAAGACTTAGTTGGTGAAAACCTTTTTGAGGTGCCAAAAAATGAGAAAATCAATTTTGAATCACTTTATAAAGACATTATTAAAGTTAATATTGGACCATTTGTCATTAAAACATTCAAAATAAACAATTTAAAGTCCCTTTTTTTGGCCTTCCAACCATTATCCCTCCTTTCATGATCATATCCTTTTACCAAACCCTATATTCTCTCATCAAATAAAATACATTATCCAATGCTTATCATACTTTGCCCTCCCTAGTGGCACTCTATTTCCTATAGGCTATGAAGATACCTTATTTACAAGTTTGGATGAAACTGAATTAATGACCAATGAAGATCACAACATTAGTACAACCTACATTAGCAACATAGTTCTAATAGAGAAGATATTTAAAATTGGCATGGGTTTGAGAATCACATTTAAAATTATACATCTCATCATCCTCCATTGAGTTTATATTCCAAAAATTTAAAAAATCATAATCAATTCAAAATAAAAAGATAAATAATTCATCCAATAATGAAAACCATGCTTATGGCACCTTGGGAAAGTACCATGATAAAAACCAAGTTTCTGGCATTATGTGTAAATAATTTGTTGTCTAAAATTACCTTGACACTTTGGGGCATCCTTGTATAAATTTAAATCCACTATATTCCCATCATATTAACCATTTTACCTTTCCATAAACTATATTTATTTTTATCCTTACCTCAGTCCAATTTTCCTTCTTGTCTTGATCTTCATAAGAAAGTGGAAGTTATTCTAAACCCTATTTTGGAAATTCTCTTGGCATATCCTCTTATCAAAACTTTGATGACTGGACATTTTATTTCCCACATGACATGGTCCTTATAGATTCCTAATCCATTTATCTTTTATTATTTCTAATTTGATCATTCTAATCCTGCTATTTGCTATTAAATCCCATCCTTGTTCTAGAACATTTTTTCCCTCTACCAATGATCCCTTGTGGGTGTAATGATCCAAATACTCCTAAAAATTCCCATTTTGTGATTTTTCCATTTTGTGAATTAAGTGTTCTCAATCAAATTCAATCCAATTTCAATCATAATCATCATAATCATCTTTCATTACCTGTTCATACTTATCACATTCTCCTCCTAGTTTCAGTTGAACTACAATTGCTTGAGGTCCATTTAGATTATGTACACAATGCTTAGTTTTTTGAAGTCAACTCATCCACCCTTATATAACACTGATAATTTTGTGATTTAAATATACCCTCCATTTTTTGAGTCAAATCATTCTACATATCATAATTATCCATTGAGTTGAGATGCTAAAAACTCAAAAACATTCAAAATTGTCTAAAATCCTAAAAATTCATAATACTAAAACATACTAAAAATCATAGAATGCCAAAATCTCCCCAAAAAGAGATATAAAACCACAATAAAAAAATATTTTTATTTTTTTAAGTCTAATCAATAATATTTGATCAATCTTAATTCAATCAAATTAGCTACCATTGAGATGTGTCCTTCCCAAATCTGTCCTATTTGGGGCAAAGTTGAAATAAATCACTATAATTCAAGCAAATCACTTTCACCCTATTTAGGGTAGGTTTAAGTGTGATATTTATTATGATATTTTTTATTCCCACATCTTCCTATTACATGTATCCTTGTATGGGGACATCCATTCCATCCATCATTATCATTGAGCATATCATGTGAATTTTGACTCGAGTCATGACATGACACTTTCTATTACTTTTTATTTTCCTATTTGTGTGTTTGTTTATTTTATTTTTGTTGTTTCCTTAAATCAATCCATTGTGCCAATAATGTCATCATCATGACATCTATTTACATTTAATTGTACTTTATTTCATCTATTATCATATGCCAACATTTTCATCATGGTTTTTATCATTAGTATATTGTTTTCAATTGTTTATTAGATCAGGATTTAATCCTTATGTACATTGTGGCTAGGTCATCATGGTGTTTAATATCATGATGTATAATGCCATGTGTAAAATTAAAAATCAAGTACCAAATGTCTTAAATTGGAAATGTTACAGTGGTAATATCTCACCTCACATCATCATTTATAATTCGATCATCTCAGTCATCTTTTACTGCTTCACATCATCATAATTTTCATGTTCAAATCAAAACACATGAATATTCTGGCTACATTTATGCCCATCTAGATGTGCATATACAAATCCACATGTAAAAGAGATTCATACACATTGATCAACCATTATTATTATTCTAATTATCTAGTCTATTCTTCATCATATTCTCTCCCAATTTCTTGGAGAACTACATTGGCATGAGGTCTTTTTACACTATGTAGGTAGTGCTCAGCACTAACTAGTTTCTAAGGTTAGCTTAAACACCCTTGTTTCTTTATTATTAACATCCATATTCTTCCAATATAATCATATAATTATTCAATAATTATATTATTTTTCCAATCTTTAGTCTCTCATCACTTTGAACATTTTTGTGTGCTTATTTTTTTTTTGGATTCTTTCAAAAATTGTTATACCATTAACACACACATTTGTGTGATCTTATTAACTTAAGTCATTTGTATCATATTTTACCTATGAAACAAGTTAAATACTTGGTATATGATTTCTAATGAATCACTCTATCAATTCATCAAATCAAATTTGCAATATTTGGGGTAAAGTAAATTAATTCGACCTTGTTTTGGGCAAATCATCATTCCAAGCTTGTAGATTTCACCTTGTTTGGGTAAAATCAAGCTTACAACTTCTTGTTTGATATATATCATGCCAAATCCCATATATTTTATCATGTTTGGGGTAATTAAAAGTGTGCCACTTATTTAGGGATGTTTATTTCCCAATTCTACCTTGTTTGGGGCAAATCAATTCATCATCATCAAAACTCAAAGCATGCAAGCGTAAGTTCAAGTGGCATAATCATGTCCATGAGTTAATATTCTCTTCCATTCTATATTATTCTTCTCTCTTTTTATATCCCACACATGTTATTTATCTTCACATTCCCTATCGAAGGGAATCATACCTTTCATAACTAATTTCATTCAAGTCATATCTTATTTTTCCATTGAATTTCCTACACCTATCAATTGCGAATGATGAAATTATAACATCCATTATTTCATCATCTAAATTTTCATCCACTCATTTTAACACTTTTTCTCAGTATTTAAGAAGACATTACTTCATCTACATCTCAAAATGCCTCCTCAAATAGGGGAAAATGTAGACACTCCATTTTAATCACTTCTATGTCAAAATTTCAAAATAGAATGACTTCCCACAAATTATACAAAAACTAGTCTAATATCATTTGTTCATCCTAATTTCCTCTTTGCATCTAACATGCATGTTTTAATTTTCCTTAAGGTATCCCTAGGTGGGATAATTCACTATATTAATAGGTGGGATAATTCACTATATTATATGTATTTATTCATCATTTTGGTCATTTTCTCTAATCAATTCATCTTATTTGATCAAGTCATTAATTCTCCTTCTCTGATCAATTAATTCAAATATTTTCTCTTTTCTAATCATTTCATTTAATCATTATTCTAAAAATAATTATACACAAATGCAATTATAGTTTATGTTTAATTATTAATTCTTCCTTTCCTTATCCTTCTAAAGAGCATCTTCATTTGAGGAAGAATCTTGAGATCCTATGAAATATCCTTTTATGAACCCACCAATTGATAAATGAAATAGTATGAAGTATTGTTCTCCACCTTTCATCTTGGAGACAAGATGAAGGTCCCTTAATGAATATTTTCAGATATTATAGGGAGAATTATCAACTCTTCATCTTAGGAAAAAAAAAGGCCCCATATTGGTCACCCATGTACTTTCTTGAGAATGATTCTCCATCCTTCATATTGAAAACAAGATGAAGGACCCATATTGACTCTTACAAAGATATTTTGAGGAGAGTTCTCTACCTTCCATCTTGAATTATTATATGGAGGGATCATATTAATCCCCCTTGGGATATTTTGAAGAACCTTCCTTCACCCTTCATCTTGGATAAGATGAAGGGCTCATGTTATCAATACATGTTTTGATACATGTGCCTTTTTGAGGATGTATTTACAACCATCCATATTGGAATCAAGATGAAGGGTACTCATTGATTCAAATTTATTATAAATATACTTCTTCCCTTTGAAATTTTTAATGCTCAATTTCAATAGCGAAGCTATGCCAATTTATTAAGCTAATTGATGCATCAACTTCTATCAATTCAACTATTCAAAGTTTTCAAGAAGAGATGATATTAAAAATAACATTTCTAAATAATTATAGAGACTAAATCTAATCCACTTTTACTTTCGACAAAGTGAATAATTATCAAAAAGAGAAGGTGATAACATTTTATTTCTTCTTTTGATTTTGGTTTTATTTATATTTTCCTTAGATAATGAGGCATTATGATAGAGGTGTTATATATACATTTATTTATTGACTATATAGTCATTTAACAAATTTTCTAACCCCTTTACTAAGTCCTAATGACACATGGCCAAAGTGACATAGACAAGACCATAATATTCCCCTATTTGTCCTATTGTAGCCTTATTGTAGTGTATTGTATGATTATAATTTTAGGTGTAACACACTTAAGATATACTTACATTTAGTTTCAAATCAATGATATACCTATATAGTTAGCATAAGTTAGATTTGATTTAGGTTTTCATATTTCATTGAAAGTTACTATTTATAGCTCATTTCAATTTTTGTAATTTACTTAATTTTACATTCTGATTATGTATATTTTGTAAATATGAATCAAATCCACATAGTTTAACATTTATTAAATTAATTTTATTTAACCAAAATAAGTATTAAACATAAACCATTTCATGATCAAATATGAATGTAAGAGAATGATGACTAATCCTAATTGAAATAATTAAAATTTCACTATAAATGTTTAATTATGAACCATTATTTATAAGCACATATTTGATCACTTTATTATGAATGATAACTTGAATGTATAAGGATAAGTTTTGGTATATAATATATTTTTAAGATAAGTCCTTCATCTAAAAAGAGATGAGATTATCACTATCTTTAAAAGTTTTAAAACTAGAAGTAAAGTAAGGTTGTTTAGTATCATGTGTTAAATAAATGTCATGTCAGGTCTATTAAAGTATATAATTATACATATTGGAACTTAGAATCAACTCTAAGATAGATATTTTTGCATGGGTGTTATTAAGTTGATAAATAATATCATAATATTTAGCTACATGCACTCTAAGTCTAGGAGCCTAAGGAAGGTTTAGAGGGGTGTTTTAGTTAACCCCACTTGGAAGTTGAGAGGAAACATGAGGGATATAATAATTATGTGTTGTAATCATCTAGGTTGTTATGACATATACTTGATAGTGAGTCATCATATAATGAACAACATAATATTTATCACTAAATGGAGTGAAATCAAAGTTTTCAATTGTAAGGCTATTAAACACATAAAACATCACTATCACATAAAATGTTATCATGCTTTAAGCCATATGATAACATTATATGATATATATGAGGAAAAACACATGTAATCATTGATATAAATTTGTGTAATAATCATATCATCAAGATTATTAACATATAAAAGGTATGAACCCTCCATGTAAAAACCATCATAGAAATAAATGTTATATATAAATCACATATACCCATGAGAAAAGGGAATAAACATAAGAATATACATATGTTACCAAGGGAAAAAGGACCAAAGCTTATAAAATACATCATATTCCAAGTAAGGAGAAGAGAACCAAGTCTTATAAAAGTTAAAATAGTCTAAGTAAAGAGAAGCCTAATTATAATCCACAAGCAAGAAAGGGTTGATAAAAACCCTAAAAAATTAAGATATTATAAAAATTAGGCTATATAGGGAGAGGTACACATAACAAGGAACACTAAGCTCCCAAAATATTTTATCCAAAGGGTGCACAAGTGTTAAAAACACTATGCCAACCAAGTAAAATAATGACATTAGGAAAATTGGGTAAAGAACCAAATTTAGTAAATCATATCTACCTTTGGTATAATTTAGGAGAATGGAAGTTTTTTTTCTTACACAACACACCCTAATTATTCTAAGAATTAGGGAACCTCTTTTTTATTTTTGATTCACTCCCACTTACACTCACAAATTGTTGGTCTCAACACTCTTAATTTTCCTTTGTGGTTCATCTTAGTTTTCATGCTAAATTGGAACCCAAAACCATCAAAATTAGAAATAACACATTTGTGTGAGAAAACTTCATATATAACACTTATCATGAAAGTGGAGTTTTGACCTCCCAATTTACATTTGAAGCTTGATTCTCTTAGCTCTCTTATCCTGATCCAAGAGGTCTTTTCAAATTCCATGCCCTTTGGGATCCTAAAACCTATCCCACTATTATAACTAAACCCAAATGGTAAAGTTTAATATATAGCACTTGGCCCTAAAGTGAAGTCTTGTTCTACTTCTTTGTGTTAGCTGAGACCCACTCTTTGGCTCTCTTAGCTCTCTAAAATGGATTTGGGGAGTCACTTCAATTTTAATGCCCTTTTGGACTCCAAAACCTACCCCATCTCAAAGATCAAAATTGTACGAGTCACTTTCATATTTTACACTTGGTCTTTTGGCATGTTTTTGATGCACTTATTACACTTACCAGGTCTTGTCAAAAAGTTGTCTTGAACCCTAGTTAGGTCTAGCTGTAGGTGATCAAAATTTTCCTAAGTTCCTAGATATAATTAGGATTTCAACCCATGATTAGGTTTTTGGGGTTGAAAGTTTCATCTTCTAGTTCTAGTTAGACTTATTTTCCCACATAGGTCTTCATTTATAATTATTATCTCCTGTAGATCTAATTGGTATTCAAAATATTGATTATGTCTAGGGAAATATTTGCATACAATTCCTTTGTTATCTAGGATGGGGATCATAACTAGGTCATCAGGGTTTTTATGGGGGTAGGTCAGTGTGTTTCAGATTATAATGTTTAACTAGGTTGGGAAGGGGTGTTTAGTGCTTATCAGGGTTTTAAACCCCACTTAGGTCCTAGGGTTTTTGTGGGCATTAGTGTAGTTTCAATCAGGCATGGTTCCCTAATTAATTCAAGGTTCATCCCTTGATGATTTACACAATATTAACTAGGGCCCAAGGCTTGACTAGGTCATTAGGACTTGGCCCCTTGCTCCTTTACTAATTAGGTTTATTCCCCATCAAAACCCTGATGGGTAACGCTTTAGGATTTTGAGCCCCCAAACACCAATGGAAGTTTAATAGATGTGATCAAGGGTCTAGATCCCAATTGGGTACTAGGCCCCCTCCATTTAAAACTTGATTTTCCTACCATTTTTCTTAGTTATAATCAAATAAAAACCTTTGAATAGGTTTTTTAATATTCCAAAAACACTCCCTAGTGTAATTCGAGCTTCTAAAACCCAATTAACACTAAGATTTATATATTTTTTAAAAATCAATAGTGACTTGACTTGTCCCCCAAAGTCCTGATTAGGTCTACTGGGTGAGTTTTGGGCATACCTTTCTTTTTTTCATTATATTTTTTACTTTAGGTGTCAAAAATACAAACTATTTAGTTTTACAAAAATATGACCTTGTACCTGACGTAATGATGCCCTCAATTTTACCTAGTTGTACCTAGTTTAAAACCTATTCACATTTTTGTGGGCATGTTATTGTTCATTTCTTTTAATTACTTGTTTTAACTTCATTTTTGGTTGATTTTGAAAGAAATGAATAGTGAAAGTGGCAAATTTGGAGGGAGAAGAAGGAGAAAGAGATGGTTGAATGCATTAATGGTGGTATATGAACATTTTAGAGGGAAAATAATCCCCTTGGAAGACCCATTATCTATATAGTGGCTCATTTTTATTTATTATGGGTTCAGTTTTCTTCTTCCATAAGAGATTTGGAGCCAACCCCTTTCATTTTTCATGCATTTTTCATCATTCATAGTGTAATTTATCCCTCAAGCTCCTCCCCTACCATTATTCTAGTGAAATTTTGAGGGTATGATTTTAATATAATCCAAATATGATTTTTAGAATGATGTATGTTGATCAATACAAGACTTAGTATCATTTACTTTAATTTGTACATATATACGGTAGTTCTGGCTATCATCTCTTTGTCTATTATTATTATAAACTTACATTAGATTTGTATTTGATTATGCACATGTTACTTAGATTAGAGGATAATTTATGGAGTTATTGTGATCGTGATACCAATTTTCCACCATTATTACAGGATTTTATTTCCCCTTTTTCCTTTATTTTGTTATTTTTAATCAAGTTGCTAGATATAGGGTTTATATTTATTTAATATGAATGAACATATATCTTTATTTCTATGAATTTAATTTCCATGATCTATTATTTCATTTTTGAATGATTAAATAATGGAATGAGTTTTAAATTAACTACAAACACATTGAACAAAAACCTGACAATGTTAATTTGTAATTGGGTAACACTTAAATGAATGTTTATTTATCTACTTTAAACACCTAAAAAAATTATAAAACTACATTTCCTTTTACATTTTTCAAGTACCCAAATCCTATTAAAATTATGTTTAAAGTATTCACACTAGTAGTCCCCTTAAAATGGAATGATCATAATGAACCATTAAGTGAAGATCAATGTGCCTAGACTAGGCAAATATAAACCTTGGGGATATTCTCATAGATATCCTTTCAAGAGATGCACATTAGAATACACGATTATAACATTGGTGCATGACAAAACACAAGTCAACAAAAGCACCTCATATTAAAAATGATAATGAGAGATGAATGAGATAGGAAATGATAGATAAATACCCAATTTTGACTTCCTGGATCCAAATAGTGGACGAATGTATAAAGAATGAGGTCCTCAAACATTATAGAATGAAATCCTAAAATCAATCTATGTCATGTGAAAGTGATAACTTTAATATTGTTACAAAAAGGATTAAACTATTTTTGGACTCATTTGAAAATGATAATCTATTAAAAAATTGTCAACTTGATTAAAAAATGATTCTATAGATCTAATAGGTTTAAAAATTCCAAGAACACTTTGTTAATATAGAAAATAAATAAACATATCTCATTTATGTGAATAAATGTGCATACATTTCATAATCTTTTCTCTTTTAATCAAACCCTAATCTAGCCACAATACATAGAAATATATCTAAGACTAAAGGAAAAATGTAGAGTTGGTGGCCCACAACCCTTGAATGGGGGTTTCTCTACATATCATGCATGTTGAGAATCAAGGATTATATAGTTATATAAATGAAAGTGAGTAACCCATTCCAATGAGTGAGATAGAATCCCACCTCCTCTCCCTAAGGTAATCAATGATACTATATGATCTTTCACTTGGGCTTTATTTTAGTACAAGTATGTATAAAGGAAATCAATAAAACTAATGTATATATGCCATACTTGAAATGATATTATACTATGAACAAGTGTTGCCTTAATTAATTTATTATTATGAAATTTGTTAAGGTGGTTCTATATATATACAATTCTTGAATTAAATTTAATACATATTAGTGTGCAAGTAAACCACATCAAAGTTATAAAATTGAAAATTAGGTACAATGAAACATGGAAAACATGGGGAAGAAGGGCCAAATATCCCCAAAATTAACTTGAACACTTTCAACATTTTAATAAAGTGGTTAGGAACAATTTATAGATGCTCTAAAAATGATCCACACATATAACCCTTGAAAAAAAGACTAGATGAGCTACAAGATAATTAGATGGATCTTGAGGTAGACACATGCTAGATCATTAAGCATTAAAAATGAATAATGATATCATAAGGCAACATAGGGCCCAACATAAAGTGAAATGTGACAATGATATCCTAAAGTGAACCAATGATCCATATATACTTGTTTTAATTATTTTGGAT
>JARHVA010002208.1:1165000-1192500 GCA_037957365.1 Torreya grandis
TCTTTATTTTCTCTATGTTTTCTAAAAAAGTGGGATTAATTTGGTAATCGATAGGATTAAATGCTAAATGGTGGGGTCATATTATCTATTTTCTCTATGTTTTCTAAAAATGGTAGGATTATCTTGTGTATTCATGAGATTAACATGGAAATGATGGGATTGACCTACTAATCAATGAAATCATGAAAAGGTAATATGTTTTTTTATGAGTTCATTTTATTAAAAAAACAAACTCATCCTCCAAATGGTGGGGTCATCCTAATAATTAGTGCAGTCACCAAAATATATTTCTAACTATAGAATGGTTATTTTTATTTAGAATCGATGGGTTCATCTTCCATAATGGCGAGATTGCCCTATGTGAAATTTTCTTGAGATTTAAAAACTATAGAAATCAACTTCCTCTTGAATAACTAAAATCTTTTTTGATTGCATAATCATTTGTCTAGTAGGTTTTTATATCTTAAAAATTATTTTACATAATTTGACAAGGAAAAATCCATCCATCTTTTCTTGTTGGTGTTTAACAACAAATATCCACTTTAACTTGTTGCTCCTAAGAAAATTTGAATTTTTTTATTTGTTTAAGTTATTATTTATTTCCATTATTGTTTGTGTAAACTATTGTGCCTATGTTCTTCCCTTTCTCCCTTTAGGGAGCCTAGGTGACTAAAAACACATAATTTTACTTAATTGTCTACCTAAAAACCATTATGAAGTATGCTCTTTTCTTTCCCATCTATGGGGTCCTAAGAATAAAAAATAAAACATGTTTTTCATTTTTTCATTTTTTTGACTATGAAGAGTGGAATTAATCACCTTCATACAAGTTTTAGGGGTGCATTGACTATGAAGTCACATACTATCATCATACCAACCTCATTATCTAATGGGGTATATAAATCGAGGCAACACTAATGATAACTTAATTGGTATGTACTTTAGAGCATGATTATGCCAATAGTACTTCACTAAGACCCCAATGGCTGAAGTGGTAACAAAGGGACAAGACCATTTGGAGAATGGATAGATAAATATCACATCCAATTGATGGATATTTATTATGCCCGTGTACCATAAGGTATATTAGGACCATCTAGTTTTTCAAATAAAAATTTAGAATAAAAACCACTTTTGATGCAACATTATCATTGATGTAGGGATGCAAAGGTATCCAACCCCAAAGAATTCCTTTTATCATATACCTTTGAGAGAAGGTTGGAATTAAAATTACAATATAATTAATTTAATTACTTAATGAACCATTAAAATTCTAATCCTCTCAAAGGTGCATATATAAAAAAGACTCAGTGATTAGGCTATAAACCTATGTAAGTTTTTGAGTTAAGTTCATGATTGCTTGAGTCTCTTATCAAAACCAATGTTGTGTTAAAAACCACATTAAAATAAAATATGTTAATTTATAGAAACAAAAGTCTCAAAACATGTCCTAACACATTCACACACTAAGGTGTTATACTACCCACTTTTTTGAACCATCCTTAGCCATTTTGTGGCATTACACTTTCCAATTGAAATAAATCCTTGTATCATTTGGTACCGTTACATTGCCCATTCCATTATTGGTTTCAAACTTCCATTTCCTTATGTTAAATTCTAATTCTAAGATTAAATTTTAGGTTCTAATTTAGGTCCAAAACCATTTGATCTCCTTCCAATTTTAAATAAATCAAGTCAAATACCAACCAAGGTCCAACCCCTCTCTAGTTTAAAAACCATTTGAGACATGCTTAGGTACACTTGTAATAGGGCCTCTTATGACCTTGGCTTTGAAGAATAATATTTATATGATCCCTTAAGAAACTAGTAGAAACTTTTAATTTAGTGAGGATGGTGAGGACCACCCAATAATGTTTAAAGAGCTCCCTCCCATTATTGTAACTAATCAAAGTTAATTCAAATAATAAACCTTAGAAGATAAGGATGAATCACTTTTAAGACTATTATAATATGAAGCCAAGCTCCCACCTAACTTCCTTATAGACCAATTCTAGAGTCTTGTTCACATAAAATAATTACCTCAAGAGGTTTATATTACCCAATGCCAACCCCTTATTCAAATTACAAAACCAACACTTGCATCATCTAGTAAGGGGAAGGGGCAACTTGTTGACTCATCCTAATAGGGATAAATCATTTCCTCTACAATATAATAGATTAGACAATGATATGTTGATCAAATTTTAGTTGATTTAACTACTTATTTAGTGGTAACACCATTTAATAATGCCACATTTGTAGAGATAAACTAGTTGTTTGAGCAACTAGAATAACCTTTAATCAACACAACATCTTATTTAGATCCATCAGCTCTTTATAAACAAGTCATTCCAATAAATGCTACACAATAAGTTCCACTTGACACATAGCAAATAATTTTTACCACCAAGAGATCCTTTCCAATGTGAAATAAGTGACAAATAATGCATAACTAGTGGCCAAAAATATGTAATAAGTGCCAAATAATCTACAAAAATAAGTTACCAACAATTCAAAACCACAAAAACTGTCAAGTGGTTGTCAACATACATTGCCTACTTATTCTAATTTGCAACAATAATGCCTTCTTATAAACCAACATCAAGTTCCTCAGAACCATCAATAGATTCCACTGAACCAGTAGTATATCCACTACAATATACAACAACAGATCCCTTACAGTTCACAACAATAACTTTATCTAAATAAATAATGCCTTATTCCAATCCAAATCTAAATAAAAAACAAATCCCTCATCAAACTCAAAATTTAGGATATAGAGTGAATATACCTAAGAGAAACATGCAAAGGGGATCCATTCCTACTTATTCTAATGATAATCAAGGACATCAAACCCAGTAAAATACCTTCCTTTTATCACAAAATTCTCCCAACATCCAAGAATGGAATATTGTGAAGGAATTTATTTCTAGACTTCAAGTAGGTAACCAAGTGCCAAAGAAGTATAAATTTGATGAAATATTCCCTTATCCTTTTGACATAAGTTCTATCCAAGTACCCTTCCCACCTCATTTATGACCACCAAATTTTGATAATTACAAAGGGAAATATGACCCAAGAGAGCATTTGTAGGCATTGTTTATTACATGCCAAGAAGTATCTTACATCAATATCTATTATTTTGTTTATTTCCATGTAGCTTAGATGGAAAAGCTTGGAGTGGCTCCTTAAACTACCAAAGTGGTTGGTAACCACTTTTGATGACCCATCAAATTTCTTTTTCAATCACTTATCCTACAAAATAGAACATAAATTGATGGTAGTTAATTTATACAATGCCAAACATTGAGGAGGAGAAAGCTTCTCAACATAAATACGAAGGTGGAGAACTATAGCTAGTCATTTTTCACATAATTTATCAACTAAAAATTTAGAAGGTATTTTTACATAGAATCTAAATGTTTAGGTTACCCATAATATGAGACTTTATTATGAAAACACATTCGATTAAATAATTGACAAAGGGGTATAGATTGAAAAAACATTTATTGACAAGGGTCTTATAAATATATACTCTAAAGCCTAAGTACCAAACCAAAATCAAGAACCAATTCAAGAAAGTGAAATTAAAAATCCAAAGAGATTCAATAAGAATAAAAACATGGTTGATAACGGGGTCAAAAAAGTGAGATATGTGAAAATGTTGCAGCCATTGCCTACCTAAAGTATCCCACCTAATCCTCTATTAACTTTGCAAAGAGCTAACCCATGATGAGGACACTACCAAGACATAGTTTTCAATGACCTTGAGGAGCCCATTGAGGTGGTATTCCAAAAATTGGTAGTGGTTAATATGATTATTTGACCTATTCAAAAACCCTTTCTAGAGGGTCAACCCAAGCCAATATGGTATCGAGATAATGAGTAATATGATTGAAATCACATAGTCAGTCATGCAATATATAAATGCATGTAACTAAGGCATATCATCTAGAATTTTATTTAAAATGGGGAAATTGAGTTGGAGAAAAGATCACTCAATACCAACTAAGATATGAGTATCTAAAAAAACCCCTTTCCCAAGCATAAAATTCTGAAATAATGAAAACATCAGATTCAAGGGCAAGGCCACAATCAAAACCAAGGATAGGGTCATAATCAACATTAAGGAAAAGGTCAAAATCATAACTAAGCCAATCATAATTAGGATTATGACACATAAACTTACCAAATTAGTAATTTAAACATACCATATAATTAAGGCAATATCATAGGGCATCTTACAAGTAACTATGTTGCTACTATCAGGGTCATTCCTTGTAAACTATCTAATACTCCTCAGAGTGTTATCACTTTTATCTTGGGACCACCACCTCTGAGTATAAGTAATTCCAACATGGTTTGGATAAATTTAATAATGCCTCAACTATCATCAATTAATATTCCTAGAACCTTGCCTAATTCATCTAATTAAGATGACTCTTACCTAACTCAAAATTGTGAAGTCACAATAAGACATCTAAGATATACCCTTGAGGGCCCTTTGTATTCCTATAATACTAATCCCAATCCCAATTAGGACTTTAAATTTCTAAAATCCAAATCATCTCACCCTTTTACTAAAAATCCATATAATATTGGTGAACAACTGAGCAAAATGTCTACACAAATTTTTATCCTAGATCTCTTACATAGGTTTGAAGTTCATAGAACAATATTAAATGAATTTATCCAATAGTCCAAGGTACCTAATAACATTTATCTAGCTTATTTCCAATTAGTTTTAGGTCATTTGTCCCTAGGTTAAAAAATTACATTCAATCAAAGAGATATGCCATCCCTTGGTCCCCTCCACAATGATCCTTTGTTTATTGAAGCCATCATTTCCCACCATAAAGTCAAGTGATTTCTCATAGATAATGGTTTAGGGTTAAATATAGATTCATTTAAGCTGATATAACATTTGGGATACACATTAGTGGATATGTAGCTATATACCATTATAGTTAAAGCCTATGACATTGTAGAGAGAGAATATTTAGGTACCATTTATCTACTTATAATTGTTAGGCATATCAACCATGATATCCTTTGCCATGTCATTGACATAGAGATACCCTATAATCTACTTCTTAGTTGTCCTTAGATCCATGAAGTATGAGTAGTCACTTATACCTTACACCAATGCATTAAATTCCATCATTGAAGATTAGAGGTCACTATTATTAGTGATTTACATCCATACCAATATTTTAATAACTTAGAAGACAAGTATGGGAAATATAATTATTGTCCTAGCATTGAATTTTTAGGTAAGAAGAATAAATTAAAAGTTATTTAATATCCAAAATATAATTACATTGACCCTCATGATCACATCCACTTCTTTCAATCCACCTCCTGAATCAATCTCTACCCATGTTATCATTGAAGAAGTTGGCATCGACACATATTGCATTTAAGATTATTTTCACATCTAAAAACTACCCAAATAACATAAATCATATGGAAGGCCTAAACCTATCCTTGACAAGCTCGACATGATATGATAAAATAAGACCAATTTTTGTTAAAAGCAACCACATGTGTTTGTAAAAGACACGACACCAAGCTAGGATTGGCCTATCTATTCTAAAGGATCTTGGTTATATGGTGATGATTTTTCTACTTATCAAAATGCTAAATACACCATTCCTAATAGAGTCATGGACAATATGGAATATAAAGGAAAATGTTTGGGGGAAAAGTCATAAGGTATTCTTGAACTTGTACCATAAAAACACACATAAGGAATCAAGGTCTTGGATTCACATGACTTGGGGGTGACCTCATAGATTTTGAGAGTGATAGTAATTCATTGACTGATGAAAAAAATATTGGAAGTGATGCAACATCCCATTATAACACATATGATGATCTAGTCAATACCACTTTATTTGATACTAATTTCATCCTCACCATCAATGCCTATTACCCCCTTTCCCTCCATCATCCCAGGCTAATCAATTGGGACCATCAAGATTTAATTATACCATTAGATAAATTCCATAATTAAGAGTCCATTACCAAATTCATGGGCCTTAGAGATATATTTATAATAAGATATCATAAACAAGGATTTGACTTCACCTTGGACCCTGTAACCTACTTTGGAGAGCAAGAAAAATTATTTAGTTTTGAAAAAATTAAAACATTGAGATCCTCCAGTGAAAACCTCTTTGAGGTTCCTTTAGATTATGGAAAAAGTAAAGACAAAGACAAGTCTATGGGTGAAAACCTATTTCAAGTGCTCTTAGATGGGGAAGTTGGCTTACCTCTTTAGGAAACTTAATATCCTCCAAGTCCAAGCATTATAGTTGGGTCTGACATCAATGAATAAGAACATAAAATATTTACACAATTGGTGTAGGAATTTCTAAAGCAATTCATTAATTGGACACTACCAGACATGGCTAATTTTTATTATTCTTACATGGATGATACTTGTGGCTCACAAGTAGTTTAAGAAGCTTAGTTTTCTTCTTTGCCTACTATTATTGAAGATGGTTCTAGACTCCTTAAAGTGAACATTGACACCTATGATGACCATAAAATGATTCACTTAGTGCATCCCTCACTACTAAATAACATGATTTCATTATTATTATCATAAAAGAATTCATCAAAATCTTCACTTAGTCCTATGTAGACATCCTAAGTTTAGACCCACATTTAGTGGTACATAGTTTCATTATACATATAGATACCAAACCAATCAAACAAAATCTATGGAAAATGTATCCATGTATTACTATCTTGGTTAAGAAAGAGATATAAAAACTATTGGGAGTGGGTTTCATTAGACCATTAGATTACTTAAAATGGATCTCAAACATCATTCCAATAAAAAAAAATCATGGAGAATTCACTTGTGTAATGACTTTAGAGATATTAACAAGGCATACCCTAAGAATGAATTCCCTTTGCCAAACATTGACATGATAGTTCACTCGATAGTAGGATACAATACGTTTTCCCTCATATACAACTTCTTAGGATATAATCAAATTAATATATCACCTAACACTAACACAAAAAAGCAATCACCACTATGTGGGGGGCATTTTGTTATCAAATCATGCCATTTGGCTTGAAGAATGTTGGGGAAACTTATCAATGTGCCATGAATGTCATATTTTATGACATGATGCATGATATTATTGAGGACTATGTGGATAACATCTTAGCCAAATAAAAACATGTGCAAAACATCTTGAAGTGTTATGAATAATATTTGAGATACTTCATGAATATAAGGTATTCCTCAATCCTAATAAGTATGTATTTAGCATAACTTATTAAAAATTTCTTGGATTCACTATATTATGTATAGGAATTGAATTTGATCTTGATAAGGTTAAATACATTATGGAAATGCCTCCTCTTTCTACTTTAAAATATCTCCACATCTTACAAGGCAAAGTCTAGTCGATTCACTAGTTCATTTCATAGCTGGCAGATAGATGTCATCCTTTTACTCACCTTTTTAAGAAAGGTGTAACAATTTAGTGGGATATAAGTTGTTACCAATCCTATGAATAATTGAATACCTATTTATCCAAACTATCAATATTGATTACACCTACACTAGGAAGATATTATTCTTTTATATATCTACAATAGAACATGACCTAGGGGCACTTTTGACTTAGCATGATGAGTGGGGTAATGAACATGTATTTTATTATTTGAGCAGGACACTTGTAGCATATGATAATAACTACATGCTAATTAAAAGGCTTGTTTATAAATGGTGTTCACTTTCCCAAAATCTATGTAACTACATGTTAAATAACAAGACCATTATAACATCTGACATCGATCCAATCAAATATCTATTATCTAAGGCAACTCTGATAGGTCACATGGTCAAATGGGTAATGTTGATAAGTTAATTTGATGTTGAATATCAAAATTAAAAGGCCATTAAGGGAAAAATTATTGTAGATCAACTTGTTGAAGCTCCTTTATTAGATATGTAACCATTCATCTTTTATTTTCTAGATGAGTCAATTTTGACTATGGAAGAAATGATTATTGAATCCAAATAGTGGAAATTGTACTTTGATGGCTCATTCACATCTCGTGGATCTATATTTGACATCTCATTTATCACATTATAGGGGGATCTCATTCCCAGGGCATTCCACATTGGCTTACACTACACTAACAACACAATTGAGTACAAAGTACTCATTATAGAAATCCGTATTTCCATATAGTGGAATATTCAATAGTTAATGGTATATGGGATTCCCAGTTGATCATTAGTTAGGATATAGACCAATACCAAACTAGAGATGAGAATATTGTACCCTAAAAAAGTATTATTGATAAACTCAAGCCTCATTTTAACATTATTTAGTTTGGAAAAAATACCCAAGGCTAATAATATATCATTAAGTGCTATGACCACCATTGGGTCCATGATAGTAGTGTCAAATAGTATTAGTTTCTTATTGAGAACCTTCTTCAACTAGCTCATGAAAAACCAGATATTGAGATGGTATGTGATACAATTGGTCCTAATCTCCCTTGGTACCAATACTTATACATATACCTCCATGACCAAATTATTTCTACTAAATTATCATGAACCCAACATGAATCCTTCATTCATAAAGCTACTTGATACACCTTACTTGGTAATACACTCTATCATATATGATATGATGAAACACTACATTATTTAAATTTGAGAGAATACAAATTAGTGATGAAGGACATAAATAAAGGAACTTGTAGGGTACACACCAATGATATGGTTCTTGTCAAAAAAACTCCTTCTAATTGGGTATTATTAGCCAAAAATGAGATAGATGCTTGTCAACATGTTAAGAGGTGTGATGCTTGTCAATAACATAGTGCTTTGATCCATGTTGATTCCTTACTACTCCAACTAATCACTACACCATGGCAATTTTATACATGAGGAATTGATATCATAGGGAAAATAAACCCCACTTACTCAAATCCTAACTTTTATGGAATATTTTATTAAGTAGATAGAGGCCATTCCCCTCACTTAGTAAGTAGATTTCCAAGTTTATTTACTACCACCTCATCTACCACTATGGTATTCCCTCCACTATTATATTTAATAATGGTGGCCCAATCAAGAACAAAGAAATTAAATACCTCTAAACCAAATTCCATATCAAGCATAAAAGGTCCATAGAATTTTATCCACAAGGTAACGACCAAATTGAGGCATACAATAAAACCATTATCAATATTCTAAAGAAGACTGTCAATGACATTGGCCATGATTAGCATTTTTAATTATTTATAGCCTTGTGGGCTTACTGTACTAGTAACTAAATGCCTATAGGATCCATACCATACTCTTTATTATTTTTATCTGAGGCCATTATCCCTATTGAGATTGAATTGCCCTCTTTTCATATTTCCTTGCAGAATATCATTGATGATGAGGAATATAGAGTTTCTAGATTGTGAGAGATGGATCTCTTGGATGAGAAAAAAAAAGAAACATTTTACCATTTATGATCTTATAAAAATTAGTTATGTCATAGTTATAAAAAAATATGCTTACTAGAGAATTTGAAATTAATGATTTAGTACTAAAATAAAATCAAAAGAACACTAATGCAGAGCATAAAAATAAAGGTAAGTTTGAGGACAAATGGGTTAATCCTTTTATTATTAATATAAATTATGGTTATAGGGAATATAATCTAGCTACACCAGATGGACAAGATCTCAAGGAACCTATGAATATAATGCATCTCAAATGTTTCTATGCTTAACTAATTTAAACCATTGTCTATGAGAGCCCTTGCTTGGGGGAAGCCATTTTGCCTTCATCCATTTCCCATACCATTCCTAAAATTTTCTTATTATTTCTCTTATTTCCTATTACCCATCATGATCTTGATTATGACCAACATATATTACAAGTAGATTCAATGATTATTTTCCAAAGGCACTCAAATTGATCAGCATCAACAAATGTTTTAAAGACAAGTGTATCAAGGTAGGTCAACAAGTGTGTTATCTTATTGATAGTTCCTTGAAATTTATTCTAATTTCTTCTCATCATATTATTTCCCCATTGTGTGCCATTCTTATTCTTATCTTGTTGCTGCATGATATTTTTCTTTACTTCAGTTTTTATTGTGGGTTCATGGTAAGGTAACATTCTAGCTAGTTTAATTATTGTTTAATCCCCTATCTAAGTTATTTGACTTGTCTATGTGGTACCTTGTATATTTATGAATAATTCATTACTTTATTTATTCCAAAAAACCCAAAAACATTGAATTTTTTTATAAAACCCCTAAAAAATCAAGAATTCAAGAAAATTGTTGACTTTAGATCTCTATGAGGGATATACAATCATAAAATATTCTAGTTGGAAACCTATTATAAAATCCCAATCATTTATACCTAAAATTACCATTATGTTATTATATCCTCCCATTTTTGGGAGAACTACATCGACCTGAGGTCTACATGGACTATGTAGGCAATGCTTGGATGCATGGGGCATCTCGGGTCAGTTTAACCACTCTTCATTTATACTTCCATTCCCTTTTTTATTTATCACTCTCTTATTCTCTCACCATTTTATGAAAAACCAGTGCTTTATGATCTCACCATTTAATGAGTATACCTTTCCTATTATTTTGATACAATCAAAACTTTACTTATGAGCACTTTTATTCTATCCCACATCCTGGGAGAACTATATTTAGCTTGAGGTCCATATGGACTATGTAGGTAATGCCCATTTTCATGGGGAATTTTGGGGTAGCTCGACCATCCCTTCCTTCTTTGTATTCTATTCCCCTCATTTTTTCAACCTATTCATTGTTCTCTTAGCCTAGGGGCACAAAATCCAAGTGTAATACTTTATTAATTGCACATGCACAAATTATTGATTACTTAGTTGGGTTTTTATCTTCTTATGTTATGTTTTTGTGTATTTATTTTATTTGATAGATTTTATGTTTAAAGCATTAATTATTTTATTATTTTTTTTAATTTAAATGCACCTTGTTTGAAACTTAAGTCTTAATTTTTCATATATTAATTTTAAGCTGTTTATAATTATATTTAATTTATTTTTGTGGTTTGTCCTTTGTTCACATGTATTATGTTTTATAGTTAGATCTTGATGTTTGATATCATGATTTTAAGTTGTAAATATTTGAATTTGAGTTAGTCATTATTTAGTTGAATTACAATGTTATCATGTGTTATTCATACTTATGATAAAAATTCTCATTTAAAAAATTAAAAACCAAGTGCTCAAGTCTTATATAGTAATGTTGTGCTGAAAACATCTCTCAAAGCACTATATATATATATATATATATATATATATATATATATATATATATATAAATATATATATATATAATTCATGATTGAAATGACATTTCATTTTATTTCATTATTCATTCTTCTCCGCCTAACCCTCTTTGTGCTTCAATATCTCCTTGGGAGGTCTAGTTTTTCCTCATTTATCCATTTTCATCCCATTTTCTTCTAATTTCTCCATTTTTTAGCCTCTTTTGTTGAAGCCCATGTTGTTTTATTCTATTCAAGAGCCCATATATCAAATTTATTTTGATGCCTAACCCTCAAGGGGGAATTATGGGCCTCCCAAACACTATCTGGGGCATTATCACAATCCCATTTTTTTTAAAAAATCAATTAAATTCAATAAAAATGGGGAAAAAATCATTTTTTATAATTATGATCATTTTAAGTGACCTTTTTATTATTTGAAAATCCATTAATTTGTCTAAATGTATCACCATGCCCTTCCAAATAGGGGAAAAATATAGACATCTAGTTATCACTACTATTGTGTCAAAATTGAAAGTCAGAAGGACTTACCATAATAATGTACAAACTAGATCAAACACCATTGAAATGCTCTAATTCATCCACACACATCACATGTAGTTTTGAAGTGTAGTAAATAATTAATGATTAGGGTATGGCATTGTAACCAACTATCAGCTTCATTTAATTCAATAAGAATCAAATTAATACTTTGTAGGCAACATTTAGGGGTAGTTAATTGAAGCAAAATATTCAAATTTCAACATTACATAAATCACTTAAAGGATAATCAAGATAAATTAAATAAGTAAATCAAATCATTTGGCTGAACTAAAAATCCATGGAAATCAGCTAATTATCTAGTTATAGCATATTCAAAGTTCAACAAACATTTAAATTATGACATCATCATGACATCATTAGAAAGTTATAATACACTAAGTATTTTGGAATCAAATATCTAAATTAAGGCAAGCTATGCCTTACTTTAATACACCCTCTTTCTAAAGTAATCAATTCAATTTACTCAATATTTGAATCCATTTGTAGCCATACATCTTGATTTTGATCATAAGGCTATAATTTATTTGCAAAACCTATAAGTACCAAATCCATTATGTATTTTCAACAAGATTTTTAGTGTAAATAACTATGCATAAATCCTTATAAAAGATTCACCAATTATTCCAATTCATTCACAAACCAATCCAATAGTACTTTCTCAATGACATTGTTAAATATTTCAAGCTCTATATCTAGGCATGAGCATGATTATGGACCAACTTTGATGGCATTGCCCATGGGGAAGGTATAACTTGTCTTATTTATGCTTTCTTGTTTATTTATTTTCCTCATAGACCTTGTCCAACCAAGGGAGTAAGCTTAGTATGTTAGTTCTTGATGTTTATTTTTGATTTGGGTCACAAATGAAGGGACTAACCTATTTTATAATCTTACTCTATAGTATGTGTCTTTTGAGCATTAAAAATTAGTATCATGTTGATTTTATAATTATGATATATGTTTTTATACTCTTATTTTGAATCTAATTTAGTTCCATCATTTTTTTATGTATGTACAAGGGGATATGCATGCTCAAGAGTTTTTCCATGAGTGACATATGAACATGATATTGGTTCTCATTCTTAAAAATAATAAGAAATGATTGATTGATAGTGTCGAACTTGGATGTGTTGGTTAAATTGGTGAAATACCCTAATATATGCACATGATGACCACTTTAACTAAGATATGTAATGTAGAAACGTGTAAATTTTAGCTCATGACAAAGGATATGACAATGACATTAGTGGATGTGTGACATATTCTTCATTACTAGTTTTAGGCACTCAAGTTAATTTACAAGATGTTAAGGGATGATGATCAAAAGGGATGGTTCACATGTTTATGATAGGGCATGATCATGGTGAACATTATTCCCTAGACGATTTTACAATTCTACTATCATAGATTATTCTATCTAATGCTCTTTGTGTGAATATATATATATATATATATATATATATATATATATATATATATATATATATATATATATATATATATATATATATATATATATTCACACAAAGAGCATTAGATAGAATAATCTATGATAGTAGAATTGTAAAATCGTCTAGGGAATAATGTTCACCATGTTCATGCCCTATCATAAACATGTGAACCATATATATATATATATATATATATATATATATATATATATCTTTCATTACTATAAATGGTAGTGGTTTATCCATATCATATCATATGCATGATATCATTTATGACATTGATATAAATGGAATTATGTTTAGATGATATTTATGAATTATATAACACCTCAATCATGTACACCTTAGAAACTTATACCTTGGATGTTCCACTCAATTATATACCTTTACCACTTTTATAAGTCTTGAATATGCTCTATATTATGCCCCTTGGCCTATCTATTGGTTTGACTAGTATTATGTTGATGACTTAGACCTTCTATCTTGCCTAGAATGCTTAAAATAGGCTTATATTATGCCCCCTAAAATTTTTGATCATGTACCTATTTTATAACTTCTATGACACAAACATCAATCCCAAATTACTATGTCAATGCTAGTGTCCTATCTTGATACAGGTATCCAGTGCCCTAAAGTCATATAATTTTTAAATGAAAAATATCCTAATGGTTGGCCTAAGTGTTTTATGTAAGATATTTCTTGATAATAGTGGTATATATTCACAATCACTCCTCATTAATTCCTCACCTTGCATTCATACTAAAGATCATTCAAAGAGAATTTACTTGAGAAAATATTCCCTCTTTATTCTTATTTTTATATTAGTCATAGGGATTTAACATCTATAGGTATGAAGTATTGAAGGAGCAACCCAAGAGGTTAATTTTTCAAGTTACAAACTAGGTCACTATTGTACTTTATTTCCACATATTGCACCCTTATGCACACACAAGAAAAAATATTAAGGGAGAACTAGATCAGTTTGAGGCCCTCTTTATAATAGTGTTATGTAGTTATCACCCATTGAAAGAGGTTTATTTGGGGTTATCTCAACACTAGGATCCCACTAACCCGTTTTTTCCAAGGTCACTATGAAGATGAATAACTAGGGTTTTTCCATTTTATGAGGAGCAACAATCCATGACCTAAATATGAATGCACTAGAGTGAAGGCAAATACAAACCTAAAATAATCCATGTGGTCAAATCATTTTCCAATAGGTATTCCATATAGGATACCTGCATCTAGTTTAGATAATAGTTTCAATGTTAACATCCAAGGCTAAAACTAGTGTTCACATATCCAAAGGCACTCAATCTAAAATTTGGTGATTGATCCATAATCCTCTTTTAGTCTGCTTCTTACATGTTCCAGATCTAGAATTGTGTTAGCATCATAGTCAACCTAAGTACATTATTTCTTTTTCATTTCCATATCTAGCATATTTGTACCTTTTATTTTTATCAAATCTTAATTTAATAAATTCATCATATGTTGTATCTAATTTTAGCATTTAATTGGCCTACTATAGATATGATTATCACCATTGTGCATTATCATTTCTATATTATTAACCTTATCTACCCATGTAGGATCCATATCTAATTTAAGGTTAAATATTTAGTGAACCTAATCTTTGAGCTTAAAACCCTAGCTACTTTAGGGTTTTCTATTTATTTTTTTGAAACACATTCTTTTTTATTAATACTAAAAATAAAGTCTTTAAATTTTAAAATAATCATATCTTCTCTTTTTTTGAAATCATGTTTGATATGAATATCATTGTCAATTATTTCATCTTCCAATACCTTATAGTGGTTTTTACTTATTATATCTCATGCTTGATTAAATCAATCTAATCTATAAGGGTTTCCAAACCTATATTCTTATATACTCCTTTTTTTTTAATGTTTATAATGAGATTTTACCTATCACTACAAAGTTCCAAAGGGAGTGCATGAAAAAATAATCTTCCCCATGTCATGTTACCACCCAATTTAAGGATATTACTAACAAAACTTCCCTTTTAGACTTGTGATGCTATTCATCTCATTACAATGATGTCCTTTTGGAAGTATTATGTATGACCATGCTCCCTTACAATGTTGATCCATCATATGTGGCCTTTATCTTAAATTCCATCAAATGAACCAAGCAAATATATCCTTTGAAAAGGATTATTTACCTCCTAAACATGTTATAAACAACTATTTACCACTCTACATCCAAGTGTTTATTTGTAAAAAAATGGTAAAATGAGTTCTTGTGGATAATGGTTCAGGGCTCAACATTTGTAACATATCCTTTCTCTCCTTAATTAGAATTGGACCTTTAAATTTGGAACCATATAATATGGGCATCATAAGATTTGATAATATTTCATGACAAGTTTGGGGATAAATAACATTAAATATTATCATGGGTCCCCTTACATTACCTACTTTGTGTCAAGTTATGCCAAATGATTTAAATTATAACATTCTCTTAGGATGGATTAGATACATGAGATGTATGTCATTCCATCTATATTTCATGCATGATTAAAATTTAGTCATCAGGGCATTTACACATGTACAATGCATACCAATCCCTTAAAACATTATGTAATGGTTGAAAAAACCAATAATACTACACCACAATCCTATATTCCTTATTTTGGTTCTCAATATTTACTCAAATATGGGTACAAGAGACAAGGGTTGGGTAAAAATGAGCAAGACATAACTTAGCCCATTTCTCCTGCAAATAATACAAACTATAAATGTTTGGGGTTTTTATAAAAATCTACAAGATATAAGCATATCTCTCATAATACAGCTTGTTTTAAAAAGGCCAAAATAGAGTGTATGAATACTTCTACAACTGATATCAAATTGGTCAACCCTCATCTAATTTATGAGGGTGCTTCCCCATAAATTTTGACATTAGATGAGTTATCCAATGATAAATAAATACTAGAGTACTTGGGGGCATATGAGGATCTCCCTTCCCTTTATCATAATAATAGGTTTACTAATGCCACCTGTACTCATTCTTACTTTGGTGAGAGCACTGATACCAATGTCCAACATGATGTATCAAACACTATTCCTAATTCACCCATTTATCATAAAGAGATATACTTTGTTAAATGAATAAATAATCAAATATAAATTTGGAACAAATAAGGACCCATTCGATCACATGATTAACTATGTACATTCATTTAGTTAATGAGAATAAGATGACAAAATATTTCTAAAATAATTCCACATGAACATTTCTGATGAATCTCAAAATTAGTTCTATAGCCCACCAAAAGGTTTCTTAACCACTTTTTCATAATTAGAAGATGCTTTCTTTATGGCTTTCAATATCCACAATGTGTTAAAACCTGAATTAACACATTTTCACAATTTAAAGCAATGTGATGATGAAACCCTTCAAGATTATACTATTTAATTCAAAATAACATCATATGAGCTAGAATTTAGACCCTCATATTTGGAATTATAATTTATTTTTAGTAGAGGGATTTTTCACCATTAAATTAAATAACATTGCATAAAAAATATGAGTCATTTACCCATTTATATAATTATGTTTATATATATATTTCCTTCATAATTACTCATCCAAAGGAACTTCACATACCTCCCTCCAAATACAAAAGTTTTATCCCTCATATAAAGGAAGGAGATAAATTACTAAAGGACCATTATGAACAAAAAAATGGTATTCTTAATCTTTATATGACCATTTTACCAATGTTACTTAACATGGGGCCAATCCAAGGTCCATGTCCTATGTAAGAATCTTAAAGGAAAAACACAAAAAGAGTTCATGTCATCAAGATTTAATAATTACTTTATTCATGAGTGGTGCTTACTTTTGGCATAACCAAATTAATACTATGAAATCCAAAAAACTATTATAGTGAAAGACATTTTTCACAACTTGGGTACCATGCCAAAGATCTATGTGATAAGGGGAAATAAATAGATTCATTAGGTTTATTTGCTATTCTTAGGGCCTTTTATTGTCCTTAAAAAATATGGGTATTAACCCATAATCTGTTACACTCATTTACATTAGGAAAATTCTGGTTATATGAAATATAAGCTAAAATTAATCCAAATCAATAAGGTATTTCTTTTTATCATGAAGGAAAATTAATACATATTCCAAATGATAACATTAGTTCTTATACTAAACATGTAAATCATGAAGACAAAAATGATATGTACCTTTTAAACTTATCCAATCATGATGCAAACAATGTTAAAGATCCAAATTAAGGTTGAAAAGCTTTACATATTCCAAAAATACCAAAAAAAAATTTAGACATTAAAAAATCTAAAAATATTTTTGAAACATACATATTCTATTGGATCTTTGGCATATATGTGTTAGTTCCATGTTGATGGATAACATCCCAGTTACTTCTACATACACATTTGTTTCATGCTTCCATTTGAGTGATACATGCATACATAGATACATGATCTATTCCTATTTCAGATGTTGGGATTTTCCTCTACTCATGTCATGTGGACATTTGGGAATAAACTTCTTTGATCTTGATACTCATGCTTACATGGTTTTATGATCATCTTTCACTATCATGTTTGATCTTATATGTACTTACATACACCTTAATCCATGCTTCTATATTTCATAGGGTACTTGATTTGCTATGCACTTAGAGGGTACTTGATTTGTTATGCACTTGGCATTTTTATTGATGGCACATTTGATCCATGGACTAATATGATATGTTTATGCTAGTTTATTATGCTTTATTTTATGCACTTAAGTGTCTTTCTTTGCGATTTTTTAGCTTGTTTGAGCATTTGAAAATGATCCTTTGTTTAAGGCACCTATGCCTTTGTTTTCTTTCTTTGAAATTTGCATATGTCATTATTTGTTGTATGGACATTTGAATATGTCATTATTACCTTTTGGAAATTTTACTAACTCATGTCCCTTAGATTATGCAACATTTGAACATGCCCCTTATTTGTAGTCTCTTAGGACCATTGTATGTTGACTTGATTTTGAGTGCTATTGTGCATGTGATTGTTTGCTTATTGAGCTTGTCTTATTAATATCTAGACATTTCCATAATCTTTATATTTCATTTTAGGCATTCATGTGATCTCATTTTTATATGCGATTCAATGATACATTTACATAGACATATTGTTATATGTGTTACATGGTTCCATTCACATATTATTCATTTATCTTATCCTTTTGAGGTGAGGTAACTACCAGTTCCTATCCTCCCTCACCTCAAAGGGGGGAATATTAGTGGGGGCATGTCATAAAGGCATGTTCTCTACATTTGGAATAATTTTTAGATTCATTGGGGGTATGCTTTAGAAGTATGTTCTCTAAACTTATTCAATATTTGACATACCCAGATTTAGTGGGGGAATGGTTTGGAAACATGTCATCCACATTGTAAGTTATATCAATTTTTAGAATTATATAGTGGGGTCATCTTATAGTATCATGCTACCCACACATGTGAAAAATTTCAAATTGGCCAAAGCACATAGTCATATGATTTAGATACACATTTATGGTAAAATTTTATACATTGGTACCATTGTTATACACAATTTCAACATGACACATATATAAAGTGCATATTATATGAAATGTGCACCTAATATTTCAAAATACAAATTATTTTAGATTTAAAAACTCTTTTATGGACTATCATCACCCACCAGGTTAGATTTTTATGAATTGTATTAAGCCAATCTATTGTAGTAATTGGTTCACTTTAGGTATGGTTGAGGTGATTGAATCACTCAATCTTTCCAAGCTTATAGGTTGGAGTTAAATACATCATCTAGCCTCACCAAACATATGACATGGGTTGACTTTTTTCACTCATGCTCACCAAGTTATAAGTATGATTGGGTTGCACAGTTGAGTTAATCTCAACTACCAGGTGGAAACTAACCTTTTATCCAAGGTTGGGGGCATGTGCCTTCTAGTCTCTCACTATCTATATTTATATATGAAATTTCTAGTTTTTTATATATTTTTCCTAATGTTAGTTTTAGAGATTTATAATGATATATATTTTCAAATCAACTTACAGGTAGGCAAGGTGGTTACATTGATACATAGGTTTACTCTTAAACCTTGTTCTTTCAATTTAAATATTTTCAATGCTTTAAATTTCATATTATATGAATTGATTATATACTGTAACATGATTTTGGTTTCAGGCTAGTCACCAAAAAATTACTCAAGTTGGGATCATGTAAAGGCAAAGTGTGTTATATGCACCCAGGTATGCATTTATTGTTTTTTAAACTAGAAATTTCATTATTAGATTAAGGGGAGGGGTAAATTTAGATGATATTTATGAATTATATAGAACCTCAGTATTGTACATTTGGAAATCTTAGACCTTGGCTATCCCTCTTAGTTCTTGACCTTTCTCACTTTTAGAAGTCTCACATCTACTCTATCTTATTCCCCTTGGCCTATCTCTTGGTCTGACCAATCGTATGTTGATGAATCAAACATTTTATCTTGCCAAAAATTCTTAAAATATTCTCTTATGCCCCTACAAGTTTTGAGCCTATACTTATTTTATAACTATCAGGACACAAACATCAGTCCTAAATCCCCACATCGATGCTAGTGTACTACCCTAAATGAGGTGTATAATACCTAAAAGTAATCTAATTTGAAAATGAAATGTATCCTAATGATCAACCTAAATGCTTTAATGTGATTCCTAATAGGATTGGTATATATTCATAATTAATCATTATTCATACCTCACCTAACATTCATACCAAAGAGAATTCAATTAAGTAAAGCTTCCATTTTTATTACTATTTTAATATCAGTCATAGGGACTACACATATTAAGGTATGAAGTACTGAAGTAGTAGCCCAAGATACCGATTTTACAAGTTACTAGTTAGGTCACTGTTATACTTGATTTCCACATATATAACCCTTGTGCACACACAAGACAACACATTAGGGGAGAGACATGTAAGTCTAAGACCATCTTTATAGTAGTGGTTATATAGGAAACACACATTGACATAAGGATCTTTGGGGTTAGCTTGACACTATGAGCCCACTAACCTATTTTTCCCAAGGTCATTATGAAGATGAAGAACTAGGGGTTTTCCATTTCATGAGGAACAATATTCCATTACCTAGATCTGATTACACTAAATAAAAGGCGGAGACAAACCTAGAGGCCTTTAAGTGGTTACATATTTTTATACTAGGTATTCCATACATGACACTACATCTGATCCAGATAGTAGCATCAATGCTAATGTCTAAGGCTAACTCTAGTGTCTACAACTCAATAAACACTCAATCTAGAATTTGGTAATTATTCTAGAATCTTATTCTAGTATGTTTCTTAATTATTCCAGATGTAGAAAGTACATTATTTATTTGTCATTTATATATCTAACATATTTTTACTTTCTATTTTTAGCCTATATTAGTTTAATAAATTCAACATATGTTGTATTTGAGTTTAACATTTAATTGTCTTGTAGATCTGATTATCACCCTTGTGCATTATCATTTCTATATTCTTAACCCTATCTACCCAAGTAGGATCCACATCTAATTTAAAGTTGAAAACTATATACTCTTGAGATTGAATAATGCTAGTCCATTTGTATAGAGATATGCATCAGTTAACCTGGGAAGATTATAGTGGTGGTATTGGATTGGGGAAATTGTTATATGTGTGGGACTTTGATAACAAATCTATGGTTTGTCTTATGTGTTATCCTTTGGCATAGTGTGCACATCCAAAGATGGGATCAAGTAGGTTTTCATGATGTAGATTGTTTAAAATTAAGGTTTATGGATTCATCATGTTAAACCAAATGATATCCAACATTTAAAGTATGCTATGCATACACATTTCTAGGGAAAGGTGAACATGGAAAACAATTGTTAAAATATTCCATTATTAATATTATAAAAATACTTAATATATAAAATTTTCTAAGGTTGGATGAATATATTTTATCCTTTGAGTCTTTTTAAATAAATATACATATATATTGATAGATATTGGGATTGGTGGGCCCCAAACCCTATGGTAAAAGAGAATACCACAAAACAAAGAATGTGAACCATTAACCACAGGAGTAAAAACCCAGGGCAAACATGGTCATGGAGCCATATAGGATGAAGCCAAAAACAAAAAAATTACCAATTAGATCAAAATACAATTTGATCACACCTACATCTCTCCATTATTCACTTTATTTTTAAAGTGAAGTATCCTAGAAGGAAAATTAGGAGTACGACATCTTTTATTCTTACTTCTCACTATAGTCCAATCTTCTTGATTACACTTTTTACCAAGATAGTTACTATAATAAATACACATATCCAAATATTATCCTCTATAAACCTTGTTCTTGAGATCTAAAACCATGTTATTGCACCTAACTAACCTAGCAACCTTAGAACATAAAGGAACAGGCTTGACATGAGGAAAGCAGGATAAAGGAACTTACTCAATAATAGATTTTGAAACTACATCCGAAGCTAGATCAAAATTTTTATCCATAAAAATAGTGATAAAATTATCACATGTAACCTTCCCACAAGAGGAATCAAACTTGCACTTGTAGCTCTGACAAGAAATAGATAAATGACCAACTTTAAAACAATTATGACACTTGAAGGGAAACCGTTCATAATCAAGGGTTTGAGACCAATAAAAGCCATTGACTTTCAGTACAATGATTACTAGAATATCCTAAGAGACATAATAAAATAAGAATCTTAACAAAGGTATTGTAGGAAAATTTTGAAGTAGAAGCATTAATGTCTAGCATAACACCTAAGGTTCCACAAATAGTTGATAGATAAGGATCCACCTAAAATTGGATATGAAGATATGGCATCTAAACCTAAATGGGTCTAAGGGAGAGTTTTTCAACAATAGAATTAAAATTTAGGAACCACAGTTTCAAGAATAAGAGGTCTTGATCCCAATTCCAAGATTTGGCCTGAATGATCATGTTTCAATCAACAAGACTATAAAAAACCATAATGAATTATTATTTAAAATAGGGGTAAAGTTCTAAGTTTTCCTCCAAAATAAGACACCATAATTTAGAGATCCATTAATGAAGAGATGGGAGAGAATGCAAAAACCTATCAAATCTACAAACTAAACCCCTAGTTGCAAACCATTCTTCATTACGAAGCACCTCTTCAATTTCCTCCTCAAAGGAGATAATTGGTGAAACTTTTATAGAACCCAAATGCAAGGTCATTATTTCCATAGAATTTTGCACCTATGAAATTGATTTTATAGATTAATGTACTTCCACACTCATAGCCTCCCTAGCAAGAGAGATTAGATTAATCAAACCTTGTGACCTAGTCCCTCCATCCACCTTTATGATCTCTTTCAAGATTAATAGTTTGGTTGAATATATAAATCAATTTTCCATATCCTTTGCTACAAAGTCACCTACCTTGCCCTCTATTCATGGGAAAACCCTAGCTGTGGAAGGATTCACAAGCTTCATCACCACCAATTTTATTCAATAGGAGGTTTTTTTAAATATTATTAATGTAATATTTTAACATTATTTTTCCATGAAATAATTTTCTTGTTCACCTCTCCTTGATGATATGTACACATAACATACTTAAAACATTGAATATATTTAATTTTAACATGATTGATCTAGAAACCTCACTTTCAAACATCCATATAGTTTTTCAAAAAGATGTATTAGGGACTCACATGCCTTAAGACATATTACCAAGGAGTATCAAATTATATTCGATAGGTTGACTAGTGAGTCTATTAACTAGATGAATTATATATATATATATATATATATATATATATATATATATATATATATATATATATATATATATATATATATATATTAATGAGTGGCCAGAGGATTTTGTATAGGTTTAGAAAATTTGTGCCAATTATTGGTTCTATTATCACTCTCTAAAGGATTCATGAGAATTTTTAATGTGAGTGAATTACTATATATTTAAATATTATAAAAGGGATTCTCCCATCACCCATGTCATGAAATCTCACTCATAAAGTGTGTTTTCATCTAGGAGAGTAGGGTCGACTACTATTACAAATCTAGATCTCATACTAGTTGGCAAGGTGGATCCCCTAATTATTATCGTAGTTGGTGATAACATGGAATGCACTACATAGTACGTCTAATGGTGGGACTAATCATGATATCTAATCTTATTTATATTATTTTAGAATTGGAAGATGTAGATTTGGGTGTGGAAAGAGAAGATGACATGAGGAAAAGTAGCTAGATGCATGTATTATTATGATAGTTATGTATATACATTATATTTTAATAATATTGACATATATTTACTACTATGTTCTATTGCTTTGTACATGCAACACACTTTATAGGTGATGATTATTGGATAACTATCATTGAGGGGTCCATTTAGGTTCTTACCTGATGAATTTGTATTATGTTATTCTTGGAGAATTATTCAAGAAGGACCATGACATTTTTAGTGTTCATTGTCATATTTTTGACCATATGACACATTCCATGGCTTCTTACATTGTCACCACTAGTGAAAGAGATGAGATTAGGAGAGAGGTTACTGAGCTAAAGGGGTAGTTAGCTAGATAACAGATTCCCCCAAATGTTTAGAATGTTGATCTAGGACAAGCCATTTTCTTATTATACATTAAATTATAGGGTGAGCATGTTAAGCTAGTGGTATACCATGCTACGCTAGAGGTGAGACCATGTATATATGAGGGTTGATAATGATGGAGTAGAACTTGATAAAGGTTACACATAGATGATAATGCACCCTCTTCTTCAAGAGCTCATAGACATCAAGATTAGGATGTAGATAATAAATTAGAGGTTGAGAGGAGACATGTGCCCATTATTGAGTGATTTACTTTTATTTTGAGATATTATATTTGATATTCCTATGATATATGTTGAAATTGAATTTTAATACAATATTATCTATGTGTTCTCATATGTGTCTATGGCTATTGAAAGATGTGATTATGTTCTTTATATTTTGATCACTCGCATGTTTTATTAGAATTTTAAATTATTTATTGTAATTTTTTTAATTAAATATGTGATGCATGAATTATATAACATTGAAGTGCACTATATATCTTGATTATAACTATCCATTGATTTCACACATTTTAAAATATTGAATCAGTGAATTTATCTTACCCATCATGTATATTAAATAAGTCATCTTCATTTATTCTTCTATGTTTACTTAATTAATTTAGATTATGAGTAAGTGAATCCCATATATATGCATTTGGAGATAAACCCAAAGGAGCATTTATGATTGAATTGACACTATATTAATGCATTAAACCTAATTGAAATCATGGTTGTAGTGATTCTTGGCTTATGTTAATAGTTATAGATACTTTATTTTCTTATTATTTATGTGGAATATGAATACTAAATAATTTATTAGTTTCTTGATTTGTATTTGGTTTAATTTTATTTGGTACCCAAACCTATATACATCAAAATGTAACTTTACCCTTAGTATGAGTTTAATGTTTTATCTCTTTGAAATATGAGTAAACCAATAATGAAATAGTATTTTTTAAGATATCCAATGTTGTTTCCATTTCCTCTAATAATGACTTAAAAAGTATGGCATTGAATTATGTAATGGTAGGCTTCAAAAAAGTTAATGTCTCCACTATATTAGGCTAAAAAAAATTGGTGTCATGATATGTTCTAATGATCCATTGTGGTACTCACATGCTGTAATTCACTTGAATCATATTATAATTACTCAATAAATTCAATTGTGAATGTATTATATTATATCATAAAAAATAGTTTGTTTCCTGTGTTCACCTTCTATAATAATAGTATAACCATTGGTTTATTTTTAGGTTCATATGACAATGTATGACCTTTATAAACTATTCGAGATACATCAACCTTCTTAGAGTGTGAAATAAAATAAAATATAGAAGTTAACCTTGTAGGGGTGTTGTTATATTTTTCAAATGTAATGACACCCTTATCCACAAGTTATTTGATTATTTTTTATAATGCACAAATATAATTATTTTTATGCCCATTGATAATATGATAGTTACAAAATGATCTTAACCCCACTTGTGTTAATCAATAAGTAGGGTGATATCAATTAGAAGGCAATGTGATTAACTTATTATCAAGTAACATTCATAAAATAACACTTGCTTATCCTTAAGTATTCAAAATAATAGGAGTTGGACAAAAATGGAAGGATTGTGACTTTTTATAGTTATTTCCCTAGTAAATGTCTTATATGTAGTTTCATTCTTAGATGGGGAATTGATTTCAAGACTTGAAGTTGTTTAATTTTGTGAACGTGTATAGTGAAAGATAAAAGTATGTGCATGTAAAATATTACTCTTATAGGAAAATACATCCATTTACGTCACTCAAAAAACTATAGGTATGATAGAGTGATTTTTTGGTAAGTGGAGGTAAAAGACATTTAATAAAAAGAAATTGATTTTATAAATAAATTTGTCGATACATTAAGTGATGTAATGTAATTTTTAACCTTAAAATATAATATTATACGTGTTCATCAAAACCTTGGTGAAGGATTTTGAGAAGTTAAAACATTAATCTAATACCTCAATTCTTATTGAAATGAGATAAGAAAGGCTCTTTTAGTTTTTGAAAGAAAAATATGGACACACTAGGTAAATTGTAAAATCAATATAATGTTTTACCTTTTAAACTTTGATGAAAGATTTTTAACAATACTATCACATCACATTAATTCTATCCAAGATAAGACAGAAAGTGTGCAAGGTGGGTATGAGGATCTCCATATCCATAAAATAAGTTAAATATATGCTTATTATAACTTTCTATATATGGATGATTGAGTATCCTTCATACTATAGGTTTCTATAACATGAACTTATAATTAGATTTATAATTATATTCCCTAGCCTTTAAGGATAAGGCAGCAAATTTTTTTAGAGTTCACCAATTTCATGCATCATGGAGACTATATGATTAGTAGGCATGGCTATAGATTGGAAATATTCATTCATAAGTAGAGTGATAGATACAAGTGTGTGAATGTATAATATCACTCTCATAGGAAAACACATCCATTTAAATCACTCAAAAATTATAGGTATGATAGAGTGATTTTTTTGGTAAGTGGAGATAAAATACATTTACTAAAAGGAATTGATTTTACAAATTAGTTTGTTAATACATTAAGTGATGTAATGTATTTTTGACCTTAAAATTATACATTTTCATCAAAACCTTGGTGAAGGCTTTTGATAAGTTCAAAAATTATTTTGGTACCTTGATTCTTATTGAAATTAGATAAGAAAGGATCTTCTAATTTTAAAAATAAAGCTATAGACACACTAGGTAAATAATAAAACTAATCTAAGGCTTTACCTTTTAAATTTTAAAGAAATGTTTTTAACAATACCATCACATCACATGAATGGTCTCCAAGAGAAGACATAAAGTGAGAAAAGTGGGTATGAGGATCTCCATATACATAAAATAAGTTGAATGTAGGCATATTATATCCTTATGTATATGGATGATTGAGTATCCTTAATACTATAGGTTTCCCTAATATGACATTATTATTAGATTTAGAATTATATTCTCTAGACTTTAAGGATAAGGTAACAAGTTGATTTTGGAGTTCACCCATTGCATGCATCATGGGGACAATATGATCAATAGGAATGGATATAGATTGTAAATATTCATTCATAGTTTTTATTTCACTATATATCTCAAACATGGGTATAATAGGTTCATGACAAGTATGCCTATCATTGGATTTCTCAAAAAAATCATCAAATTACATATCAATAGAATAATTATTACATGGTTTAGAAAAATCATCATTTTTTATATAAATATAATAACTATAAATATCATTTCAAATCATAGCATGATGATATATAGAAGAATCTTGAATAATATGAGAAGTAACATGTATCATATATCCATTTTTATTGTATCCAAATAAAATTGATCTTTCTTAGTCATAAGCTTAATAATATAAAAAGTACATTTGTTGATTCCATTTTTGTATGTTTAATTTTTACCTCATGACTATTAGAAAGGTATATATAATGGG
>JARHVA010002208.1:2617500-2730130 GCA_037957365.1 Torreya grandis
AAGTGTTGAAATCTAAAAAGATCATTGCATTGTATATTGATCATGATGTTAAACACACACATACAAAAGTGGGAAAAATACATAAATTTTAAGACCTCTTTAGATTATTATAATGTAATCAACACCCAATCACTAAACATGAAATGGTTTAGGCTATTTAACCCAACATACTAACCCTTTTTTAAAAAGTCATACTATGGTCAAAGCTCTGAATAGGGTTTCAAAGGAAATATAAATAAAATAGGGATCATCACATAATACCAAAGGTATACACACACACATGAATAATCTAGAGGCATAATATCCTTTCAAGTATACAATTGTCCTTAGAGTGTGAATCCTACCCTATAGTTCACCTAACTTGAGTTATCTTATGCATATCACCTCTATATTGAAACACTTATGTTAGAACCTCCTAAGACTTTGAAGCTAGTTTATAGGTATTATTTCTTAGTGAAATAATTATGATGGTATTATTTAAATACTTCTAGTGTATCACCCCTTAGATTATTTTAATTTCATGCAAACTTCTATCCCTTTTCCTAGAAACAAATAGCTAGTGTAGGTGATAAGCACTTTAAGGTAAATTTAGGGAGCTAACCCTTAAACCTAGAGGTCTACTTCTATTATAGGTAAACCCAAATACCTATAATTATTCCCATTTTTCCCAAATATATAGGAGGCTTTAATAACCCCCTCTATGGTAAAATATTTGGTGACAATAGTTTTGGCATACCCCATGGCACCCATGTCCCAAAGATAACTTGTTAAGGTGAATGTTGGTCTTGATAACATCAGCTAAAAATTAGTGTGCTAATTAGTATTTGGTGATTCCATTAAAGATAAAATATGGTTTTACACCATTATTTTGTCATATATTTTCTCTCGCACCTCATGGTCCTTACTAGGTCATCTTCTAATATAATGCTCACTCCACATATTCAACCTAAACTTCATCTTGAAGTTCAACACCCTCAGCCTAGTTTGCCCTTTGAAGAGCAAGAAATTTTTTCTAGCCAAATTAGTGAATAACTATCAGAAACCATGTATAGACAACATGCTTTCCCATTCTTTAACACTAAGAATATAATCCATATTGATGCATATGATTCCATTCCCCCTAATACCATAAAAATTGTGCCTACATTCAATGGTGAAGGTCATGTCACACCTAGTGAACACATTAGGGATATATCCAATTTTTGTAGTTTCCATAATGTCACTGAGGAGAATATTTCCATTAGATTCCTTATCATGTCCCTTAGAGGGAAATAACTTGACTAGTATAGGACTTTTCCTAGTGGATACATCCCATCATGGGATGACTTTAGATTTTTGATATCTTCAAGGTTTGAATATGAAAGTGACCAAAATTTACTCATACATCAGCTCAATTTAATCCAAAGATCACCCAAGGAAACAATGCATGACTTTAATGAGAGGTTTCAAAAGACTTGGTATAGATTTCCTCCTCCCAAGAGACCACATGATAGCTTTATGTTTCTTACATATTTAAGATACATTGGTACTGATATTGCCACCATGATATAATCCATGGGTGGTTTCACTCTTTCCAAAGCATTTGAACTTACCATTAGAGCTAAGAATGGCCTCATTCAAGCTAGAAAGCTGCCTCCTAAAGTGTCTATGCCTTTGCTACCTGATATTCCTAATAATACTCCAAATGTATCCCAAGTTCTTAATGCTAATACCAAGCCTAGATATGCTCCTAATAAGGTAGAAGATGATTATTGGAGGGAAATATTCCTATCCTCAGAGGCTCAAACTAGGCAATCTAATAAGCAACAAGGTTCCTATCAAAATCCTTATCCTTACCAACATCAATATGGTCAACAATATGGGTAAGGGAGAGGTCAGGGGTAGCCTAATTTCATTAAGCCTACTAATTTATATAATCCTAATTTAAACTCCAATATAATAAAAATGGTACTGGTGCATAGAAACTTGTTGCAAGTAGAAGATTGGAAATATTGCTAATTCATGGATGTTAATGAAGGTTGGCATCCCCATGGAGAAATCTTCACCAACTTCCTAGTTGAAGATACTTTTGTGATCAATCAAGGATCTTCTATTATAGATAACACCAGATATAAAAGGAATGATTTAGGAGGTGATGTTAATGTTCCTACAAGTTCATCTAATCCTCTTCCAAGGAAGCAAGGCATGACTGCAAGCATAGTAGTCCCAAACACCCCTACACCTCTAAATAACATTGTGGTAAGGTCAACTCAAGGTGTTTCAATTATTCAAGTTAAAAAAACTTATTTTACTCCAAGTATTCATGAAAATTTAAGAATTTCTTCTCTAAACATAGTTGATTCATTGAAGAATGCCAAGGCATCCATTTCCCTTTGGTATGTCCTCCATATGTCTGGCTAAAATAAGCTCTTACAAAAATAGTTAACCACTATCCTTACTAGTCCTCTTCCTTTAATCAATAGTCATGTTCATGTATCCATTACTAATATCACTAACAACATTTTAAAACCATCTATTAAATCTGATAAGCCTCCACTTTTCCACCTCACTCTCATAGTGGGTGACAAACTAGTCCATAATTGCATAGTTGATAGTGGTGCCTCTACATCAATCATACCCAAAGTTGTAGCTGATAAGTTGGGCCTAAAATATGAACCCCATATCAAAGGAGTACTTTAGTTATATGGTATACCTACTAAGATAATAGGGTTGATGAAAAACTTGAAGGTCTTTTTCCATGAATGTCCTAGTTTTACCATTATTCAAGACGTTGTTGTGGACATTCTTACTCATTTTCTAATATATATTTTAAGAGATTTTACAGCCAAAATAGGTGGATACAGCTAATTTTATTGGCCCTTTTTGAAATTTAGGATGAGATATGTAACCAAGGTGACCATAATAACTTAGCTTCTTACAAGGTTTCACATTGACCCCTATGTTGAAGTATGTTCAATTTTGAATTTAGTTATTAATGAGAAGGAAGAGTGTAATGTGGATGATGGTGCTTCTAAAATTAAAGGCATAACTAACTTGTTTCTATGTTATTATGGTGTAGATGATTATGATCATGATCCTTATGTATACTTTGAGCAAACTAATCTTGGAACCTATATCATCCATGAAGAACCATTTGATGGAGTTGAGGTAAGTGTTGAGCTTTCTTTTTCACAAGTTGTTAAAGGTAATTATATGATTCATAAGCATGATGATGATATATTGAAAGACATAATTGATCAATATGGTGAGAATAACAATGTTATTCTACCTATAATTGATGAATATGCCCTTGATGATGACACTCATGAGGAAAAAGAGGATGATTTATGGCAAAGGTTCAATTCCATATGTCAAGAATTTGACTAGTTAAGTAATTTTATTCCCCCTTCTAAGAATTCTATATATGATGTGTTTACTAATGAGTATAACAAGGATATTATTGAGTTTTTCATCAAGCATGAAAGTGTATGTAAATTTTTTATCCAAAGGTCTACAATCAAAGAGGGGTCTCATTAGTCTAAGTCAGATTTTATTGTGTTTAAATAATAATCAAGAGCTCCATCTAAGGTAAAGCCACATTTAGAGGTATTGAAACAATATGAGAAGGGACTTGATAATCATACACATCAAGTACATCAATCCCAAGAGGATGATAGGATTAAGGTAGTTGTCATCACTCTTACTCTATAATTTGAGAAATGTAGATCAAATATGAAAAATATTAATCAACCTGAATCCCAAATAAAGGTCATTAGAAAGCAAGAGAGAACATTCATGAAGGATAAATATATCCCACTTGTAATACTAAGAATATATAAAGGTGGTAAGTTTTTTGATCATCTACATATGTAAGTGGTTGATGATGAGCATGTTTCACATGCTAGATTGACTTCATGGAGTGATAAAGATGAAAGACGAACCATATTTGACCCTAGTTGAAGTATGGTAATGTTTTTTCACCTCAAGAGTGAGATTTTATAAATATTAGATTAGGCGTGTGTTTTGTTTCAATTGTCTGTGTTGCATTACATATGTCTTCTATTTTAACACATGTTTATTTTGTTTGGTGTGTTTTATATTGTGTGTCCTTTCCTTTGTGTTTGGTATGTCTTAAAAGGCAAATTGTGTGTCAAACTTATGTATAGGTGACTTCATGGCCCAATGGATAGGATTAGGCTACTGGTCTTGGCATAGAAAGCATATCACCCTTGGGAAATCAACAAGAATGTTGAATATTTTGACCACAAGTCAAAATATGTCAACCCCCTATAGTAAAAAAATTGATATATGGGTATATTAGCATGTTATAGGGTGTTTCATGGTCAATTTTATGTCATTTAATGTGTGTCTAGCTTTGTCATAGTCTAATATAGCCCTTATGTCACTAAAAGTCACCTAAGGGCCATATTTGGGTCATAAATGAAGGTTGTATAGTTTTCCAAAGTGTCCAAGTGTTCTAAACTTTATCCAAACGTCCAACATATTATATTCCTTATCAAGAATGTTAGTCCTAACTAAAACTTATAGGTTCCTAATTGAAATCAAGAAAACAAGTGAAAAAGAGGGAGTTTTGGAAGTTGTACAACCTATGGGGGAGAGTGGCACATAAGAAAAGCTCATGAAATGACATTTTAGATTCCTTGACTCCATTTTCATGCTTTATATTCTTTGTAAGTTTCAAAAATGGACTAAAACCATTTTTCTTCTCCATCACTCCACTAGGCATACAAAATTGGTCAACATGGTCTTTTGATGGTATGGCTAGTAGGAAACGTTTTAGGTTAAATTATATTGGTGGTGCACATTAAAATTAGTATAATTAATTTTAATGGTATGATTTTATAGAATGGTTTCCTATGATTTATGACTCATTATTTAGAAGTTGACTGTTTCAAATTACTTGCTAATCCCCACACCTTATAGGTTTTGCTTTTACATGAGATTATCTATAAAATATATCTAATCATTTTGATTCCATAATATGTATACTTAATTTTATCATGTTTTCCATCTTTGGATTCATTTTTAGGGTGACTTGGTGGGTGAAATGTCTTAGATTTCAAGATAGGTGCACCATTGTTAATATGCAGGCATATGTCACTATGTGCAGAGTTCCTCATTATTATAAAGGTTTTAAGGGAATTTTTTATATGGTATTTCATGTTTTTAATGATATATTTATCTCCCTCCTTGTAAATTATATCCTCACAAGCTAACATCATGAATTTTGCATTAAAAAATATGATACATAGTCAGCTCTCTACTTGCAATCACTTACAGTCATGGTGTGTGAAGCTCTAATCATGGTCATGGAGGTGAAATGAGAAGTATTAACATGTTATAAACCTTCTTGGAGTATGAAAAAAAATATAAACCTTTCAAATTCCATGTGATTGACTATGATAACCAATTTATTCCTTAACATAATCATACACCATTTATATGCACCTACAGGTGTCTATAAAAAGTCAACCACATTGGAATAAGGATAATTGATCTTGTTTGAAGAATTTAAAGGTTGTGAGGTTACATTTGAATTTGTTAAGAGACACTAGAATTTATTGGATGAATATACACCATACACATTGACTATCTCAACTTCACCACCCTTGTCTACAATTGTATGCAGACTTATAGGTGGCTATCACATAGATCTAAAGGGCATTATATGGAGGAATTTGACATGATTTGAGACCTTCATGAAGTTTGGGGAGTTTAAATATGATATTAATATCAATTTTAAGGTTATATAATAATATTTAGACTTGATTCATAGTCAATTTGTGGAGAATGAACTTTAGGGACAAGTTTTCCTAAAAACCCCTAAAATAGAGTCCTAGCCATTTTTGGTGTTACTATATGATGATGTGACATAGAGTCTTGATGAGGATAAATGCATCCATATTTTATAATTCATGAAGGTATATTATCTCTCAAAAGGAGAGTGGGTGTTTGATCCCATAAGTGATGTAAAGGAGGTTTCCAAGTCATGCATTTGCTCACTGCAGAAAGGCAGTGTTTTCTACAAGATCTTGAGCTTCCAAGTAGCTTTACATCCTAAAGTGGCATAAAAATATCATACCTTAATTTAGGTCATCCTATTAAGATTAATATGGTTTTTTAGTTTTAAATAACATGAAAAATTATTAAATTTTAAGGGTTTTAACCTATGTATACACATACAAGTGTGCCTTTGCTCAGACAAGCCACCTGCAACCTAATTGTAGGGATTCATAAGCTCATATGGTGCACCTTAGAAGATTAGAAACATGAAAAGAAAAAAAAATTGATAAAGATAGTTTATCCAAAGAATATAAAGAGATATATGAGGTTCAACATAGATCTCAAAGGTTGATATGCATCTACAACCCTTTTGCCTCAAGGATGGTCAACCACATTTGATTATAGTAGAACAATGATCTATGAGCATAACCAGTCTTGAGAATGGCCTGACCTAAATCATGGTGTGAGTAAGTGAAACTATTAGATGATCCTAGAGGACCTAAATAAGGTATTTTGATAATGATACAAGGTTAAATATGTAAATTTCACCTCCAGGTGTCACTTACTAAGTAAGACACCTCAGTCATAGTTGAATGTAACTGAGCATATCAAGATGAGAGGTGAACAATGTAAGTTTTGATACGAGTTTGATGATCAAAATATTTTAAGGGAATTCACATTTATATTAAAAAAATAAAGATTCTCCCATATCATTTAAATAGGGCATGAACAAGTTTTCAAGAGTAGCGTATAGTCCATATGAAAACCCTACACTAAGTGAGATTCTTCACAAGTCTATTTTAGGTTTTAAAACATTTAAAGGTGATAATGATGACATAAAACCCTAAAAATATGTGTATAAGGTATCCATGACCTATTAGATCCTCTCATGTATTAAAATTACTTGAGAGAAAAAGGGGAGTACCTTTTGTTCTATCTCAGATAGAAGGCACTCCTAGAGAACTAAAACATGCAAGTTTAGAGGAGTCTTGATGAGAAAGTGAGATAGAGGTTGATGATACCTTGAAAAAATATTTAGAGAGTTATATTATATATTAATATGCATGATAAAAGTCTCACAGGTGTTTGAGGCCAAATAGAGTGGCTTAAACTCATAAGCATGCAGATAAACCTATTAGGTCTTGATTAGGCCTAATGCCTAATAAGGTCAAAATCTCATTTATAGAACTAGGTAGACATTATAATGAATTTGAAAATGAAAATGGGGAGAAATAAGGTGTGTTTTATCCTTAATATTATAAAGGATACCATAAATAAGCCATGTTTTATCTCAAACCAACTTAGGCCTACACAGAATGGAGAGAGAAGCTTGAAAGGTAACTTTGGAAGCTAGCAACAACATGGAGACTTATCATGGGAGTCTTAAGAGCTAGGAGGTGTTGAAGAGGGTAACAAAAATGCTTTAGTAAATGTTTTCAATGTTCCTAACATTATACCTTTATGAATAATCCTTAGAGGTTAAAATTGCTCTAAACCCTCCAAAACCCTTAGTAATGACCTGATGGGAAAGATGAATAAGGAAAGGCATATAAGATAGATAGTTTGACTAGGATATGAAACTATAATTTTATACGACTCCCCAATGGATAGGATTGGGCTATTGGTCTTGGCATAACAAGAATATCACCCTTGAAAATTTGCTAAGAATGTTGACTATTTTGACCACAAGTCAAAATAGGTCAACCCCCTATAGTCCAAAACTTGATATATGGGTATATTAGTATTTTATATGCTGTTTCATGGTAAATTTGATGTTATTTAATGTATGTCTAGCTTTTTAATAGTATAATTTATACCTTATGTCATTATAGGTCACCTAAAGGTCATAAATGAAGGTGGTATAGTTTTCCAAGGTTTCCAAGTGTTTTAAACTTTATGAAAACATAAAATATTTCAAATTACTTATCAAGGATGTTATTCCTAACTAAAACTTTTAGGTTCCTAATTGAAATCAAGAAAACAAGATAACAAGTGAAAAAGAGGGAGTTTAGGTAGTTGTACGGCTTATAGGGGAGAGTGGAGCATGGGAAAATATCATTAAATGACCTTTAATCTTCCATGACTCCATTTCCATGATTGATATGCTTTGAAAGTGTAAAAAATAGACCAAACCCATTTCTCTTCTCCATCGCTCCACTAGGCATACAAAATTGGTCAATGTGGTCTTCTGATGGTATGACCAGTAGGAGAGTTTTTAGGTAAAATGATCTTATTGGTGAATATTACACTTGTTATAATTAATTTTCATGGTAGGTGTTTATATAATGGTGTCATATGATTTATGAACCATTATTTAAAAGTTGACTATTTATTTTTGCTTGCTAATCCCCATACCTTATAAGTTTTGCTTCTACATAAGCTTGTTCATATAATATAGCTGATTATTTTACTTCCATAGGATGTATACTTCATTTTATCACGTTTTCCATATTTGGTTTCATTTTTTGGGCTGACTATTATAGGATAGGTGCACCATTACTAAAATATAGGCATATGTCACTATGTGAAGAGTTCCTTATTCTTGTAATGGTTTTAAGGGAAAGTGTTATATGATGTTTCATGTTTTTCATGATATATTTATCTCCATCATTGAAAATTATAGCCTCATAATCTAACATCATGATTGTTTTATTCAAGAATGTGATACACAATTAGCTTTCTGCTTACATTCACTTACAGTCATGGTGTGTGAAGCTCTGAGCATGGTCATGGAGGTGCAATGAGAAGTATAAATATTTTAGACACCTTATTGAAGCATGAATAAAAAATATAAAACTTTAAAATACCATGTGATTGACTATGATAATCAATTTAGTCCTTAACACAATCATACACCATTTATATGCACCTACATGTACCTATATGAAGTCAGCCACATTGGAATAAGGACACTTGATCTTATTTGAATAATATAAAGGTTATGAGGATCCATTTTAATATGTTGTGAGAGAATATAATTTATTTGAGTCCCATAAACCATGCACATTAACTATCTCACCTTCACTATCCTTGTTTGCAACTGTATGCACACCTATAGGTGGCTCTCACATAGATCTAAAGGGTGTTATATGGAGGAGTTTGACATGATTTGAGACATTCATGAAGTTTGGGGAGTTTAATAATGTTATTAATATAATTTTTAAGGTTATAAAATCATAGTAATACTTGATTCATATTCAATTTTTGGAGAATGAACTTTAAGGACAAGCTTCCCTAAAAACCCCCAAAATAGAGCCCTAGCTACTTTTGGTGTTACTATATGATGATGTGACATAGAGTCTTGATGAGGATAAATGAATATATCTTGTATAATTAATGATGGGATGTTATATTAAAAAATTAGAGTGGGTGTTTAGTTCCAAAAGTGATGTAAAGGTGGCTTCCAAGTCATGCATTTGTTCACTACAAAAAGGCACTATTTTCTATAGGTTCTTGAGCTTCCAAGTAGCTTTACATCCTAAAGTGGCATAACAATAGAATACCTTCATATTAGGTCATCATATTTTGGTGAGGATGATTTTTATGTTTAAAATAAAATAAAAAAGGATTAAATTTTAAGGTTTTTGACCTATGTGTGCACTTACAGGTGTACCTTTGCTCAAACAAGCCACTTAAACCCTGACTATAGGGATTCACAAGATCATAAGGTGCACTTCAAAATATTAGAAGCATGTAAAGCACAAAAAATTGATAATTATAGTTTATAATAAGACTCTAAATAGATATATGAGGTTTATAATAGATTTCAAATTTTCATATGCATCTACAGGTCCCTTTTACCTCAGGGATGGTCAACTATAGTTGACTATAGTACAACAATGATCCATGAACATAACCAGTCTTGAGAATGGCCTAACCTAAATCATGGTGTGAGTAAGTGAAACTATTATATGATAAAAGAGGACTTAAATAAGGTATTTTTATAATTATACAAGGTCAAATATGTAAAGTTCATCTACATGTGTCACTTACTAAGTAAGACACCTTAGTCACAATTGACTGTAATTGAGCATATCAAGGTGAGAGGTGAAAAATGTAAGGTTTGATGATAAATATGTTTTAAGGGACTCCAAATTAACATTAAACACCTCAAGTGGATCCCATATTATGTAAATAGGGCATGGACAAGTTTTTAAAATTAGCATACAGTCCATATGAAAACCCTGCACATAGTGAGATTCTCTACAAGTCTATCTTAGTTTTTAAAACATTTTAAGGTGATAATGAAGAGATAAAAACCTAAAATTATAAGTATAAGGTATCCATGACATATTAAATCATCTAATTTATTAAAATTACCTAATATAATAAGGGGAGTTCCCTTTATTCTATCCTAGATAGAAGGTACTCCCTGAAAACTAAAACATGCAGGTTTAGAGGAGTCTTGATGAGAAGGTGAGATATAGGTTCATGAGACCATAAATAAATATTTGGAGAGTTATATTAGACATTAATAAGCATGATAAAAGTTTTAAAAGTGTTTTATTCCAAAAAAAGTGGCCTAAACTCATAAGCATGTAGAAATACCTATTAGGTCTTGATTAGGCCTAGTGCCTAATAGGGTCCAAATATCATTTATAGCACTAGGTGGACATTATAATGCATTATAAAATGAACATGTGGAGATATAAGATGTTTTATATCCTTCATCTTGTAAAGGATACCACAAATAAGCCATATTTTGGCTCAAACCAACTTAGGGCTACAAAGAATGGAGAGAGAAGCTTAGAAGGTGAATTTTGGAAGCTGAAAACAATATGGAGACTTAGCATGAGAGTATAAGGAGATAAGAGGTGTTGAAGAGGGTCCCAAAAAATTATTTAGAGGAATTTTTTAAAGGTTCAAATGTAATAAGTTTATATATAATCCTTATAGGTCAAAACTACTCTAAACCCTCCAAAACCCTTGGTAATGACCCGATGGGAAAGATGAAGTAAAGGCATATATGAGGGCTAGTTTGACTAGGATATGACATTATACTTGTAATGAATCCCTAATGGATGAATCTTGGTTAATTTTATGTCATTTAATGTGTGTCTAGCTTTGTCATAGTCTAATTTAGCCCTTATGTCATTATAGGTCACCTAAGGGTCATAAATGAAGGTGGTATAGTTTTATAAGGTGTCTAAGTGTTATAAACTTTATCCAAACGTCCAATATGTCATATTCCTTATCAATAATGTTAGTCTTAACTAAAACTTATAGGTTCCTAATTGAAATCAAGAAAATAAGTGAAAAGAGGGAGTTTTGGTAGTTTTATAGCTTATGGGAGAGAGTGGCACATGGGAAAATCTCATGCAATGATATTTTAGCTTCCTTGACTCCATTTACATGCTTGATATAATTTGGAAGTGTCAAAAATGGACCAAAACCATTTCTCTTCTCCATCATTTCACTAGGCATACAAAATTGGTCAACATGGTCTTATGATGGTACAACCAATGGGAGAGGTTTTAGGTCAAATTCTCTTGGTGTTGGATATTAAACTTGGTATAATTAATTTTCATGGTATGAATTTAGATAATGGTTGCCTATGATTTATGAACCTTTATTTAAAAACTGACTATTTAAAATTGCTTGCTAATCCCCACACATTATAGGTTTTAAATCTACATGAGCTTATCCATACAATCCAGTTGATTATTTTAATTCCATAGGATGTATACTTCCTTTTCTAATGTTTTCCATCTTTGGTTTCATGTTTTGAGGTGACTTGGTGAGCAAAACATCTTAGATTGCAGGATAGTAGGTATATATCACTATGTACAGAGTTCCTTATTCTTGTAATGGTTTCAGGGGAAGGTGTTATATGTTGTTTATTATTTTTCATGATATATTTATCTCCATCCTTCCAAAGTAAAACCTCACAAGCTAACATCATAATGTTACAGTCAAGAATGTGATACAAAATCAGCTCTCTACTTACATTCACTTATAGTCATGGGGTGTGAAGCTCTGAGAATGGTCATGGTGGTGCAATGAGAGGTATCAAGATGTTATTCAAATTCTTGGAGAATGAAAAAAAATATATAAAACTTTAAAATTCCATGTGATTGATTATTATAAGAAATTTAGTCCTTAACATAATCATACACCAATGATATGCACCTACAAGTGCCTATAGGAAGTCAACCATGTTGGAATAAGGACACTTGATCTTGTTTGAAGAATTTAGAGGTTGTGAGGATACATTTGATATGTTTAGAGAGAATATAATTTATTGGAGGCCCATACACCATACACATTGACTATCTCAACTTCACCACACTTGTCTGCAACTGTATGCACACCTACAAGTGGCTCTCACATAGATCTAAAGAGTGTTATATGGAGGAGTTTGACATGATTTAAGACCTTCATATATTTTTTGGAGTTGAATATTGATATTAATATCATGTTTAAGGTTATATAATCATATTATGACTTGATTCATATTCAATTTGTGGAGAATGAACTTTAGGGACAAGTTTCCCTAAAAACCCACAAAACTGAGCCCTAACCACTTTTGGTGTTACTATATGATGATGTGATATAGAGTCTTGATGAGGATAAATACATCCATATTTTATAATTAATGAATGTATATTATATTTCAAAAATATATTGGGTGTTTAGTCCACTAACTAATGTAAAAGAGGCTTTCAAGTCATGCATTTGTTCACTATACAAAAGCAATGTTTTTTTACAAGATCTTGAGATTCCAAGTAGCTTTACATCCCAAAATGGAATAAAAATACCATACCTTCATGTTAGGTCATCTTATTGAGGTGAATAAAATTATTATGTTTCAAATAAAATCAACAAGAATTAAATTTTAATGTTTTTGACCTATGTATGCACTTACAAGTATACCATTGCTCAAACAAGCCAATAATAACATGATTGTAGGGATTAACAAGCTCATAAGGTGCACCTTAGAAGATTATAAGCATTTAAATCACAAAAAAATGATAATTAGAGTTAATCTTATGACTCTAAAAATATATATGAGGTTCAACATAGATGTCAAAGGTTGATATGCATCTACAGGCCCCTTGCCTCAAGGATGGTCAACTATAGTTGACTGTAGTAGAACAGTGATCTATGAGCATAACCAGTCTTGAGAATGGCCTAAAATAAAGCATGGCATGAGTAAGTGAAACATTTATATGAGACTAGATGACCCCAAAAATGTCTTTTTATAATGATACAAGGTTAGATATGTAAAGTTTACCTATAGGTGTCACTTACTAAGTAAGACACCTCAGTCATAGTTGACTGTAACTGAGCATATCAAGGTGAGAGGTGAACAATGTAAGGTTTGATAAGTTATTGATTATAATTTTTTTTAAGGGACTCAAAATTTATATTAAACACCTCACATGGATTCCATATTATGTAAATAGGGAATGGACAAGTTTTCAAGAGTAGCATACAATCCATATGAAAACCTTGCACATAGTGAGATTCTCCACAAGTTTGTCTTAAGTTTTAAAACATTTGAAGGTGATAATGATGATATAAAACCCTAAAATTATTTTTATAATTTATTAATGACCTATTCAATCCTATCATGTATTCAAATTACCTAAGACAATAAGGGGAGTTCCCTCTATTCTATCTTAAATAGAAGGTACTCCCTGAGAACTAAAACATGTAGGTGTAGAGGAGTCTTGATGAATAGGTGAGATAGAGGTTGAAAAGATATTGAAAAAATATGAGGAGAGTTATATTATACATGAATAATCATATTAAAAATCTCACAAGGTTTTAAGGTCAAATAGAGTGGCCCAAACTCACAAGCATGTAGACAAACCTATTAGGTCTTGATTAAGCCTAGTGCCTAATAAGGTTCAAATATCATTTATAGCACTAGGTGGACATTATAATGCATTGGAACATGAACATGGCAAGATATAATGTGTTTTATATACTATATATTACAAATTAGGCTATAAAGAATCCATGTTTTGGCTCAAACAAACTCAAGTCTGCATAGAAAGGATATAGAAGATTGAAAGGCAAACTTTGGAAGCTCACAACATCATGGAGACTTATAATACATGTCTAAGGAGCTAGGAGGTGTTGAACAGGGTTAAAAATAATGATTTAGTGTAATTTTTTCAAGGTTCCAACATCATACCTTTATGAATAATCCTTATAGGACAAAACTACTCTAAACCCTCCATAACACTTAGTAATGACTCGATGGGAAAGATGAAGAAGAAAATCCACATAGGAGGGATAATTTGAATAGGATACATCGTTATACTTATATATGACTCCAAAATGAATAGGATTATGCTATTGGTCTTGGCATAACAAACATATCACCCTTGGGAAATCATGAAGAATGTTGACTATTTTGACCACAAGTTAAAATAGGTCAAGCCCCTATAATCCAAAACTTGATATATGGGTATAGTATCATATTATAGGGTGTTTAATGGTAAATTTTGTGTAATTTAATGTGTGTCTAGCTTTTTCATAGTCAAATTTATCCCTTATGTCATTATAGGTCACCTAGGGGTCATATTTGGGTCATAAATGAAGGTGGTATAGTTTTCGAAGGTGTTCAAGTGTTCTAAACTTTATAAAAATGTCCAATATGTCATATTAATTATCAATAATGTTAGTCCTAACTAAAACTTGTAGGTTCCTAACTAAAATAAAAAAACAAGTGAAAAAGAGGGAGTTTTGGTAGTTGTACAACTTATGGGGGAGAGTGGCATGTGGGAAAATATCATGCAATGACATTCTATCTTCCCTTAATACATTTACATACTTGATATGCTTTGGAAGTATCAAAAATGGACCAAAACCATTTCTCTTCTCCATCACTCCACTAGGCAAATAAAATTTGTTAACATGGTCTTTTGATGGTATGACCAATAGGAGAGGTTTTAGGTCAAATGCTCTTGGTGGTGAATATTACACTTGGTATAGTTCATTTTCATGGTATGATTTTTGATAATTATTGACTATGATTTATGAAACAATTTTTAAAAGTTGATTGTTTGATTTTGCTTGTTAATCTCCACACTTTGTAGGTTTTGCTTCTACATGACATTATTCATACAATCTAGATGATGATTTTTATTCAGTAGGATGTATAATTCCTTTTATAATGTTTTCCATCTTTGGTTTCATGTTTTGGGGTGACTTGGTGAGTGAAACATCTTAGATTATAGGATAGGTGCAGCATTCCTAAAATGTAGGCATATGTCACTATGTGCAGAGTTCCTTATTCTTGTAATGGTTTTAGGGGAAGGTGTTATATGGTGTTTCATGTTTTTCATGATATATTTATCTACATAATTTATAATTATATCCTCATAAGTAGACATCATGAGTGTTACAATCAAGAACGTGATACATAATTAGCTCTCTACTTACATTCACTTACAATCATGGCATGTGAAGCTCTGACCATGGTCATGGAAGTGCAATGAAAAGTATAAAGATGTTAGAAACCTTATTAGATCATGAAAAAAAATATAAACCTTTAAAATTACATGTGATTGACTATGATAACCAATTTAGTCCTTAACACAATCATACACCATTGATATGCACCTACATGTGCCTATAGGAAGTCAACCATGTTGGAATAAGGGCACTTGATCTTGTTTGAAGACTTTCAAGGTTGTGAGGATGAATTTGAAGATGTTGAGAGAGACTATAATTTATTGGAGGATAATAAACCATACACATTTAATATCTCACCTTCATTTCCCTTTATCTGCAATTGTATGCACACCTACAAGTAGCTCTTACATAGATCTAAATGGCATTATATGGAGGAGTTTAACATGATTTGAGACCATCATGAAGTTTGGGGAGTTGAATAATGCTATTAATATCATGTTTAAGGTTATAGAAACATATTCAGACTTGATTCATAGTCAATTTTTGGAGAATGAACTTTAAGGACAATTTTCCCTAAAAACTCCCATAACAGAACCCCAACCACTTTTGGTGTTACTATATGATGATGTGACATAGAGTCTTGACAAGGATAAATGAATCCATCTTGTAGAATTCATGAAGGGATATTATATTAAAAAATGAGATTAGGTGTTTGGTACCATAAGTGATATAAAGGAGGCTTCTAAGTCATGCATTTGTTCACTTCATAAAGGCAGTGTTTTCTATAGGATCGTGAGCTTCCAAGGAGCTTTACATCCCAAAGTGGTATAAAAATAGCATAACTTTATGTTAGGTCATCCTATTAAGGTGAAGAGGATGTTTATGTTTCAAATAAAATCAAAAAGGATTGAATTTTAAGGTTTTTGACCTATGTATGCACTTATAGGTGTAACTTTGCCCAGATAAGCCACCTTCAACATAAGTATAAGGATTCACAATCTCATAAGGTGCGCCATAGAAGATTAGAACCATGAAAAGCATGAACACTTGATAATGAGAGTTTATACCAAGAATATAAAGATATATATGAGGTTAATCACATATTTCAAAGGTTGATATGCATCTATAGGCCCCTTATGCCTCAAGGATGGTCAACTATAGTTGACTATAGTAGAATAGTGATCTATGAGCATAACCAGTCTTGAGAATGGCCTAACATAAAACATGGTGTGAGTAATTGAATTTTTTATATGAGAATAGAATAACTCAATAATTTATATTTATAATGATATGATATCAAATATTTAAAGTTTACTTATAGGTGTCACTTACCAAGTAAGACACCTCAGTCACAGTTGACTATAAATGAGTATATCAAGGCGAGAGGTTAACAATGTAAGGTTTGATAAGGGTTTAATGATAAAAATGTTTTAAGGGAATCCATGTTGATATTAAACACCTAAGGAGACTCCCATAGTATGTAAATAAGGCATACACAAGTTTTCAAGAGTAACATATAATCTATATGAAAACCTTGCACACAGTGAGATTCTCCATAAGTCTGTCTTAGGTTTTAAAATATTTGAAGGTGATAATGATGAGATAAAACCCTAAATTTTTTTATAAGGTATCCATAACTTATTAAATCCTATAATGTATTAAAATTACCTAAGACAATAAGGGGAGTGCCCTTATTTTGTCTTAGACAGAAGGCATTCCCAAAGAATGAAAACATGTAGGTTTTAGAAGAGTCTTGATGAGAAGGTGAGATAGAGGTTGATGAGACATTGAGGAAAGATTTGGAGAGTTATATTATATAGGAATAAGCATGATAAAATTTTCATATGTGTTTGAGTCCAAAAAAAGTGGCCTAAACACACAAGCATGTAGATAGACCTATTAGGTCTTGATTAGGCCTAGTTCCTAATAGGGTCCAAATCTCCTTTATAGCACTAGGTGGACATTATAATGCATTGGAACATGAAAATGGGGATATATAAAGTGTTTTATATCCTATATATTTAAAAATAAACCACAAAGAAGCCATGTTTTGGCTCAAACCAACTCAGGCCTACAAGAAAGGATATAGAAGATTAAAAGGTAAACTTTGGAAGTTCACAACATCATGGAGACTTAGAATACATGTTTGAAGAGATAGAAGGTGTTGAAGAGGGTCCCAAATAATTATTTAGTATAATTTTTCAAGGTTACAACATCAGACCTTTATGAACAATCCTTATAGGTCAAAACTACTCCAAACCCTCCATAACCCTTGGTAATGAATCAATGGAAAAGATGAAGGAAAGACATCTAGTAGGGATAGTTTGAATAGGATATTTGATTATAATTTTATATGAATCAAAAATGAATAGGATTAGGCTATTGGTCTTGGCATAGAAAACATATCACCCTTGGGAAATCACTAAGAATGTTGACTATTTTGACCACAAGTTAAAATAGGTCAAGCCCCTATAGTCCAAAACTTGATATATGGGTATAGTATCATGTTATAGGGTGTTTCAACATAAATTTGATGTAATTTAACGTGTGTATAGCTTTGTAATAGTCTAATTTATCCCTTATGTCATTATAGGTCACCTAGGGGTCATATTTGGGTCATAAATGAAGGTGGTATAGTTTTCGAAGGTGTTCAAGTGTTCTAAACTTTATAAAAATGTCCAATATGTCATATTAATTATCAATAATGTTATTCCTAACTAAAACTTGTAGGTTCCTAACTAAAATAAAAAAACAAGTGAAAAAGAGGGAGTTTTGGTAGTTGTACAACCTATGGGGGAGAGTGGCATGTGGGAAAATATCATGCAATGACATTCTATCTTCCCTTAATACATTTCCATACTTGATATGCTTTGGAAGTGTCAAAAATGGACCAAAACCATTTCTCTTCTCCATCACTCCACTAGGCAAATAAAATTTGTTAACATGGTCTTTTGATGGTATGACCAGTAGGAGAGATTTTAGGTCAAATGCTCTTGGTGGTGCATATTACACTTGGTATAGTTCATTTTCATGGTATTATTTTTGAGAATTATTGACTATGCTTTATGAAACATTTTATAAAAGTTGATTGTTTGATTTTGCTTGTTAATCTCCACACTTTGTAGGTTTTGCTTCTACATGACATTGTTCATACAATCTAGATGATGATTTTTATTCAATAGGATGTATAATTCCTTTTATAATGTTTTCCATCTTTGGTTTCATGTTTTTGGGTGACTTGGTGAGTGAAACATCTTAGATTATAGGATAGGTGCAGCATTCCTAAAATGTAGGCATATGTCACTATGTGCAAAGTTCCTTATTCTTGTAATGGTTTTAGGGGAAGGTGTTATATGGTGTTGCATGTTTTTCATGATATATTTATCTACATAATTTATAATTATATCCTCATAATTAAACATCATGAGTGTTACAGTCAAGAACGTGATACATAATTAGCTCTCTACTTACATTCACTTACAATCATGGCATGTGAAGCTTTGACCATGGTCATGGAGGTGTAATGAAAAGTATAAATATGTTAGAAACCTTATTATATCATGAAAAAAAATATAAACCTTTAAAATTACATGTGATTGACTATGATAACCAATTTAGTCCTTAACATAATCATACACCATTGATATGCACCTACATGTGCCTATAGGAAGTCAACCATGTTGGAATAAGGACACTTGATCTTGTTTGAAGACTTTCAAGGTTGTGGGGATGAATTTGAAGATGTTGAGAGAGACTATAATTTATTGGAGGATAATAAACCATAAAAATTTAATATCTCACCTTTATTTCCCTTTATCTACAATTGTATGCACACCTACAAGTAGCTCTTACATAGAACTAAATGGCATTATATGGAGGAGTTTAGCATGATTTGAGACCATCATGAAGTTTGGGGAGTTGAATAATGCTATTAATATCATGTTTAAGGTTATAGAAACATATTCAGACTTGATTCATAGTCAATTTTTGGAGAATGAACTTTAAGGACAATTTTTCCTAGAAAATCCCATAACAGAACCCCAACCACTTTTGGTGTTACTATATGATGATGTGACATAGAGTCTTGACAAGGATAAATGAATCCATCTTGTAGAATTCATGAAGGGATATTATATTAAAAAACGAGATTAGGTGTTTGGTACCATAAGTTATGTAAAGGAGGTTTCTAAGTCATGCATTTGTTCACTTCATAAAGGCAGTGTTTTCTACAGGATCGTGAGCTTCCAAGTAGCTTTACATCCCAAAGTCGTATAAAAATAGCATAAATTTATGTTAGGTCATCCTATTAAGGTGAAGAGGATATTTATGTTTCAAATAACATAAAAAAGGATTGAATTTTAAGGTTTTTGACCTATGTATGCACTTATAGGTGTAACTTTGCTCAAATAAGCCACCTTCAACATAACTGTAAGGATTCACAACCTCATAAGGTGCACCATAGAAGATTAGAACCATGAAAAACATGAACACTTGATAATGAGAGTTTATACCAAGAATATAAAGATATATATGAGGTTAATCACATATTTCAAAGGTTGATATGCATCTATAGGCCCCTTATGCCTCAAGGATGGTCAACTATAGTTGACTATAGTAGAATAGTGATCTATGAGCATAACCAGTCTTGAGAATGGCCTAACATAAAACATGGTGTGAGTAATTGAATTTTTTATATGAGAATAGAATAACTCAATAATTTATATTTATAATGATATGATATCAAATATTTAAAGTTTACTTATAGGTGTCACTTACCAAGTAAGACACCTCAGTCACAGTTGACTATAAATGAGTATATCAAGGCGAGAGGTTAACAATGTAAGGTTTGATAAGGGTTTAATGATAAACATGTTTTAAGGGAATCCATGTTGATATTAAACACCTAAGGAGACTCCCATAGTATGTAAATAAGGCATACACAAGTTTTCAAGAGTAACATATAATCTATATGAAAACCTTGCACACAGTGAGATTCTCCATAAGTCTATCTTAGGTTTTAAAATATTTAAAGGTGCTAATGATGAGATAAAACCCTAAATTTTTTTATAAGGTATCCATAACCTAATAAATCCTATAATGTATTAAAATTACCTAAGACAATAAGGGGAGTGCCCTTTATTTTGTCTTAGACAGAAGGCATTCCCAAAGAATGAAAACATGTAGGTTGTAGAAGAGTCTTGATGAGAAGGTGAGATAGAGGTTGATGAGACATTGAGGAAAGATTTGGAGAGTTATATTATATATTAATAAGAATGATAAAATTTTCATATGTGTTTGAGTCCAAAAAAAGTGGCCTAAACACACAAGCATGTAGATAGACCTATTAGGTCTTGATTAGGCCTAGTGCCTAATAGGGTCCAAATCTCCTTTCTATCACTAGGTGGACATTATAATGCATTGGAACATGAAAATGGGGATATATAAAGTGTTTTATATCCTATATATTTCAAAATAAACCACAAATAAGCCATGTTTTGGCTCAAAACAACTCATGCCTACAAGAAAGGATATAGAAGATTAAAAGGTATACTTTGGAAGTTCACAACATCATGGAGACTTAGAATACATGTTTGAAGAGATAGAAGGTGTTGAAGAGGGTCCCAAATAATTATTTAGTATAATTTTTTCAAGGTTACAACATCAAACCTTTATGAACAATCCTTATAGGTCAAAACTACTCCAAACCCTCCATAACCCTTGGTAATGAATCAATGGAAAAGATGAAGAAGGAAAGACATCTAGTAGGGATAGTTTGAATAGGATATTTGATTATAATTGTATATGAATAAAAAATGAATAGGATTAGGCTATTGGTCTTGGCATAGAAAACATATCACCCTTGGGAAATCACTAAGAATGTTGACTTTTTTGGCCACAAGTTAAAATAGGTCAAGCCCCTATAGTCCAAAACTTGATATATGGGTATAGTATCATGTTATAGGGTGTTTCAACATAAATTTGATGTAATTTAACGTGTGTATAGCTTTTTAATAGTCTAATTTATCCCTTATGTCATTATAGGTCACCTAAGGGTCATATTTGGGTCATAAATGAAGGTGGTATAGTTTTCCAAGGTGTTCAAGTGTTCTAAACTTTATAAAAATGTCTAATATGTCATATTAATAATAAAAAAACTATTCCTAACTAAAAATTATAAGTTCCTAACTAAAATCAAGAAAAAAGTGAAAAAGAGGGAGTTTTGGTAGTTGTGAAGCCTATGGGGGATAGTGACATGTGGGAAAATATCATGAAATGACATTTTATCTTACCTAAATCCATTTCCATACTTGATATGATTTGGAAGTGTCAAAAATAGACCAAAAATATTTCTCTTCTCCATCGCTCCACTAGGCATATAAAATTTGTTAACATGGTCTTCTGATGGTATGACAAGTAGGAGAGGTTTTAGGTTAAATGAACTTAGTGGTGGACATTAAACTTGGTATAGCTAATTTTCATGGTAGTAGTTTATATAATTGTTACCTATGCTTTATGAACCATTATTTAAAATTTGATTGTTTGATTTTTCTTGGTAATCCCCACACCTTGTAGGTTTTGATTCTACATGATGTTGTTCATACAATCTAGATGATGATTTTTCTTTCATAGGATGTATAATTCCTTTTATAATGTTTTCCGTATTTAGTTTCATGTTTTTGGGTGACTTGGTGAGTGAAACATCTTAGGTTATAGGATAGGTGCAACATTCCTAAAATGCAGGCATATGTCACTATGTGTAGAGTTCTTTATTCTTGTAATGGTTTTAAAGGAAGGTGTTATATGATGTTTCATGTTTTTCATGATATATTTATCTACATCCTTGAAAATTATAGCCTCAAAATTTAACATCATGAATGTTGTAGTTAAGAATGTGACACACAGTCAACTCTCTACTTAAATTTACTTACAATCATGGTATGTGAAGGTCTAAGCATGGTCATAGAGGGAAAATGAGAAGTATAAAGATGTTATAAACCTTCTTAGATCATGAAAAAAAAAATAAACCTTTAAAATTCCATGTGATTGACTATGATAACCAATTTAGTCCTTAACACAATCATACACCATTGATATGCATCTACATGTGCTTATAGGAAGTCAACCATGTTGGAATAAGGACAATTGATCTTGTTTGAAGACTTTCAAGATTGTGAGTATGAATTTGAAGATGTTGAGAGAGACTATACTTTATTAGAGGCCAATAAACCATAGAAATTGATTATCTCACCTTCATTTCCCTTTATCTATAACTATATGCACACCTATAGGCAACTCTTACATAGATCAAATAAGTGTTATATGGAGGAGTTTAACATGATTTGAGACCTTCATGAAGATTGGGGAGTTGAATAATGCTATTAATATCATGTTTAAGGTTATAGAAACATATTCAGACTTGAGTCATAGTCAAATTGGAGAGAATGAACTTTAAGGACAATTTTCCCTTAAAAACTCCAAAATATAACCCCAACCACTTGTGGTGTTACTATATGATGATGTGACATAGAGTCTTGATGAGGATAAATGAATCCATATTATATAATTCATGAAGGGATATTATATTAAAAAAGGAGAGTGGGTGTTTGGTACCACAAGTGATGTATAGGAGGCTTCTAATTCATGCATTTGTTCACTTTAGAAAGGTAGTGTTTTCTACAAGATCGTGAGCTTCCAAGTAGCTTTACATCTCAAAGTGGTATAAAAATAACATACCTTCATGTTAGGTCATATTATTAAGGTGAAGAGGATGTTTATGTTTCAAATAAAATCAATAAGGATTTAATTATAATTTTTTTGATCTATGTATGCACTTATAATTGTACCTTTGCTCATACAAGCCACCTTCAACATTACTGTAGGGATTCACAAGCTCATAAGGTGCACCATATAAGATTAGAACCATGAAAAGCAAGAAAAACTTATAATGAGATTTGATACCAAGATTATATATATATATATATATATATATATATATATATATATATATATATATATGAGTTTAAGCATAGATGTTAAAGGTTGATATGCATCTATAGACCCCTTTTGCCTCAAGGATGGTCAACTATAGTTGACTATAGTAGAACAATGATCTATGAGCATAACCAGTCTTGAGAATGGCCTAACCTAAAGCATGGTGTGAGTAATTAAAATTTTTATATGATCCTAAAGGAAATACATAAGGTATTTTTATAATGATATGATATCAAATATGTAAAGTTCACTTATAGGTGTCACTTACAAGGTAAGACACCTCAGTCATAGTTGACTATAATTGAGCATGTCAAGGTGAAAGGTTAAAAATGTCAGGTTTGATAAGGGTTTAATGATAAAAATGTTTTAATGGAATCCAAATTTATATTAAACACCTCAAGAGACTCCCATATTATGTAAATATGGCATGGACAAGTTTTCAAGAGTAGCATATAGTCTATATGAAAACCTTGCACACAATGAGATTCTCCACAAGAATGTCTTAGGTTTTAAAATATTTTAAGGTATTAATGATGGGATAAAATAATTTTTTTTTAAATAATTTATCCATGAAATATTAAATCCTATAATGTATTCAAATTACCTAATACAATAATGGGAGTGCCCTCTATTTTGTCTTAGACAGAAGGCATTCTCAGCGAACTAAAACATGTAGGTTTTAGAAGAGTCTTGATGAGAAGGTGAGATAGAGGTTGATGAGAGATTGAAGAAATATGTGGAGAGTTATTTATACATTAATAAGTATGATAACATTTTCATATGTATTTTTAGCCAAACAAAGTGGCCTAAACACACAAGCATGTAGACAGACCTATTAGGTCTTTATTAGGCCTAGTGCTTAATAGGGTCCAAATCTCATTTATAGCACTAGGTGGACATTATAATGCATTGGAAAATGAAAATGGGGAGATATAAGGTGTTTTATATACTATATATTTCAAAATAAACCACAAATAATCCATGTTTTGCCTCAAACCAACTCAGACATGTATAAAAAAGATATAAAAGATCGAAAGGTAAACGTTGAAAGTTCACAACATCATGGAGACTTAGAATACATGTCTGAGGAGCTAGGAGGTGTTGAATAAGGTCCCAAATAATTATTTAGTTTAATTTTATCAAGGTTATAACATCATACCTTTATGAATAATCCTTATAGGTCAAAACTACTCTAAACCCTCCATAACCCTTGGTAATGACTCGATGGGAAACATGAAGAAGGAAAGGCATCTAGTAGGGATAATTTAAATAAGATATGTAATTATACTTTTATATAACTCTCAAATTAATAGGATTATGCTATTGGTCTTGGCATAGCAAACATATCACCCTTGGGAAATCACTAAGAATGTTGATTATTTTAACCACAAGTTAAAATAGGTCAAGCCCCTATAGTCCAAAACCTTATATATGGGTATAATATCATGTTATATGGTGTTTTATGGGAAATAGTATGTCATTTAATGTGTGTCTATATTTGTCATAGTCTAATTTAGCCCTTATGTCATTATAGGTCAGCTAAGGGTCATATTTGGGGCATAAATGAAGGTGGTATAGTTTTCCAAGGTGTTCAAGTGTTATAAACTTTATCCAAGTGTCCAATATTTCATATTAGTTATAAATAAATTTATTCCTAACTAAAACTTGTAGGTTCCTAACTAAAATCAAGAAAACAAGTGAAAAAGAGGGAATTTTGGTAGTTGTACAGCCTATGGGGGAGAGTGGCATGTGGGAAAATATCATGCAATGACATTTTATCTTTCATGAATCCATTTTCATACTTTATATGATTTGGAAGTTTAAAAAATGGACAAAAATCATTTATCTTCTCCATCGCTCCACTAGGCATATAAAATTTGTTAACATGGTCTTCTGATGGTATGACCAATAAGAGAGGTTTTGAGTCAAATGCTCTTGATGGTACACTTGGTATAGTTCATTTTCATGGTAGGATTTTATATAATTGTTGTATATGCTTTATGAACCATTATTTAAAAGTTTATTGTTTGATTTTTCTTGGTAATCCCCACACCTTGTAGGTTTTGCTTCTGCATGAAGTTATTCATACAATCTAGATGATGATTTTTATTCCATAAGATGTATACTTCATTTTATAATGTTTTCCATATTTGGTTTCATGTTTTGGGGTGACTTGGTGAGTGAAACATCTTAGATTATAGGATAGGTGTAGCATTCCTAAAATGCAGGCATATGTCACTAAGTTTAGAGTTCCTGATTCTTGTAATGGTTTTAGGGGAAGGTGTTATATGGTGTTTCATGTTTTTAATGATATATTTATCTCCATACTTGAAAATTATAGCCTCAAAAGTTAAAATCATGAATGTTTCATTCAATAATGTGATACACAGTCATCTCTATACTTACATTCACTTATAATCATGACGTGTGAGCCTCTAGGCATGGTCATGGAGGTGAAATGAGAAGTATAAATATGTTAGAAACCTTCTTAGATCATGAAAAAAAATGTAAATATTTATAATTCCATGTGATTGACTATGATAACCAATTTATTCCTTAACACAATCATACACCATTGATATGCACCTACAGGTGCCTATAGGAAGTCAACCATGTTGGAATAAGGACACTTGATCTTGTTTGAAGACTTTCAAGGTTGTGAGGATAAATTTGAAGATATTGAGAGAGACTATAATTTATTGTATTAAAATACACCATACACATTGATTATCTCACCTTCATTTCTATTTGTCTGCAACCATCTACACACCTACAGGTAGGTCTTACACAGATCTAAAGGGTGTTATATGGAGGAGTTGAACATGATTTGAGACATTCATGAAGTTTGGGGAGTTTAATAATGATATGAATATCATTTTTAAGGTTATATAAAAATATTTAGACTTGATTCATAGTAAATTTTTTGAGAATGAACTTTAAGGACAATTTTCCTTTAAAAACCCAAAAATAGAACCCTAACCACTTTTGGTGTTACTATATGATGATGTGACATAGAGTCCTGATGAGGATAAATGAATCCATATTGTATAATTAATGAAGGGATATTATATTACAAAAATATAGTGTGTTTTTGGTCCCAAAAGTGATGTAAAGGAGGATTCTAAGTCAAGCATTTGTTCACTTCAAAAAGGCAGTGTTTTCTATAGGATCATGAGCTTCCAAGTAGCTTTACATCCCAAAGTGGTATAAAAATAGCATACCTTCATGTTAGGTCATCCTATTAAGGTGAAGAGGATGTTTATGTTTCAAATAACATAAAAAAGGATTGAATTGTAAGTTTTTTTACCTATGTATGCACTTATAGGTGTACTTTTGTTCAAACAAGCCACCTTTAGCATAACTATAGGGATTCACAAGTTCATAAGGTGCACCACAGAAGATTAGAAGCATGAAAAACATGAACACTTGATAATTATAGTTTATACCAAGACTATAAATATATATATGAGGTTAATCATATATTTAAAAGGTTGATATGCATCTATAGGCCCCTTTTGCCTCAAGGATGGTCAACTACAGTTGACTGTAGTAGAATAGTGATCTATGAGCATAACCAGTCTTGCAAATGGCCTAACCTAAAGTATGGTATGAGTAATTAAAATTTATATACAAGCCTATAGGAAATAAATAAGGTATTTTTATAATTATACTATATCAAATATGTAAATTTCACTTACAAGTGTCACTTACCAAGTAAGACAACTTAGTCACAGTTGACTATAACTGAGCATATCATGGTGGGAGGTAAAAAATGTAAGTTTTGATAAGGTTTTACTAATAGAAATGTTTTAAGGGAATACAAATTGATATTAAACACCTCAATAGACTCCCATATTATGTAAATAGGGCATGGATAAGTTTTTAAGAGTAGCATACCGTCTATATGAAAACCTTGCACACAATGAGATTCTCCACAAGTCTGTCTTAGGTTTTAAAATATTTAAAGTTCATAATGATGAGATAAAAACCTAATTTTTTTATAAGTTATCCATGGCCTATTAAATCATATCATGTATTAAAATTACCTAAGACAATAAGGGGAGTTCCCTCTATTTTGTTTTAGATAGAAGGCATTCCTAGAGAACTAAAACATGTAGGTTTTAGAAGAGTCTTTATGAGAAGGTGAGATAGAGGTTGATGAGACATTGAATAAATATGTGGAGAGTTATATTATACATTAATAATCATGATAATATTTTCATATGTGTTTGAGGCCAAATAAAGTGGCCTAAACTCATAAGCATGTAGACAGACCTATTAGGTCTTTATTAGGCCTAGTGCTTAATAGGGTCCAAATATCATTTATAGCACTAGGTGGACATTATAATGCATTGGAACATGAACATGGAGAGATTTAAGGTGTTTTATATCTTAATATTATAAATGAGACCATAAATAATCTATGTTTTTGGCTCAAACCAACTCAAGATTGCACAAAATGGAGAGAGAAACTCAAATTTTAAACTTTAGAAGCTCACAACAACATGGAGACTTAGCATGGGAGTATGTGGAGATAATATGTGTTTAATAAGGTCCCAAATAATGCTTTAGTGTATTTTTTTCAATATTCTAATGTTAGATATTTATGAACAATCCTTAGAGGTCAAAAATGCTCTAAACCCTCTAAAACCCCTGGTAATGACCCAATGCAAAAGAGGAAGAAGGAAAGGAATATAAGAGGGATATTTTGACTATAATATGACATTATATTTGTATAGGACTCCATAGGGATCCTTCCCATCATACTGAGTTGTACCCTACTTGTATGAATAGGGTGAAAAATGGCTTTTAATAATAATTTTATGTGTTATGAAAGTATAAAAGGGTTATAAAATATGAAATTCACTTTGGGGGGAATAATAATAATTAATATAACTCGCCATATTCATTTATTTACTTATATAAGTTTAAAATTGCATATGATAACACCTTTATCTCAGCTAGTCTAAACTAGCATAGTGAACAAAGAATGATCACCAATCGAGAAGGTGAAAAATCTAATTGAGAGGCATTTTAAGGTCTGCCTAATGAATCTATAGACATGAGGACCTTTTAAAAGTTTCATACAATTATTTTTATGGATTGGTTTGGAAAACTTAAGACCTCTTTGGTGTCAAGTGTGAATGGTGAGTGAAAAGAAGGTGATTATGACTACAAGAAGTGATAACTCATGTTTAGAAGAATTTAAATGATTAGGAATACAATAAATGAATTTTGGGGATTTTTTATAACCCCCTCTTCATATTTAAATCATATAATCTATCTCTAGTCTTCTTTGGAGTACTCATATAATGTCAAATGATGAAGGTAGTTTCTAGGTAGGAAAATGAAGAGTCTTATGCCACATTTTAGGATTTTCATGCTTTGAGGGACATTTGTTCAAGTAGACCTTGTATGGTATATTATATATTCCTTTATCCTAGAAATGAAACCCCATATCTTATCTTTAAAATTTGTTTAATGACTCTTGGATTTCATTCTATTCTCTCCTCTCTCAAATTCTATAAGTACCAGCGATTTTGGCTCTTGTAGACTAATTCCAATCCATGTATGGAGAAGACCTAATGGATTGATGTTTTAATTTGATTTGAAAAATAAATAAAAAATATTTTTGAGTTTATGAATATTTTTTATAAGTGTGCAAAGTGATGTATGTTAATGTTAAGTGATACTATTTTATCCTTGCTTCTCCTTATCCTTTCATTTTAACACAAGAATTCCTATTCTAATAGGTCATATAGAGTGTAGCTAGTGTGTTAGGATCCTTTAAAGTGTAAAATTATCCTTAGAGTGTGTAACCTACCCTTTAGTTCACCTCCTTAAGTTTTCTTATGCATATCACCTCTATATTGAAACACTTATGTTAGAACCTCCTAGGCCTTTGAAGCTAGTTTATAGTTCTTGTTTCTTAGTGAAAGAAGTATGATGGTATTATGTAAATAATTTTGATGTATCAACCCCTTATATTAGTTTAATTTCATGAAAACCTCTATCCCTTTTCTTATAAACAAAGATTTAGTGTAGGTGATAAGTACTTCAAGGTAAAATTAGGGAGCTAGCCCTTAAACCTAGAGGTCTACTTCTAATATAGGTAAAACCACATACCTATAAGTATTCCCATGTCACCAAAATCTATAGGAGGCTTGAAAAACCTCCTCTATGGTGAAATATTTGGTGACAATAGTAGTGATATCCAACATCCCTCCCATATTATTCACTCTAGGATTATATTATAAATTGCGGCCCATGTTATCACATAATGAAGAGGTATGGTACACAATCCTATATATTATATGAATATCAAATCTGAAATGTCTGGGGTTTTATTACTATAGAGTAATATTTTTCAAACCCATGAGAAGTAGTGTACATGGTAATACAATAAATGATATGATTCAACCCTTGATTGAACCTATTAAAATATACACCATTTTTATGCATCAGATACTTACTATGATTAATTCCATAGATAATTTACAAAAATAGGGAAATCTTTATCTCTAAAGGTCAAGTCACTTGAAGATAAAATTACACATGCATAAAATATAGAGCATTCTAATGTAAATTACATCTCTAGCTCTCCAATGAAAACCTATGTCTCAAAAGATGTCATCTTTAACATGGGTTAAGAAGCATAAATAAATTATGACTAATGAATCATGAAGGTTGCATAAGAATACAACTTATCAAAGTGATACTCTTATCAACATGTTTTGAAACAAGTTGATTATTTTACCTCCCATGTATCCTATCCAAAGGTCTATGTACCAATGTGCTTATCATATATTCCATATGAATTACATAGATAGGTGTCATGATTTGAAACATATAATAAAAAATCTTGTTGATAATGGTGACCTTACATTTGGTACATCTATTAAGAACCCACAAGACTCAAGCATACCTTCCAATATTGAAAATTACTATGATATATAGTCAACTCTTTCCCCCCTGACCATGTATATCTGATATGATATTATATAAAGAGCCTATTTATGATATTATCTCCATATGGTTATCTATTCCATAAATATGATCTTCCTATTTGAGTTACAAGTTGACCAGTGGATCAAAGCTAACCAAATCTAATTTTGGTTCCATCTCCTAAGGTAGAATTACTAAAACTAGAGATACCTAAATAATACTTACCTAAGAAATATGTGCCTAAGAAGGAAGACCAAAATACATAAATACTTGAGAAGATTAATATTACAAACATTATTTCTAAGGTGCAAACCAAAATTTATTCTCATTTCATATAAATTTGGATCATTATCCCTCACATAGACTTTGATAAATCCACCAATTTCATAGTTAATAATTAGTTTTAAGATATTGTATATATCATAACCATTATCAAATATCTTGGATATTACTTTGAACCCTTTAATAATAATATTTTATCCAAACCACTCAAAATAAGATCCATTGAGTGGCCCATAGCTCTTGGTCTCAAGTTTCAATTTTCCATATTTAACATCAATCCTAATTTGACCAGATATAATGCCATACCTAAAAAGTCATGGATATGATCAATGGATGCAACACTTGACAAGAGTCATGATCGCATTACATTTGATCTCCAATAACATTTCTAAATCAAGTAGAGCAAGTGGAAACCATCTCTTTAATTAGTGATCAAATAATGATATCTAATTATTCTCCACATATGCATTAGAAAGGATGACAAATAGGGTAATTGATATTAATATTGATGAATATATTGAAAATAAAATAAAATACAATAAAATAATTCCAAAAAATGGTGTGGCCAGTTATAAATACCCTACTATAAATGCAGAAGATGATTGGAATGACATGTCATAATTAGTAGATGTTGGTAATTACAACATATATGATGAAGGACCTACATGTGAACATCCAATTAATGGGATAATAGGTTAGATATAACATATTCATTAAAAAATACAAAATAAAAATATCCAAAAATTAAAAATATAAGACATATGTATGACATGATTTTATACTACACAAGTTTTATTAATGTAATTTATCATATACATGATGAATTACATATCTATTTTATACACACATGTTTTTCATGATATACAAGAGTGGGATGGAGGAGATAGGATTACATATGTTACATGGACATATATATGTGTAAAATCATTTAAATCTAAGGGTAACCTTTCTATGTTGGGGCCATGCCTACAATGGGGGAATCTTCATACACGTATTAGGTTATATCTTTATATACTAGTCCATTGATCATAATAAACTATTACACATGACTTGTTATTACTCATACTTTTTAGATTAATATTTCATATGGCTATTATGCTTTATTAGGTTGGATGATGACATTTATTTATTATGTTTACTAATATTGCTTGCTCTGTATATGATTGATGTTTATGATTATGATATTATGTGATCATTGATGTGAGCTATCCTACATGTTATCTGAGTGCATTTACTATTTATTGTCATGTTTTGTGTCACATATTTTTTAGAATATCATTTTGTCCAATTCATGTCCTTGTTGTGTTCATGTTGATTCAAAGTTTTGTCATATCTTGAGTGTTTATGTGCTTCATGAGCATGTTAATGTGTATGTGCATGTGCATGGTTTCATAAATGAATATTAAAATGATCTTAGTGCCATTATTTATATCATGCATGATGTTATTATGTGTAATTCCATGATTTATATACTTCATTTATTATGATTATTATTATTGTGCATGTAATTGATATATATACTAGATATTGACACTTATATGCCCATTGCCTTGGATTACATGTTTTGTATGTGTTTTAAGAATAAAATATTTCTATGATGACATATATTATAATGTTTTTATAGATATTTTACATCATTAAAAAAATTATATAACACATGGTATGCATAACTCTTTATTTTGAGATGAGTGTGATTTACAAGCTTCATCCCACATATCAAAATGGGGGCATATAGTGGGCTTATCTTATACATTATGACCATGATAGATAGATAATTCACACATTGTATTAGATTATTTGATTCATATGGGATAGATTGAGTATATTTAGACATATGTTATGCATATGTGGGGTATTATACATGATTATGATGAACAATTTGGATATTATATGATATTTTGAGGTATATTATAGGGTGATATTGAGCAAAATTCACCATATTAAATAGATTTTATAACATTATATATACACCTAATGTTTTTAAATTTATCACTTTAATAATGGTTTCTTATGCAGAGGCCTGTAGACACATCAATCTCCCTTTAGTGCATGTCCTAAGGAGGGAAATAAAAGTGGGGTGGGATTATTTCATCATAATTTTTGAGATATGTTTGCATAACATTCTATCATACCTTCATTACTATTAGTGTGACCTCTTTGAATTTTATTTCCATCTTACCTCAACATCTACTTTCCATTAAAGCTTAATAACCACCTTATATTCCTACTATATCAACTAGGTTGATATAATATGTCTCATGACTATATTTCCTTGTATTATATCATCCTAACTGATACAATTTTGAGTCATGTCTCACTAAGTTATAATGTATCAACTTAGATGATATCGTTTTATGTTAGCCAACATCCTTAGAAACATACTTACATGACCAATACCATCAACTTAGATTTTAAGGTTAAATTGGGTATTGGATCAATATGTATAGGGGTCATATTATCATTCCCAACTCTCACATTTTTGATCTTATGTAGTGAGAGGAGGATTTATAGGTTAAAGTATTAACTTGGAGGTCCAATCTTGTAGAAAGGTCTTTAAATATTAATAATAGGAGGTGCCCCAACCTTTGGAGTCCCCAACTAAGGATATATATGTCTTCTTATTTTCATTTGAGGTAGTCAAACTAAAACATTTCTTGTAAAGGGCCATTCAACTAAAAAAGTATATTAAGGTGCCAACGAGTCACCCCAAATGTAAATATCTCTCTCCCTATTCTCTTTCCTTTATTTAAATAGTAGATAGATATGTTTTTTTCATTGGTATAGTGGATGTATATGTATACACTTAGTTTTGGCCATTTTCATGCCTAAACTAACATTTAGTTCAATTTCTAGCAAATGACACATTTTAAGCTAGAAATCACCTGAATTGCCTAATTTAAAATGCATAAGGTATTTAATTTCTAATAAATATGATGAGGATATCTTATTTATCACTTTTGGCATGTTAAGCTATTAATTCATGAAATTTAAAACAATTACCAAAATCCAAAAGGCACAAAGAAAGACTAATTATATTGCAAATCATAATTAACTTGCCTAAACAAAAAATACAAATCAAATTAGTGAATTTGATTTACCAAAAAAGGAATTTTTAGCTAAATATGAAGTAAAAAGTCAAATTAGCTAATAAAGTGATTTATTATCTCATAAATATTCAAAAATATGACTCACACCTCATAAATATATAAAGTGAGTTGTCATGCCTCAAAAATATCTAAAACTAAGGTGTCAAGATTTTATGAGTGCCTTAAACCCACCCAGAGTTAGACTGACTCAACCTAGGTTAATTTAGACTCAACCCAAGTTATAATTTAACTTAACTTACCTAAGGTTAGAGTTAGTTCTTTGAGATATAAATACAAGTGCCCACACCATTATTTAAAAATATTTTATGTGTAAGGATATTCTACTAGAATATATTCTTGAAGCCTTTGAGAGTAGTGTTATAATGCCCAAATTATGTCAAGATTTACACCAAGCCACAAGTGACTATTGGATAGATGCTACCACCATGAAAGAGCATTACTAAAAGACTAAAATAATCATAAGCTAAGCATGAACATCCTTATGCCAGCAAGTGAGCATCAAATTTGACAAAGGAGGTAAGAAAATTGTATTATCTTCATCTATATTTTTTATCTTACTTATTGTGTTATGTTCCACCTAGTTCTTAGGAAAAAATGTTTAGTCTTAGTGAATTGTTATACTTGATGTTTTCTCATTTGGAAAAACAAGAGATTAATATACCTATTATTTACTTTTAAAAATATTAAGGTACATAATGGAACACTTGAGGGGAATGAACATCCCTTATAGCCAAGGAGATTGATATGCTAGCTTTATTTTTTTTCTAATGGATGCATTTAAATCTTCAAGTTTAGAGTTTTAGCTTTTAAATTTACATATTTTTTAACAAGGTTACAAGGATCAATGATGATTGTACAAATCATTGTCAATTTCAGTAATCAACCTTGATCTTTGCATAAAAAATAGAGCAAGGTAGGAATATAGTTAAAATTAATTTTTCTTGATTTTGCTTGCCTTCATTTTTGTGCTTAATGATTTATTTGTTGTCTGTGTAACCTTTCTTCTTGTAGGGCCATTAGACAGTTTTTTAAATTTTTTTTATCAACCATTTTTCATTCAAAACACATTTGTTTTTTCTATTTGTAGGAAATGTTGATGATCTAACTAAATCAACATTGATTTCAAGAATCAACATCAATCTTTTTGTGATCGGTGATGATTTTTTTGAGAAAAAATAGAAACATAAGAGCTTAAATTAAATTGTTATTTATTCACTTAATTTTGGGATTTTAAGTAGGAAAACCCCCTAACATTTTGTAGGACCTAAGGTGGAGAGATAAAAGCTTAAGCATTGTTAAAATCTCACATAAATTTTGTTTAGTGCTTAAAAATCCATGTAGTTGTATTTGTCTTTTAGTTGTTTTTGAAAATTTTACAAGTGAAAACAAGACCAAGGGGCCAAAATTTAAATCACACTTTGATTTAGTGATATTGAAAGGAACACACATTTTATTTAAAGATCTTAAGAGATTTTTCACATTATGTTTGTTTTCCATTACTAGCTAATTTTTAAAGTTTATTTGATTAATTTCTTTGTTTGTGGAAAATTATGAACTATTGCTTGTATGTTCTCCCCTCATCCCTTTTAAGCAACTAAATTAACCAAAAGTGAATAGTTTACTATCTTTGTTTGAAAATTTATCTCATAAATAATTTTGCGTATTCTCTCCCCAAGCTCTGAGTGACTTGGTTGACCAGGAAATGACCTCTAAAGTCTTTCCTTTTTAATTTATTTATTTTATACATTTAGATTGTGGGAATGATTTCATCACATCCCCATGAGTTCTTTAGGGGTGCATTGATATAAGGTTTCATATTCCAACATCATACCAACCGCACTCCATGGTGGGGTATAAAAATTTATAAAACTATTGGATAGGATAGTTGATTCAAGCAACATTTTAGGCAATAATTTGGGTGACGGTTCTACCCTAATTAGTGGCAGAAATTTTGGGAGCCATAAATTTTGCACCATAGCTCTGTTTAAATCCCCGTTTGAACCATTGGAAAGATAAAAATGAGGGGAATGATGTAATATGGCACCAAGATTTGATCAGTGGGTTTTGACCCTCAAAAACCAAATAGAAGTGCCCCAAATTTCAATTTTAGTAGTGCAATCTAAAAATAGTAAGTTTCTAAAAATAGTAATTTCTCAAATTCTATATTGTTGTGAATCATGGAATTTGAATCACTTAATCTCCCTAAATATTGGTGACCTTCCACATCCTCCTCCTACCTTTAAAATATGTATAAATGAAGATGTGACCTAAAAAGGAAATCAAACATCTCTTCTTAGAGATAGGCATATGTTTGGATCTACAAATTTGATCAATAAAACATCTCTTCTCAAAGATAACATTATTAAAATTGTGTTGTTCTTATTTCTTGAATTATCTTTTAGCCAAAGCTTTTGAGTTTTGGATTAGTGGTATTAGAGTAGTTTATCTTAAGAGTGTATGATCTCGAGGACAAGGTTAGACTACAAGAAGCTTGGGTAGAAAATACAAGATCCAGTAGACTATCCACCTGTTCACTCCAAATGACCTAAAATGGTGGGAAAAGCCAAGACATCAAATCCTTTAAAGGAAATGGTGAATGAATCCCTCCAATATTATCAAGTATATATGCTACAAAAATTCATCTAAATTCTCTAATAAATTTTGATGGGGATTTCTAGCTCCTCATTTGTACCCTCACATCCTTTTAGTGCCCCAACACCCTTCAAGGTTTAAGTGAATTTTGATATCCCTAAATTTGAAGGCAAAATGAATGTTGATGTAGTAGAAAATTTGTTGGATCAATTGTCTTCCTATTTTTATATAAATAAATTCAATGATAAAGAGAAGATGGCTTTTACTCTTTTCAAAGCATCATTACCTGTCAAAAATTGGTGGGAAGTCTACAAGAAGAGATTAAATATGGATGATATTGGCCTTGAGGTAGAACCTACATAGGATGATTTCATAGAAGTTGTAAAGGAAGAATACTACCCCATTGGAGCATATGATGATCTGTATATAAAGTGGCAATAACTTCACTAAGGTAAGGAATAATCTATTCAAGATTACACTAATACTTTTCATTCTCTATCTATGAGATTAAGCATCCAAGAAAGTGAGAAACACAAGGTTCTCAAATATCATCATGGAATATAATGGTATATATGGGGGGAGATGGAACTCTTCAATTTGGAAACTCTCGGTGAGGTGTACAAGTTCACAGTGAAGATTGAGTAGAAGCATGGAAGAATGAATATGAAGAGTCAGACTTCAAAATGGAAAATTGACAAAGAAGTTCAAACATAAGGACAAAATTGGAAGCAAAAGGAAGGGAAGACTGAGAAATGGTGTTATTACCATGAATATAGAATTCACTCCAAAGAAGAATGTCGAGCCACCAAGTCCCTACTTTTTGAGTCATAATCCTCAACATCTACTACTCTTCCTCATACACACCCTACAGTCAAAGAAGATGAAGAAGAGATTGTAAATGCTGAGCTTAATTCTATTGTTGCTTTATCATAGACCCATGAGGAGAGGCTAGATGATAAGGAAAGGTTGTTTCACTCTAAGTTATGGGTGAAAGGTAAGCCTCTAAATTTCATTCTTGATAGTGGGAGTCAAAAGAATTTAATCTATACTAATGTTGTGAAAATCCTAAATTTGTCTATGAAGCCTCACCCAAAGCCATATAGTATTGGGTGGTTGAGTCTAAGGAGAAACCTCTATGTCACCCACCAATGTCTTCTCTCATATGCAAGAAAACCTTTTCAAGATGAGGTCTTATGTGATGTGGTCAATCTGGATGTTTGTGATTTACTCTTTGGTCAAGAATTTATGTATGATCAACATGGCATCTATGAATCAAGAACTCAAAGGATCTCCATCACTCTTAGAACATGGTGACATAGGGTACCATAGGTACCACCTTCTACATCTGTCTCCTTAATTAGTGCCAAGAAATTCATTATCATGGTGGTCAAGCCATACAAATCCAAAAGGGCTAATGTTGCATCCCTGACTACACAAATAACAAAAAAATAAAAGTAAATAATACCAAGATAAATAAGTTCATGTAATTCCATCCAAAGACTGATGGTCAGATAGAAATGGTGAACAATCAGCCCTACACAGCTCCATAAAGCATAGCTCCACAAATCATAGTCCATTCCAAGTATGCATCAGGAATTAAATCAAAACATAACTACCACACTTGATGATAAATATTGATGCAATGGGGACCATTTCTTCTCAAGGAGGGATGAATGATCCAAAGAACATTTTAGGTGACAATTCAGGTGACGGTTCTACCCCAATTAGTGGTAGAACTTCTGGGAGCCATAAATTTTGCACCATAGCTCTGTTTGACTCCCATTTGAACCATTGGAAAGATAATAATGAGGAGAAAAACATGAGGTGTCACTAAGATCTGATTAGTGGGTTTTGACCCCTAAAAACCAAATGGAAGTGCCCCAAATTTCAATTTTAGTAGTGCAATCTAAAAATAGTAAGTTTCTAAAAATAATAATTCCTCAAATTTTGTATTGTTGTGTATTGTGTAATTCGAACCACTTAATCTCCCTCAAGATTGGTGACCTTCTACATCCTCCTCATACCTTCAAAATGTGTATAAATGAAGATGTAATTGGAAAAATAAATTAGATATCTCTTCTCAGAGATAGGCATATGTTTGGATCTAAAAATTTGATCAATAAAACATCTCTTCTCAGAGATACCATTATTACAATTGTGTTGTTCTTTTTTCTTGAATTATCTTTCAACCAAAGCTTATGAGTTTTGGATCAATAGTGGGGAGTAGTTAGACTAACCATATTAATGGGTACCCAAACCATGTGACAACTATACATCATACTCCACTAAGTAGTACATTAATGGAGTTGTTATGCAAAAGAATATACCCTTGCATAGTAATATAGGTGGTTTGGATTCATATGACATGATTTAACCCTTGTGTTAGCCACACTTGGAACCATCTAGTACATTTAAGATTTATAAATTTTAGTCAAAACCCCACTTGTTGCAAAATTTATTAACCAATGTTGAGTGTTCCTCACTCTAAGTTCATGCCATGTATCAATGATTAAGAGATAGAGAAGGGTATAAAAACTATACCTACACTTGTACTTTAATTTTTGGATTAACACTTAATTATTCAAAATCATTAGTATATTGGTGGAAACTTTGGCAGAAATTACACACACCAATGTCATTTTTAGATATAGGATGAACCATTGGTGCTACTTATATATTTTTTTATTTGCATGTGTGTTTTTAGACCAAAAATTTTTATTTATATTTTCACATCAAAATAATTCCAAAACATTCACATTATTTTTACACCCCTTTAGCCTAAGAGGTGTTACTCTATATGTTTGTATCACGCATTATTGCCTTGGAGATTTTTTCCAAAACCATTTGTGTGTCTCTTTTTTAAATGGGGAATAATTACTCTTCTCATTTCATCTCAAAAAATTTCTTGAGATATTCTAGTCCAAAACCATTTGCCATGACATTTATTTGAAGGAGTATTGTTACATTGCCTAAATTATTCCAAGTATCTTGTTATTTTTGAAGCCAAGTCCCAAGTTATTATTTTACCTCTATTGTTTCAAACATGTGGTTATGCTACCCATTTTGGTCTAGCATTTATACCTTATAACATTTGAGTCTTTTCACATTATATTTTAAACTCAACTTTTCAAAGTATAAATCTTAAACTAATCAGGTTCACACTAAAGCCTTATCTAATTTGGGCTTAGGTTCTCCACATTTTGTGTTTGGATTATGTTACTTGGTTTGATTTCATATTTAATATAAAATACCCCTTGCCTAGACCTAGTGATTTCTTTTAATTTTTTACCTTATTTATAGTGTCGTTTTTTATCCAAGTTGTTTCTATGTCATTTTTTTGGAGTTTGTTGTGCAAATTTTTGAGTGTCCTAGTTTCATTATTTCAATAGTTTCTTATGAGTCAAACTTTGAGTCTTAGAGACAATTATCGAGTGTCATATGAGCCAATTACCTTATTTTAGTTTTCTTTTGAGTTATTATTCAAGTTTTTTGCTTTTGAGTCTAGCCTTGTTTTTATCTTGATTATAACTAACTTTGGGAAATCATTATTATCTCCTAGTCCTAGTTCATAATTGTTCTAATTTGTTTAGACACTCTTGTGACTAATTATAACTACCTTTAGGAAAATTATTATTTAGACATAAATGAGTTTTAGCCTTTATGTTACTTTTGTTATTGATTATAATCACCTTTGAGAAAATTAATATTATTTTATTAGATTGGTCTCATGTTTGTTTGGTTCTACCCTTGCCTAGTTTAGTTGTTTATCCCTTTGTGCCTCTTTTATAGAGCTAAAGCCCCTTTATTTTTATACCTTGGTTTTTTATTACCTTTAAACCTTTTATTTTTCACATGACCTATCTATAGATCCAAATATGGCTCATTACACACGTAATGAAACTATGTATAATACTAGCTATGGGAAATTTATGACCAATGAAGCTTTTATTAAAGAGTCATATGACAACGTCACTTATGATATGGATCCTTATACATATTATAACATCTCATACCTTGAAAAAAGGTATGAAACTTTAGCATAGTATTTGGTAACTGTGCGTCCTTATCCAAGCTAAAAATTAGAGCATATAGTGCAATACCTTGCTTAAACAATGCCTAACATTGGAAAAACCCAATAATAAGAGCCATATTATATTAAGATGCCAACATGAAAAAACTATGACTTGTACTTGTTTGAATGTTATTTGTTAGAAAACAAAGATGAAGTGCTAGTTAGAGTTATCAAAGTAGGGGCCAAGTTTTTGCCAAAATTACCACATGAAAGTCTAAGAAGTCTGATTAGAATACCTAGTGATGCACTACAAATTCAACCATTATAACATGCATCTACTAGGTATAGCCAAGATCTAGTCCAAATGCCACAACAAGACCAAATGATGATTGAAAAATGAAAAGTTATTGTGGATGAACAAATGGAATAGGTACAATAAGCATAACAAACCTATATCAACCTAGTTCATAACCATAATGCAAGGGTTGATTTTAACACATTTTTTATTGAGATAGCTCCTTAAATAAGGCAACAAATAGGTGGCTTAAGATATGAAAGATAAAATTTAGACCCATTTAGCCATATCACATTAGTTGGTGATATGTATAATGTCCATATTTTGATAGTAAATTTTTTTTCTCAAACATAAGACCACACCTAAAATGTTATAGATAGCACACACGTGCATTCTAATTTAAATCAATTTGGATATAATTTACCACAAAATAATACATAGAGGTTTCTCTGAATAATGCTATGAGTGGATTGTAATAGTATGGAATAAGTACACCTATTTCCCAAAATCAGCAAGCCATTTCCACTCCTCAACCACTTGCTTCCTTAAATGTGTAATAAGGGACAACAAGCCAATAACAGACCAACTTATCACCACAACAAGTGAAAAAAAACTATGCCACCTCAATAGGTGACAACAAATATTCCCCCACAACAAGCATATACCAATATACCTTATCAATTGTAGACATTACCTAACCAACAACATATTCTTATTAATCAATAAGTGCTATTTGGTTAATAGTTGTCAAACCTCTAACACTTTCCAAACCAATAACAAGTGTCATTTCAATAACAAGGTCCAAACCAAAAATAAATTCCACTTCTCCAACAAAAAATGATATAACAATAGGTGCTTATCCAATAATAAGGTTTTTATGCATAGTAGGTAGTAGGTGCTCGACAATAATTGCCTCTCACCCAATAGGTATCACATGTGCAACAAGGATCCAACTACCAATACCTTAAACTTTAGAGATCTATTCAACATCATGTTGCCTATATATAATAGGGTTCAATAAGTAGCTAATTCCCTCCCAAACCCAACAATACCAACACATTCTGTAAAGTCAAATTCCATTAACACAACCATAATTCACTAGCTAGGGTTATGTAGCCAACCCAAACCAAAATGTTCTTCAAAAGAAACATATTTTGTACCCATAGTATAAACCTAATTCATAGATATGCATATTGGGTCATCTAGATAATTCAAATTTCATCCCATAATATACCTACCCTAGTTAAAGTAATCCACCTTTGACCACACAACCTCCACAACAATAGGCCACTCCTTTTGATTTATTAGCCCAAGAGTTGAAATAGATGAAAGATGCAATTCAAGTGATACAGGTTGGAAAATAGATGAATAAATTCAAATTGGAGGAGATATTATCTTACCCATTCAACATTGAGTATTTATAAATACCATTTCCACTAGGTTATAAGCCACCTAAATTTGATAAATATAAAGTGAAAGGTGATCTTATAGAACATTAGAAGGAATTATTTATTTCCTACTAGTTGGTGGACTATAACATTATATACTTACTTCTATGCTTCCAAAGGAGTAAAATTTGACAAGGCTTGGAATGCTTATTGAAATTACCAAATAACTTTGCACATGACTTTGAAGATCTCTCAAATAAGTTTGTATAACACTTTTTATACAATCTTGAGCATGATATTTTTGTTTTGGATCTAAGCCAAGTTAAATAAATAATATTGAAATCTTTGATGCATACTTGAAATGTTGGAGAGCACTAGTAAGATGGTTTACATAAAATCTTCCAAATAAATATTTGGCCACAATATTTATGAGTAAATTCCACATCTTAAGCTGTAATGTGCTCATACATTCAAAGAGGTCATAACAAAAGGAATCTAGATTGAGAAAGTTGTCATCAACAAAGGCATAATCAATCTATCATCTTCTAATTAGAACCAAAATTAGAATCAAGGCTAGAACCATAGATAGAACCAAACTCAAGCACTAGCTTCAATGTCACCTTAAGATAATAACAATGAAAAACCTAAACCCTAAAACCATAATAAAAATGTTGTTGATAATGGGGTTACTGAATCACACCATATTTAGATTATGCAAACACCAGTTGTCTATATACCTCCACCTGCTCAATAACCACTTCTTTTGTATATTCAACTAGGACCTCCACAAACCAACGACCACAAAATCAAAACCAATTACAAACTCCTCATCTAAGGATAAGACCACCTATTGCCCAATAATTTAGTGATCTTCATGATCCTATTGAGTTTGTGTTTCATAGATTGGTTCAAGAAAATATGATTAGTTAGACTATACCAAATCCATTTCTTGAAGATACTCCTTTTCCTAATTGGTACAAGGAACATGATTTTGTGATTACCCTCATGCTAGAGGACATTCCATAAGATGATTTATCCAACTTAGACATTTGATTGAGAACATGCTAGAGAATGGAGAGATATAAATAGACATTCATGCTCTTATGAACAATTATAACTTGTGTATCTACTAGAATTTGTTTCCCCAATATAATAATAAAAATCACTAACAATAATACTGATAAAAACAACAACAATGATAGATAACTCAACCAAAAAATCAACAACAACAATGCTAACCACAACAACAATAACCAAAAAATCATTAGAACCAAGGGAAAAATAATCAAACCAACCAATGAGGTCATCATGCTTTATGTATACCTATAATAATATTTTAGGACACATTTTAGGTGGTCATGTTTCCACCATCACTATCAACTCTAGACCAACTACAAATAGATCTAAACCTTCATCCAACAATGCTTGTTTGTTGAATAATAACTACCAACCTCCTTGTGTCAGTGATTCTTCTATGGGATATGTTGACAATCAAGTACCATACCATCTAAGAATCATCGATCCAAGACTCATTACCTACCTGGCCAACTACCAAATCTAAATTCCATATCGATATTATGTAATCATAATTTGATGAGTTTGAGTCACTATCAGAGGACTATAACCAAATACTAAAAATGAGCCTAATCAACCTTGTGTGCCTATAAAAAATAAACCAAATGATAAAATTGAGGGGAAAACTTATGATATTGTGTAATAAATAAAAAAGACAATTGCATACATATCCATCATGGATTTGTTATGAACATTTATTGTCTACAAAGACATCCTAAATGAGTATTTAAACCAATCCCTTGTACCAGATGATATCACTCTAGACAAATTCCAAGCCATGGTTGGATAGTTGGCCCCTTGAAAATGTCTCACCTTTGACCAAAGTGATATTTCTTCTCTGATCCCCTTATATAATAACCCATTATACATTAAATTTGGTATAACGAACCATAAAGTTAAACATGTCCTTATAGACAATGGTTTAGGTCTCAACATTGTGTCTCTAAATTTGGTCAAACATCTTAGATAAATAGTATCTAACTTGTAGCTAGATACCATTATTATCAAGGCATATGATAATGAAGAGTGGGAATCTCAAGGTTTTATCATCTTTCCAATGTTCATTGGGCTATTAATTGATTAGATACTATGCCATGTGTTAAACCTAAAATTTGTTATTGGGTTGACCCTAGATCCATGAAATTAGGGATATACATTCTACATTGCATCAGTGTATAAAATTTCCACACTTAGGAATGGAAGTTATTATACCTATTGATCTTCATCCATATCAGTAATGTAAACACCTTGTGGTTGAGTTTAAAATCTACAACTACCAGTTTGGTATGAATCATATGACTAAGTCTGATAGATAAAAAGCCAAAAAGGAAAAGCCATTTAATTAGGCCTAGAAGCCAATTACATTGACCTAGATAGCCAAGCCTTTACATCAACCATGCCTCCATTAGAAATTTATAATCATTTCTATGTCATTGATAAAGGTATTGGATAATATAACACTCATAATTTATTTCATATTTCCAAATTGCCTAAGAATCCAAAAGCTTATGGGAGACCTACAACCAAGACTACTAGTATGGCATGGGAAACTAAAAGAAACTCTTAGCTGAATAAGCCCATTATCTTTAAACCAACCTTTGGCCTAGAATAAGACCCATTAGTATAAGATGATTCATGGCTCTACATTAATGAGTTGGTTGATTATTACCAAAGCATGAAGTATCTTATTCCCAACTAGATTATGATTCACCTAGTTTATGAAGGCAAAGGCCTCAGGTTACATCAACAAGGAACTATCAAGCGAGTTAAAATGACTAAGTATAATAGAACTCATGGTATCATATTTAAATTATCTGGGCATGACCCTACATACCTAATTCAAGTTTCAACACCAACAACTAGTGATGATGATGTCAACAATGATACATGGTATAACTATAACATCTATGATGACCTTACTGCTATAAACTTGTTTAAGCCCCATGTCATTTGCATCATTACCCCTATTTATCAAACTTAAAATTCAACCCTTTACCATCCATAATTTATATATTGAGACCAGTAAGAGTCAACAATACCATTACATGAGTTCAAAAATGGTGAGGCCATATACAACTTTTTGGGATTAAGGAGTCATATTCCTCTTCGAGACCAAAACCAAGGATTTGTTATTAGATTTGATATTTTTTCCTACTTCAAATATTGGGTGAACTTACCAAGCCAAAAATAAAAATAAAATCAAACATTGAGGTTTGAAAGTGAAAACATCTTTGGGGTGTTTTTTGACTAGGGAAAAATTAAAGAGAAAGGAAAGTCTCTTGGTGAAAACTAGTTTTTGATGCCATTAGATAGGGATATTCACCCTTATTCCTATGAACCACATGAGACCAATAGCACAAAATTTATTTATGGATTAGATATCAATAATTAGTAGTGATAGGATTTTTCATAGATTATTCAAGATTTCCCTGAGGTGTTTATATCATGGTCGATGTTAGCATTAAGAGATTTTAATTCATCCTGTTTAGGAGAATTAGACGAGATAATCTATTTAGAGAATTTGCCATTTCGAATCAATTTAACTCCTTGACAACTATTTTTTATAGTGGTTCTACACTTTTTGTGGAGGACACTTCAAAGGTAAATATTGGGACTCCAGAGGACCCAACATGGATTAAACTAGGAGAGTCCCTCACTGAGCAAGAATGTGAAGCTTTTACAGCCCTTTTGAGGGAATTTGTTGACATATTTGCATGGACCTATTTAGGCATTCTAGGTTTGGACCTTGCCTTGGTTCTACACTATCTTGTTATACATCCTAATGCCAAGCTTGTTAAATAGAATTTATGTAAGATGCATCCTTTTATGGTTGTGTTAGTGAAGAAAGAGATGGAAAAAATCTTAGACATAAAATGCATTAGGTTGATCAACTATTCAAAGTGGATATTAAACATTATAATAGTAAGTAAAAATCCAAAAGGTATCAAGATCTTACTAATTTCAAAAATATCAATAAAGCCTTCTCAAAAGATTACTTTCCTTTGCCTAATATTGACATGATAGTCAACGTGATGGTTGGCTATGAAATGCTCTCTATAATGGATGGATTTTTTAGGTATAATTAGATCAGGATAACAATGAAATACCAACACAAGATAGTGTTTACCACTACATGGGGAACATTTTGTTATTAGGTGATGTCATTTAGACTTAAGAATGTTGGATCCACTTACCAAAGAGATATGATAATTATTTTTCATGATAAGATGCACAACATTATTAAGTACTATGTTGATGATATTTTGGGTAAATCAAAGACCCATGATGATCACCCATTCATGCTACGAATAATCTTTGAGAGACTTCATGAGTATAACATCAAGCTTAATTTGAATAAATGTGTATTTGGTGTCACTTATGATAAACTATTGGGTTTTATTATCTTGTATAGGGGTATTGAATTTGATCTAGCTAAAGTTTGTGTAATTACATAAATGCCACCACTATCTACCTTAAAGTAGCTCCATAGATTGTAGGGAAAGATTCAATCTATCAGACACTTCATCTCATAACTAGCTGATAAATGGCATCCATTTATGCACTTATTTAAGAAAGGTGTTACATATTCCTAGAATGAAGAGTGTCTAAAAACATTCAATTAGCTTAAATAATATATTTCTAACCCACCTATTTTTTTTCACCAATGCCAAATAAGTCATTATTTCTTTACATGTCAACAACTAAAAATGCCCTAGGGGCACTTTTGGCATAACACGATGAACAAGGAAAAGAGCATGTCATGTGTTATCTGAGTGGAACATTAGTTGTGTATGAACATAACTATACATCAATTGAAAAAGCATGTTTATAAATGGCATTCATATCCCAAAAACTACATCATTATATGCTAAACAATAAGACTATTATTATCACCAAAGTAGATCCACTCAAATATGTACTTTCTAAATCAACTCTATAGGGTCATATGTCAAAATGGATCATGCTATTAAGTGAGTTTGAAATTGAATATGCTAAATAGAAGGCCATAAATGGGAGAGTACTCACATATCAACTTGTCGAAGATCCTCTTCAAGATACTCAACCTCTTACATTTGGATTTTCATAGGAGGCCATCATGATTATTGAAGAAGTAGATGCACCTCCTAAGATCAAATAGTGGAAGATGTATTTTTATAGATCATTCATGACTCATGGCTCAAGGTTAGGAATATTGTTTGTTACAGCATAAGGGGATCTCATTCTCAAGTCCTTTCATATTAGATTTCTCTATACCAATAACATGGCCAAGTATGAAGTACTCATTAGAGGGCTTTGTCAAGTATTATAGTGGAAAATTCAACATTTACTAGTGTACGTTGATTCTCATTTAATCATCAATCAGGCCACAAATCAATATTAGACTAATGATGAGAAGTTATTACCCTATAAATCAATCGCTGATACTCTCAAGTAATAGATTGAAAACATACAATTTAAGAGAATACCTTGGGCCAATAACAAAACAATAAATACCATAGCCACTATTGGTTCCATGATCAAGATTACCAATATATCTATGGATTATCAATTTCTTATTGAACATCTCTTTGAATTGGTACACAAAAAATTGGTCATTGAGATGGTTTGTGACATTGTTGGTCTAATGTCTCCCTAGTACTCATACATATATGCCTATCTTCAAGACCAAACTATGCCTCTTGATTTATCACGTAAAAAACAAAAACCCTTTTCCCATAAAGCCTCTCATTATACCCTACTTAGACCAACCATATATTTTATAATCTATGGTGTAAATCTAATTCATTTTTTATCTTTGGTAGAATCCAGACTAGCATTGAGGGAAGTCCATGAAGGAGTGTGTGGAACCTATACCCAAAAATTTACTATGTACTAGTTATTATTGGCCAATGATGGAAGTAAATGTAAGTGTATATGTGAAGAGGTGTGTCAAGTGTTATAAGTATGCCAATATAATTCATGCTCCAGATAAGACAATCAAACCATTAATAACACCATGGCCTTTGTCAACATAGGGACTTGACCTTGTTGGGAAGATAAATCTAACATCTTCATATGGACATAAACATGTCCTAACTACTATCTAATACTTTACTAAGTGGGTGGGAGCCAATCCCCTCACTTACATCACTGATAAGTAGATTTCCAAGTTTATATTCAACCATGTTATTTTCTATTATGGCATCCCCTCTAATATTATATTTGATAATGGAAGATCTTTCAATAATAAAGATGTCAAAGAAATTTGTTCTCAATACCAAATCAAACAACATTTATCTACCACTTACTATCCTCAAGGAAATGGCCAAGTTGAGGCTTATAATTAAACCATTATGAGTATTCTTAAAAATATGATTAATAACACTGGTCATAATTGGCATTTTTAATTATTTAATACCCTTTGTGCATATTGTACCACATTCCATACTCCAATAGGAGCTACACCCTATTCACTTATTTATGGAACTAAAGTCATCCTCCTTATTGAGGTTAAGTTTCCTTCTCTCCAAATTTTATTACATCACATCATCGATGATGAAGACTATAAAGTAGATCTCTTATATTAACTATACCTACTTGATGATAAACACTTGACCACCTTCAACAATCTCTAGGCTTATCAAAACTGATGCAAAGTCCAATATAATAGGTGCATTAAGCATCATGAATTCTAGCTTGGTGACCTAATAATAAAAGATAATTAGAAGAATGTCAATTTTAAGTCCAATAAAAAGGAAAATTTCCAACCAAACTGGTTAGGGCCCTATGTATTTATTACCAACTATAGTTTTAGAGCATATAGGCTCATTACACAAGGATATGAACTTGATGAAACAATGGACATTTTCATGTTTGAGGGATTTAGATCATTGTATACAATGATCATCTAAGTTACACCATATTATACCTATTCTTTTTACTATACCCTTTATCATTCTACCATGCCCTTAACACTTCACCTACTAGTTCTTCTTACCTAACCTTGCCTATCATGTTTATCATTAGTTCCAATTCATTTATACTTTAGGCATATTCAGTGGTTGATGATAGATTTAGTTCCAATGATATTTTTATAATCAAATGTTTGAATGGAAATATATGATAGTAGTGTGGCAGTGGTCCTTGAAATTTCATCCTTCATTTGTTGTTACATTTGACTGGTGCCACTAATTTTAACCATCTTTGGGCAAATCATTATCCCACCTCATGATACTAATTATAACCGCCTATGGGAAAATTAGTACCACTGATCCTTTTCCATTGTTTCTTAATTATAACCACCTATGGGTAAAATTAGAACAACACCTTTTCCATGCATTATCACATCACCTTGCCATTAATGTTTTCATTTGCCTTTGCATTTTCCTTCTACCTAAACTTATTGGTAATTAATTAGATGCTTTTTATATAGGTGTAACTATAGTGACTTGAGGTCATATGGGACTATGTAGGTAGCACTTGATTCATGTTGAGGTCATCTCATTCACCCTTTTTAACACTCTCACCATTTTGCAAGTTTAGACTATGTTGTATCTCATAATTATCTATTGAGTAGAGATACCAAAAATACCAAAAACATTGGAAGCATTTCACCAAGTTTTGTGAAGGTGGAACTATAGTGACTTGAGGTCCTATGGGACTATGTAGGCATCACTAGGTTCATATTGAGGTCAACTCAGTCACCCTTTTGCCATGTTCTCATTATTTTGTGAGTTTGGACCATTATGTATCTTGTAATTATCTATTAGGTGGAGATATTGAAAACAACAAAAATATTGGAAGTAATTCACTTCCTTTTGAATAGGTTGAACTATAGTGATTTGAGGTCCTACAGGACTATGTAGGTAGTGCTCAATTCATATTGAGGTTAGCTCAGTCAGCCCTTTGCCATGATATCACCATTTTATGAGTAATCTAGGTTTTAACACTCTCGCCATTTTTTGAGAAATATAGGTCATTCTATCACCATTTTTAAAGTGGGATTATTTTGTATCTCATAATTCTTGATTGAGTTGAGACACCTAAAAAATTCCAAAAACATTTTTAACAATTTCAAAATCCCTAAACATTTGCAACATCTAAAAAATCATAAAAATCATAAAATCATGAAAATTGGCTTAGAATTTCCATAAGAGATAAAACCATAATTTTTTTTCTAGAATGGACCATATTATCTATTAATTTTCATTTTTAGACCACCTCATTATTTTTCCTCCCATTTCTATGAGAACTACATCGGTCTGAGGTCTACACGGGCTATGTCGGCAACACCTAGATACATGGGGTATCTTGGGTTAGCTTGGCCACACCTTCCTTTCTTTTTTGACCACTTTTTTTCCTTAAGGATATTTGGAACTCTAAATATTTCATGAGTAACCACTTGTCATTTAGTTTCCCCATCCTTTTTGGCCTTAAACCTTTCACTCTTATTGTTTTATAATTTCATGTTATGAGTATTATGTATTCAACTTTGATTCACTAATGACCACGTAGATTCATCTTAGGTGCTTGTTGTTTTGTGATCACCTTCATCTATGTTCATGCCATTTTTTGAGATCATTCTCATTCCATTCCTTATATGTAGTGGACACTGTGAATTATCATTTTATTTCATTAGTGGATACTTGTCTCTTTCCTTTTATTATGGTTTTAGCTTTAACCATACTCTCACATTTACATGATTTTTTTGTGTTAACACTTTCATGATTATGGAATGTCAACCCCCTCTTTTATCATGCACTTGCCATTTTATGAGACCATTCCTATTTTCCTATACATATTAATCATGTTTTCTTATCAATCATTTTATTTTATCCCATATACTAGGAGAACTACATTTGGCCTGAAGTTCTCTTTGGATATTATGTCCATGAAACTATGTAGGCACCACTTACCTAGTACATTTGGAGTTAGCTCAACTACCCCTACCTTTTATTCTATCCCCCCCATTTTGTTTGTATTATTTTTTCATTATTTCTTATTACCTAGGGGCACTATTGACATCTTGTTTGTGTCATTATTTTATTATAGTCTAGGGATAACCTTATGCCAATTATTTTTATGTTGTTCTAGTGTTATTGATACCTAGCTTAGGCATCACCCTGTCTCCAATAGTAACACCTTTTATTACACATGCAAAAACAATTTTTTTTATTTTTACTAACATTGTGATTAACCATTATTTACATATTTTTGTTTATTGTGTTTAGAGTAGTTTGTTTACTACACTTTTCTTTACTTTAGATTGTTTATTTGTTTTGATTATTTTGTTCACTTTATTTGTTTGTGTGTTTTGTTTGTTTATTGGTGTTTTGTTATGTTTTTTTTTTGTTTTTTATATTTTTCTTGTTTGTTTGTTATTTACTTCTCAGTTTTCATAAGATTGTTACATTTTATTTTCACTTAAGTATTGATTATCCATATCATGTACTTCAGTTGTGACTTTTTGTATTTAGTCTTATACTTGATTTATTTGTTATATTTACACTTAAGATCTGATTATTCATATCTTATTCCTAAATTGTTTATATTTAAATTTAAATTAAGTTTTCCATGATTAAGCCATGAATTATCATTTTAATTATCCATAATTATCATGAATAATATCAAAAGCTACAATAAAAATGTGCTCACAAAGTCTTCTAGCAATGGAAGAATCTCTCCAATATATCAAAAACCCATCCAACTACCCAAACATGTGCCTAAATCCATGAGTAATTAATAAGAGTAACAAATGATTTATTATGTGTTTATACATATGAACATCTCTAAATAAGAATACATGTGATTCATAGAACATAATTAGATGATACATCTCCAAATAACATCTCCTAATGCTTAACCATCCTTTTGGGCATTCCTAAGACCCATTTAAAAACATGATTTCTCAACCTATATCTCATGTTTGTTCAAATTTGCACCTTCAAACTCACATTTAGGTTATAATTGTGTTGGTACCCTTTGTTATCTCATCATCAAACCATTTTATGAATTTTTGGCATAAGCTAGCCTTGCCAATTTTCCCCATTGCAACAAATTCTATTTTTGACCAATTTAATGATTATAACTACCCATGGGAAAATTATTATTTTTAACTTCTCCACCCAACCTTTTAGGGAAAATGTATGTGTTTCTAGTTATAACCGCCTTTGGGCAAATCTATGTTTCCCTTTCCATTCTTGATTATAATCACCTTTGGGCAGTCAATGTTTCCTACTTTCTATTCTTGATTATAATTGATTTAAGTAAATCAGTGTGTTTCTAATTTTATTCATAATTATAACTACCTTTGGGAAAATTAGTGTTATCTTTTTGGTTAATGATTCAAACCACCTTTATGAAAATCAATATCCATCCCACCACCCTATAGGGGTATCTATTTATGCCATTACTTATAACCACTTTTGGATAAACCAATGTCACACCCTTTATTATTGATTATAAATACCTTTGGGTAAATCAATGACTCTATAGCTATTACTATCCATAACCACCTTTGGGAAATTCAATAATCTCACCCCCATTACCATCTAGATTGTGTCATTTTCTTCATTTTGAAGGAATGTTCAAAGATTCTATTTTTGTCACCTATTCCCTAGAGGGGGCATCAAGGGCTTATCAACCACATTTTGGGGCATGTTTGGATTAACGATATTTTCATTCTTTGAAAACATGTTACTATGCATGTGTCTTGAAATGTCTTCTCAAATAGTGGTAAATTATAGAGACTTAGTTTTGGCTAGTTTCATGTCTAAACCAACATTCAGTACAATTTCTAGAAAATGACACATTTTAAGCTTATAAATCACCTAAATTTCCCAATTTCATCTACTTAAGGGATTATATTGCCTATAAATGTGATGAGGCTAGATTATTTGGTGTATTATCCTATATGCATCACTAACCTAATTTAATTATAACCCTAGTAAAACTATGACTAGTAATTTGGCACTTTTAGCATGTTAAGTTATTAATTCATGACATTTAAAATAATTTCCAAAATCCAAAAATAACTAAGCAAAACTAATTATATTTAAAATATAATTAACTTGTGTAAACAAAAATTCCAAATCAAATTAGTGAATTTCATTTACCCAAAAGGATTTTTTATCCAAATATGAAGTCAAAAGTCAAATGAGCTAATAAAGTGATCTATTATCTCATAAATATTCAAAAATATGACTAACTAACACCCCAAAAATATCTAAAGTGAGTTGTCATGCCTCACAAATATTTGAAACTAAGGTGTCAATATTTCATGAGTGCCTTAACCCCATCCAAATTTAGACTAACTCAACCTAGGTTAATTTAGACTCAACCCAAGTTAGAATTTAACCTAACCTACCTAAGGTTAGAGTTAGTTCTTTGAGCTATAAATACAATTTCCCACATCATTATTTTAAAAGTGTTTGTGTAAAATTTTATTTTGTTAGAATACCTTCTTGAATCCTTTGAGAGTAGTTTTATAACACCCAATTTATGCCATGTTTCACACCAAGCCATAAGTGACTATTGGATAAATGTTACCACCATGGTAGAGCATTTCTAAAATACTAAAATAATCATAAGTTAAGTACAAAAATCCTTATGCAAACAATAAACCATCAAATTTGACAAAGGAGGTAAGAAAATTATATTATCTTCATCTTTATTTTTTAATCTTAATTATTATGTTATGCTCCCCCTAGTTCTTAGGCAAGAGTGTTTAGTCTTAATAAATTTTTATGATTGATGTTTTCTCATTTGGACTAACAAGATAAAAATATACATATTGTTTACCATTTAAAATCCTAAGGTACAGTATGTTATTTATGATTCTCCTTATAATGAATAAGTTATTATAGATATAGACTTGATTAGGCTTATCATTGTCACTTTAGGTTACATATATTGCTCATTGGTTGACCATTACACCACTTAATATCTTATTATTTTAGTATGTTGTGGATATCTTGGATCTAGGTTACCTTTATTTTTCTATTCCTTGCATTCAATATCCTTATTATATCCTTGATACACCCCTTTGTTATCTTTGTTACATATTGAGGCCTAATGAGATCCATACTTTTCATCATACGTGTAGGCTTTGTAACCCTATCCCCTTGACATTGAGTGTGGATCTCCCTTTTCTATATCTATGAAAATTTTACTTCCTTATCCACTCTTTCAAGTATACACATGATCTATTTTTATGATCTTGTTTATATCATATTCTATTAATAGAAAGAGGGTTGTTAAAACTAATCCTATTTCATGTATACATTATGATGAATTTGACATAAAATATGATCTCACATATGATTATATAATTTTCAAAAATTTCCTCTTTTTCTTCTTAGCATTGTATTTATCTTCATCACACACTTTGGTGAAGCTTTTATTGTTCAACTGTATTAGCCATCCTGATACAATTCCTTATGTCCACAATTACATTATCCATCCTAATAAATTTTTATATAAATCATAACTATATCGGGAAATGTAATAAAATATTCCATTTATATTTTGTCTCAACTATATTGTTTGAACCAATATAATTATTTAATTCCTTGATGTATTTTCTATTATATTATCTAACCTAATACAACTTTTTTTTCCATCTCTATGTTTATAACTATATCAACCTAGTTGATACTACTTTAAATTTTTTCCTACTATTTTTATATATTTATATGTTTTTGTTTCATATATTCATCATGATGTCTCCTCTTAGGATCTTATTAGCAAGTCTTAATACATTTATATTTTACATGTGTCGCTATTTCATTACTTCCTTGTCCACCATTGATGGAAACTCCTCATGGTTTAGTCTCTCTCAATATTAACCTAGATCTATCAAATGTAACATATTTCAAATTTAACATTTTATAGAACTAGGACATATTAATTAGCTTACTAATCACCTTAACACTAATATCATTTATACCTTGTGCAAGAATGGGAGCATTAACAAAATCAATCCATGTACTACATTAGCTAGGGAAACAAATACTAATGTTGGGAATTCTCCACCTAATTCCAATTAAAATCATCCTCTTGATAGTTCCAAGTCATTTAACAAGTGGTTCAAAAAAGGGCCCTTATGTAATCTTGTAGAAACAATCAAATACCTCAAATGCAAAACCACATCTTGAAATTTTCTAATCAAGCTCTTCAATTAATTCTGAATCAACCAAATAATTTTTTTTTCCTTGTCCTCTATGAGATTCTAATACAAATATTATTCCTCAACCTATAATTCAAAATAAGATACCTCAATACATTAAAAATGAACGTTTATCTCCCTTCATCATATCTATGGATATTATAAGAATTTCTCCAAGCATCACCTATGAAGGGAATAACTATTCTTCCTTACATCTTAGATAATTTGAAAATATCTATAAATAATAGATCTAGGTTAACACCTATGCCAATACCAAGCTACAAATCAAAACCTTTGTTGTATATGTGTTAGAATGGTACAATCAACTTCATAGTCATTCCATTACATGAATAGAGGATTTAGTCAATTATTAGTTAAATAATTAAAATTTAATGATCGTCTTGAGAATAGCTTGAATAAATTTCATTAGAGTTGAAAATTTTATAAAAGAATGACCTACTCTATTTTATATATTCCATACAATTAAAATAACTCTATATTAGAGTGCACTGACCAACATGCATAAAAGTTAATATTCTAATGGGGTTCATGTTGGTTGTAGGAAATAAATACAATATATCAATTGTCCATAATTTTATAAATAAATGTAAATATTTATCATATAAATTGGACCATAACATGAGTGATGAAAACATCTTTAAAAACTTTTTTATCACTCTTAAGGCCCCTTGTCAATACAAAGTTATGATCTTCTCTCATATTTTAGAAGAGGCCTTGAATCAATAAAAATGAAAATATTTCCTTATGACCTTATTTGAACCATCTTCAAGAAAGAAGAAATAACATTTTCAATCTTAAACTAATGCAATCAATGTTAGTTCTTTTTAAAATAAGCTTCCTAAAATAGGATCATTTAATTCAAATAATCAAATTACCACCCACCCTCCCTTGAGTTTACAAGAACTTCAAAAGATAATACCTCCATCTAGGACTTATGTTCATCTTTATTACCAACCACCATGGCATGATCCCAAAATAAAATTATTGGTTCCATGTTGACATTGGTCACTCATTGTAGTCATATAAAATGTGAAATTTGGTTACATGAGCATGACTAATGACACCCAACCCACAGGTCCCTCTTTCTTGCTCTCTTCACCATATTAGGCTATTTTTCACTAATTCCTAGACATCTATGGCTTTCCAAAATTAAGCCCATCTGACCCAAACTAATTTCCCCATGACAAATCCATCCCCTAGATCCCATAACCTCTAGACAACAACACCTAGACTTGGACTGTATCACTGAACTCTAGGGCGTCCCACTTTTGATGCTATTATCTAAGTGCATTTTGAGCCCCAATGGTTAGAATATTTCAATCCTTTTCCTTTTCCTTGTTTTCCTAGTGTGAATACATCTGACCCATGATCAATAGTTTCCTATATAAACCCATTCAAAGCTCATTTAGAAGGGTTGACACTCATTTACAAAAGAGAAGCAAGAAGACAAGAAAGTGCATGCAAGCATTTTTTATTATTCTCTACATATAACCTTCCAATATTATTCCAAGCTTATTCAAACCCCTGCACTAGTCCTATAAATCTAAAGTACACCCAGTATTGTATTTAGTTGCATTTTCATACACAATTGTACCAAGCACTTAAATGGGAGAATTACATTAGCTTGATCCCTCCTTAGAGTATTGATATGTAGGAAGTATTCCAACACACGGTGTGTGAATTGAATCTAGCATATACTTTAAAAACTAACCCCTTTTCCCTATTTTCCAAAGTTTATTTCAATTGCATAGAAGATCCAAGTACATGAAGAATCAACTCTACAAGGAGTTATGTTGATAGTACAGACCTAAAAATGGATACATAGGCTCACCTTGAGTAGGCGAACAAAACCTAGAAAGATTAAACCCTAAAAACAATAGTGATAGAGAATGAGTATAGCATTATAACCTAGGGTGTCCAATTTTGGCACTTTTATCCAATCAAAAAATCAAGTTTGGTCCTATATGCAAATTTACAGACCCTGTCTCAGATCGAACAACTTAGAATAAGCTAGGTTACATTTCTCCTTGGTCTATTAATATTTTTAGAAAGGTCAAATTATAGTTTAATTTCAAAAATTAGTAGCCATAATTAAGAATATTATTTACTAATTTTCCTACTCAGACTTGTTTATTAAATAGGAATAAAACTCCATTATTCCCAAAAATAACAAAACATTTGGTGAACCTGACTTAATTCAAATTTTGCACAAAAACCCTAGAAACCCTAGGGTAAATTATTTATGATTTTTTTCAATAATTTTTTTTTATATTTAAAAGTAAAAATTGACAAATTATTTTCAAAATTTTAATATATTTTTTTACAACCCTAGTTTGTACATACTAGGTCCTTTTTGCATACAAACACATTCCAAATACTAAAAAAAAAAATTGCTAATTTTAGATTTTTTTTGTTAATTTTTGATAAATTTTATAAGAAAAATTATACAATTTTTCTATAAATTCATATAAATTTTTTAAAATTATCATACTAATTTTAAAAAATTAACTCAAAAAACTCTAGTTACATCAACTAATTCACAGTAATTTTCCAATCATTTTCTAAATTTTTAGTTGCATATCAAACTCAAAAAATCAATTTCAAATTCAAAAATCCTTATTTACATATACTATCACCTATTTTATTCTTGAGGTATTACCTTACATGTTTGGGAGCTCCATATCTTTTCTATGCATATTCTAGTTCCTTGTTTAAATTATATCAGCTTAATATTTTCTACTATTATCCAAGTTGTTTTCTTTATGCCACATAAGTTCGTTGCATCTTTTCCTTCAAGATGAAGTTCAAGACTTATTGGCAATACTTATGAATTAATTGAGATTCCTATAACTTGACCATATGACATGGATAAACAACCAACTCATGTTCTAGTCATAGATTCTACACATTAGATTAAACCAATTTCAATAAGGATAATTTTGACAAAGAGCAATATGAAAATAACAATGATTATGTACACATTGATGTTCATGATCCACCACATTGGACTAATGATCCACTTCCACCCGTTGTTGATAATGAAGTTGTCCTCAACAAAGATTTGATTTTATAAATTTTTAGAGAAAGACTTAAGGAATAACCTAAAGATCATACACTAATTTTTCAATCTATCATGGAAATCAAAAAGGCTAAGCAAGTTGAGTCTTCCATTCCCATAGAGAAACCAATTAAAAATAACACTATGGGGGTAACTATGTCTCAACAACCCCCTATAACAACCCAACCTACCTCTATGCCACCAGTTACAGCTAGTACATCCCTTTTTCTTGATGTGGGAGCCTTGTGTAAGAGATAAGATCTCTTAAATCTAAGTTGTTGCGTATTGAGCAAGGTACCACTAGACCTACATAAGATTTGGATTATTTTTCTCTTCTACATACACCATTGGCATGTCATATTGCTTCTACACCCTTATCACAAGGTTTTGTTCAACCCAAGCTTAATCTTTATGATGGCAAGGGTGATCTAGAGACACACTTGAGAGCATTTCACATAGCATGCTTAGACTATGTACCCAATGATTGACTACTTACCAAGCCATTTATATGGAGCCTAAAGGATTATGATATATAATGGTTATATAATTTATTAAATTAGTTAGTTTATGCATTCAATCCTTTCCCTGACATGTTATTAACACACTTTAGCATTAACATTGGTGATAAGGTTTCATATGCTTAAATTACTCAATATAAACAATGACCAAATTAACATCTCACAGAATATGTTCTTCTATCTAAGACCATCTTAGCTAAGATGAATAGTCCCATAGTAGATCAGGAGTTACAAGACCTCTTCAAACATAGTCTTCTACTAGCACTTCATGAATCAATCATGTTCAAGAGATTCTCTTCCTTCATTGAATTGTGACATACACTAAAGGAAAGAGAAGTGAAACTTATTTCAATGGGCAAACTCAAGTATACAAGCATTCCAGACACAACTAATAAGAGTAACAGTAAAGTCCCATACAAGGTCAAGTTTAATTATACAAAAGGGAAGAATCAACCTATAGTAAATGCAGCTTCAGATCCTCCTCAGTGTATAGTTTTATCAGCACCCACTTGACATACTTTCTCACATCTTTTAGTTCCTCTAGCTAGGGTTTTACAATAGATTTTGGATTTTAATATCATATCTATCCCTCCTATTTGGTAAGTTGATCTAACCAAAACTCTTCCCAAGGGATATGATCGGTAGGCATGTTTTGATTACCATAGGGTAGCAGGCCATACTAAAAAAAGATGCATTAGTTTTAACATAAGATATATGAATTGATAGATGACAACCTACTTGATATTGACACTTTACTTGAGCCTCCAAAGGAAAAAATAATATAAGATAAAGCTTTGAAAATCTTCTCAGATCCATTTTCATAGCATTTAAAATAGGATATAGGGGACATATCATGGGTTCACCATGCATATCATGCACATCCACCACCAGTTACATATCAGACACCTTCAGTTGAGTCACATCCTTTGAGTGGTATAATCGGTGTGTATGAGTCTAGAGTTCTAGCTAGACCTTATATATCCTTCTAAAATTAGGATATTGTGGAGGATAATTCAGATTATAATGCACTCTTTATTAGAGCACATATTCATAATCAACCCATTCATAGTGTTATCTTCAATAATGGTTCCAATGTCAACATGTGCACCATTACACTACTACATCATCTAGTTTATTCAGGCAAAATATCACTTCAACAAACATAGTTATCAGTGGTTTTAGTGGGCATATACACAGTTCATTGGGTGAGATTACACTTCCTCTATAGGTTGGTCCCATACATGTGACCACACATTTTACCATAGTTCCCAATGTAAGAGTTTTTGACATGTTACTTAGTCATCCATAGATTCAAAAAATTCAATTAGTACCATCTACAGTTCATAGATGCATGAAATTCATTCACACTAGTCAGGTTATTACAGTTGGAGTTCCATATGAGTTACCACTCCCCACTTTAGAGCCATCAAATTTATAGTCACTAGTTATAGCTTCTCCACTAGTTTTAGTTTCCCAACCAATTATAGTTCTTCCTTTGGTACAAATTTAGACACACTTTACACATCCATTTCTAGTAAAAAGTATTCATAAACCACCACAACTTTGGGATCTAGACAACTTCTAGCTATAGTTTTCCCACCTAGAGAAAATTTATTGAGATATCATAGGTCTACACATAAATCACATGTTTAGAGTGCATATCCTACTTCCAGATAGGTCCCTAAGATCCCTACAGTTACATCCACTTCTTAAAATTATAGTGAGACCCCACAATTAGTTTCTACTTTAGAGATTTTATAATATCTACAACATATATAGCTTTCATAGCCATAGTCTCAACATTTTCATCATTCTTCACATTCATGCATGATTCCACTCCTTGATATAGGACACCATGATAGGGAGTCTCCCATGAGACTCATCTATTAGTATCATCCTATCCTAGCCTACTTGTACCTAATCTCTTTTGCTTGATTGTACATAGTTCAAATATTTCCAAAAAAAATATTTATATAAACATAATAAAAAATTCAAAAATACCAAAAAATGTTTTGATTGTATGCATCATCCATGCTTTACATTACTACCATCATATTAGGACTTACATTTATTATTTCATGCTATTATATGTTAATTTATCTACATTACCATGCTTCAGTTGATCTCTTTTGAGTGTGTGCAGTGATTTCTAGATCCTTGATTACTTCACTCTCCCATTGAGATGGAATTCCTACTTCTATATATAAGACACACATCAATATATATACCCATTGGGGGCATATTCTACATGACAAAATAATCTATGTTATGTTAATCCTACACTACACACTCTGAGTTATCATACTGATGTACATTAATTACAAGATTACATAGATTACTATATCAACATTTTAGTAGTATCTAACACTTGTGTACCTCTTAGAATATACCTAGTCTTATAATAAACATGTCTTGTATACTGTCACTCTTTATTTGATTAGTTATATGTGATTCTACCTTTCCAGTTTACATGATTTCTTTTCTTTCTTTACATAGCTAGATGTGTTTGCATTTCCAATTCTATTTTTGTTTCTTATGTGTGCCTTAAGATATTTTCTAATGTCTTTTGCTTCTATTCATGTGTGTATATCTTTGGAAATTTTCCAATGTCCCTTTCTTGTACTCTTCTATCTGCTTATAGCCCTCATGCCAATATTTTCTTGTTATAAATTATATGTGTATGTGGTATTTGAATATGTTTTCTATGCTTTCTTTCTAGTTTGAGCGACATGTGCCCATGTCCCTTGTTTGTGTGGACCCTTGGCCAACCTTGTGTGCCTCTTACTTCTTTATTGATTTGTTTATCCTTGTTTGTAATGTCATGATCCATATCATGCATATACCTTAATTTCTTAGATGCCATGATGGACATCATGCTCCATCCCTCCCTAATAACTAAAAGCTAACATCTAACATATCTAGTTCTAGTTCAGTACATTACACATACTTTTACATTATCATATCTACTTAGGCATACCCCTGTTGATCTAATAATATCTCAATACAAACATTGCTATATCTAGAGATATCTTGTCAAATTTCATTACTATATCATGTATCTATGAAACATAACACACTTGCAGGACTCTTTCTTCTGAGGGTAGTCATTATAGGTTCAATCATTCCTACCCTTAAAAGAGGGGGCAAAAAATAAGGGTTTTTTCATAAAGGTCAAAGCTCCTAATAGTCAAAATAGCAGCATTCAGATCACCTAGTTTAGAATCCAAAAGTTAAACCAAACAAAATAGAATAGAAAAATAGTGATGATTCTAAATCAATAGCCATTTTCAACATAGGAAAATAATGCCAAAAATGGATAATATCACCAAACACAAGGGTGTCCTCATTTTGGTGCTCTTATCTAGGTAGAAAAACACCTAGTTCTCCTAGTAATAGGCAAAAAGTTTAGCTCGGCTACAATTTTTTCACATCTAAGTCAATCAAAATTAGTAGTTTTAGTACAATTTGCTCTTAAAATCTAGATATAGGGGGCTATCATGCATGTCATGATGAATCTCACTTCTAATTTTAAATTAGGCAATTGACATAACTTCTAGATTAGAATCCATTTTCTATACACCAGTGATTAGGGGCAATATGTGTGGCATATTATTCTTCTTTATTTCTAAGCTTAGTATATTACCTAGGCATTCTTAGTAGTTGCATGCCTTACTCCATTTGTAGGTGGTTGGTATCATTTTTTAAGTTAAACTTTCATACAAGTTTAACTTCTTAAGTACCTAAGTTCTCTAGTTGGTTTTTACATAATCATATTGCATTAATTTCAAATTGGATTTCATACAAGCTTAACCTCCATGTCTCAAAATGGCCAAGAATAGCCTAGTTTCAAGCATACATTTAGCTATCCACACCACATTATCAGACTTTCAAATCATCCATGGGCTCTATGAACCATCTCATATGACATATATTCTATATCGGTATCACTTCATAGCTTCACTTCATGGGGCAAAAATGGAGCCAAAGGTCTAGTTAGCCTTTATATTCTTGACCCACCTATTTAGAGGGATTGGACACACAATCCAAACATCGATTGACACATGCATGATTCATTAGATTTACTCAGTAGGAAATGATGGAGCCAAAGGGCCTACCTTTGTATTCTTGAGCCACTTTATAGGGAATCGATCACTCAACTCCGTTTGTGATATAAATTTTAGTACAACATCATCCAACACAATCAAAAATTACTTAGTCTACTCAGGATCACAATAGGTATTGTATTGGTTCACATACTCAGTGAGGTGTATTCATTCATTTTTCTTCCTTTTCTTTTTACTCAGATTTTGTATACTCTTATTTTATATCACATATAATAAGAACTGATCTACTCTTTATTTCATTGCATAGATTCACACTTGCACAATGTGTTCTCTATGCACTATCCAACATTACTTAGCATCACACAAGCTTCATGGGCTTCACCTTTGTAGGTAATTTTAGGTACACTTTTTATTTTTTCCTTTATCTTAGTATTTCACTTTAATACATCACTAGAATAAAGAGGGGGAAAATGTCATCATATAAAATCCAAATTTTGGTTACTTGAGCATGACTAATGACACTCAACCCACATGTCACTCTTGATTTTCCCCTTTACCATCTTAGGCTCTTTTTCACTAATTCATAGACATCCATGGACTTCCAAACTTAATCCTAGCTAACCTAGAATTCTTTCCCCATGACAAATCCATCCCCATAGGTCTTGTAACCTCTAGATAATAGTGCCCAACTTGGACTATAGTGCTGAAATCTAGGGTGTCCCACTTTTGATGCTATTGTCTAAGTACATTTTGAGCCCCAACAGTTAGATTCTTATGATCCTTATCCTTTTCCTTATTGTCCTAATGTGAGTACATCTGACCCATGATCAATAGTATCCTATATAAACCCATTTAAATCTCACTTAGAAGGGTTGGCACTCATTTACAAGAGATAATAAAGAATACAAGCAAGTACACACAAGCACTTCTTACTATTCTATGCATACAACCTTTTAATATTATTCCAAACCTATTCAAACCCTTGCACCAATACCTAGCCATCTAAAGTACACCCAATTTTGCATTTAGTTGCATTTTCACACATAATTTCACCAAGCACTTCAATGGGAGAACTAAATTAGCTTGATCCCTCCTCAGAGTATTGGTATGTAGGCAGTGTGCCCACACATGGGGTGTGAAGTGCATCTAGTGTACCATTTACACACTAACCACTTTTCCCTATTTACCAAAGTTTTTTTCAATTGAATAGAAGATCCAAGTACATAAATAATCAACTATATAGGGATTTATATTGACATCAAGACCTAAAAATTGGTACACATGCTCACTTTGAGCAAGCAAACAAAACCCAAAAAGCTTAAACCCTTAGGATAAAAACATTAGAGTAGGACTATAACATCAGAGCCTAGGGTGTCTAGTTATAGTGATCCTATCTAATCATAAAATTAAGTCTAGGATCCTATTTATTATAGTGTCTTAGTCTTGCATGCAAATTTTTAGACCCTATCTCATACTGAACAACTCAGAATAAGCCAAGTTATATTTCTCCTTGCTCTCTTACTATTTTTAAAAAGGTCAAATTATAGTTCAATTTCAAAAACTAGTAGCCATAATTATGAATATTATTTACTGATTTTCCCTACTCAGACTTGTTTATTAAATAGGAATAAAACTCCATTATTCCCAAAAATAACAAAACACTCACATGGCACATATCGTGCACTTAGGAAATTTTATATGGATCTAATTTTAGGGGAAATATTTAATCATGATATTATTACTAAAGAAAACCATAAATAATATATAAAATCATCTAAGAATATATCTAACTAGTTTTATCAATCTAAGTCCCAAAATAAAAAACATAAAAAATCCCAACATTTTAATGAATTTGTATGTCTTATTGATGCAAATCATGATAATTATTTTACTAATCATCAATATGTGAATGTGGCCAAGGTTAAATACCATTTCAATCTCACTCATAAATATCTTGTTAATAAGTCTAATATGCCTTTCCTTAACAAAATGCTTCTTAATGATAATACTACTACTACCTCTCCCAATTTGATACATGTTGATGAGCCTACTCCATCACCAAAGTCTCAACCTATAACCTTAAACCCTTATATTAATTTACCTCCTAAGATCAATCTTCCAAATCAACCTAAGTAGCATTATAGTTCTAGTCCAAAATCATAAAAAAAATTCCTAAATGGGATTAAATACTTGCCCTACAATATTCCTTTAATGAAACTCATGAGAACATCAACATATCATCAAAAAAATTCATGAAAAATTTTTAAGATATAAAGTAATATACATCTAATGAATCTAAACCACCTTCTCAACCTTTTGAAGTTCTTTCACCTAAAAAATTACATGCCATTGAAACCATCTCTCATCCTCCCTCTTCTAAGAAACTCTCCATTGAGTTTCCTAAGGATGACATGACCAATGCGGAGTCATTTTTCAAGTTCATGACCCACCTCTCTTTACTTTAATCTTGATCATTGATATTATAATAAGGAAAGTCTTTGTGGATTAAAGTTTTATGAATTAATGTTAATCCCTTTGGTTAATCCAAAAAACTAGATAATCTAAAATATGACTTAAATAAGCTAGACTTACATGTCATGGATTTGATAAGACTAACCAAAAGCCCATTGGATTCATTTTTATCCCTCTCACTATTGGACCCATAATGATTTGCACTAATATTATTGTCTTATATATTACACTATCCTATAATATCCTTGAAATTCCTGCTTGGACTCATCACATGAGACCTATTACTTCTTGTAGTAGCCAATGCATTATGCTCAATCATGATGGTAATCATTATAAGCAAGAATTCAATCCCAACCCACAAGATCTAAAATTTAATAATACTGAGTCTCAATATTATATTATAAATATTCCTCACATTAATATTTCCCATCTTATTGATTCATCAACATGCATTTTAATTTGTATGTCATTCTTGTTGACTCTGATGATGCCAAATACAATTATATTCAAATCAATTTTAATACTAATAGATTACCTCCTTACATGATGGAATGGTTTCCTCCATCTATCCTTCCTTAGGATAGGACCATTCCATATCTTGATGATGATAATGAATTCAAACCTCATTAAAATGATAATGAATCCTTCTATATAAAAGATGATTTTGCATACAATAAACTTGGGGTGGCCAATCTCTTCTAATATCCCTTATTAGTTTCTCCTAGAACATTTAATCAAATTTGTATATTCGCTAAGGATACTTCAAATGGGAACTCTCAAAAATTTACTCATGCATGTAATATTTCCCATTCCTATGATTTTTATTAAATAGCTTCTAAAGCTCAGTCATGAACCTTAAAATCACTTCATTATAAAAAATATATTGATAGGATCCATGCCTTTAATCAGGATATCCAATTAGTCCATTTATCTTCTCATTATAATTATATTGATGAAGAGGATGAGTTGGAACTTTAAGGATGTGTTCCTCCTATTAACCCACCATTGGAAAACACTTTGTGGGTTATTTAATAAATTTATAATTTTCCCAACATTTTTCATTGTATTAGCCAACCAAAAATAGTTCATAATGTTTCTTATTTCTCTAACTATATCAACCAACCTTATATAGTTCAAAATCACCTAAATATTTTATAATATATAATCCAACAATCAATTTAGGGTGCCAATAAAGATCATTTTCAATCATCTAACAACATAGGCCAATCATTACAGAGTGCCAATATGATTCTAGAACCTTCTAATTTCTACAACTATATCAACCACCTTTTAGGTAGTTTGGACATAATTTTATTAGCTTCACCTTATCTTTCCAATGATATCAACCATGATACCAATATTTTTTTTGTTCTTTTACATCCTCCTATTTTTTATTTTAATTATATCAACCATCTCACTTTTGTTTCATGCAATTATATCAGCATGATTGATACAGTTAAATCCATGACTATTTTTTTTAATTATATCAATAAGTTTGATATAGTTTAACCTAAATATGTTACACCAAACTATATTAGCCATGATGATATTGTATAAAAAAATTTAAACACACCTCCTAAAGGTCTAGAAATTACCCTAAACATCAAAGCTAAGTTTTTTGATAGATCCACTTAGAATTTAATGAGAAATGTAATAATATTATTGATCTTGAGGTAAATGTTGATTATTATGGCCTATTACCTACAATTCATAGTGATGAATCAATCTAATAACTCATTTGTGTGAGAGAGCCTCAAATTCCATGCCAAAATAACAAGCTTGGTATCTTTGAGAACACAACTCCTTGCTTTCGTAATTCTATTGCTAGTATTTATCTTAAGCATGATCCTCTTTATAATATTCCTCACACACCATATCATTTTTAAAATGTGAATATAATACTTACTAGATAAATGAAGGAAGTCAACTTAGGAACATATATGAATCCTTGATATGTCCTCATCTCTAAGGAGATCTACCCTAAAGAGATATACAAAATTATCTTATTACTTGATATATTTCATGATTTTTTACATGTTTATATGAGGATATGCCTAGTATTTACCCTAACATTATTGTCCATAAAATATTTATATAACTAGATGTAAAACCCAATTAAAAAAAGCTACATAAGTTCCCTTTTGAGGTTTATAAAATTTACCATAAGGAAATTATAAATATCCTAGATGTTAATTTTATCAAAACTATAGATTAATCAAAATGGGTCTCCAACATAGTATCCATTCATAATAAATTCACTATGGTCATCTACATTTGTATCAACTTTTTTAATCTTAACTTAACATGCCCTAAGGATAATTTTCCTTTACCTTCCATAGATGCCATTATTGATTCGACAATCAACTATGAGATGATTTCCCTCATGGATGTTTTTTAGGGTATAATCATATTCACTTATCCCAAAAATATCGATATAATACTACCATTACTACCATGTGGGGTGCATACTGTTACATTAAAATGACTTTTTTCCGTAAAATGTTAGGATAACATACCAACGTGAAATAACCTAGATATTTAAAGATCTTGTCCATATAATATTCAAAATTTATGTGCATGATCTTAAAACCAAGTCTTAGAATTTATAAAATCACCTTCATAACTTAGATATCATCTTTAAATGCCTTATTAAATAAAAACTTAAGCTCATTCCTAAAAAGTGTGTGTTAAGTGTTACTTCTAGTAAGATTTTAGGATTCTTGGTCTCATAATAATAGATTGATGTGGATCCATATAATTTAAATTCTAGTATTTGAATTAAAATACCTACACCCATTCTAATTATCCACACTTATCTTTCAAAATTTGGGGTAATTTTTAGATTTTTTCCTAGTTTTGCTTATCATACACATTTTGTAAAATCCCTTCTCAAGAAGAGTGTTAAGCTTTATTGGACTGGTGTTTTTCCAAAATCCTTTGAGAAAATTAATGAATCATTACTTAAAAATACATATTTATGACTAACTTATAGTGATCACCCTCTCACATTTTACATATCATATACCCCTATCTTAGTTATAGTGATGTTTGCACAACAAGATGAGTCTAGTAAAGAGTACGTTATTTACTACATTAGTCATACTTAGATTATGAGACCCACTACATTGAGGTGAAGTGTGAATACCTTGAAATATACTTTTTAATTTAAAATATTTAACATTACATGATTTATCAGACTATCTATCATAGTCCATTTAAACCCTCTTCACCATATTTTTTAAGGCTTTTTTACCTGGAGATCACATTAAAAATTGGATGGTAATCTTTATGGAATTTGACATTAGGAACTATTCAAACAAAAATAAAATTCTAAGTTATTATCAATCAACTTTCTACCACACATATACTATATCAAGTATGTATTTAGGGTACTCTTCTTGATGAGGATTTCCTCTTGATTGAAGGCATTAATCAAGTTATTGCCCTTAAAGACTAATTATATAATTTTAGAATCAATATCAAAGATTAGGCCATTAAATAACCTAAAGTTATAGTCTCTAATATAAAAACTTTATGAAATATACCTTATAATAACTAACCAAGGTCACCATTGATTTATATGAGGATAATTGTATAATCCACTTTGATAGAACTAAGTGCCTTCAAGGAGTCAGGGAAGGATGTGTCCTTATTGATCCTTTTAGAAATTTCATTCCATTAGCTTTTTTTATTGAACTTTGATGTTACTAAAAATATTAATAAATATAAGTATTTTATAATTGATATACACTAAACCATTAATTTATACATATCTTACATGTTTTAGGTGGCTTGCAGCTCATATGTTACCAAGTCAATTGCATTTATTAATGTAAAAGTGAAAACCTCATAACATATCATGATCTTGTTGCTGATCTTGCTAAAGATTTTACATATTTCACCATTGATGAAATCCCATGAGACAAAAATGTTATATTAGTCTATATTTCTTCCTCAAAATCACTTTTTCACCCTCATCAGACACTACATGATGCATAGTTCCTCATTCACATGAGGAAATATAAATCTATCTTAGAACTTAAGGATGATTATCTTATTTTATACATCAAATCTATCACCACTCAAAAAATCTCATGGTATAAAAATATCACCTAATTCATTGAAATTAAAAGTTTACTCTTGAGAATAAAATACTAGACTCTATAATAAAACCTTTAATTATGACCTTAGACATAATGTCCTTTACTATAATACTATTCAAGGCACCCTATTTTGTTTTATTACTCAATAAGTTAATTATCTTCTTGAATAAGTACATGGGGGAATTTGCAATGGTTATTTTAGCAGACATGATAAAATGTAAAAATGTCTATGTATGGTTAATTATTGGCCTACCCTTGATAAGGATGACATCCATTTCATAAATAAGTGTAATCCTTTTTAGATCCATGATTATATTATTTATGCTCCTATGGATGATCTTAAGACCATTGAATCTCCTTCACCATTTTATTTTTGGGAATTAGATCTCAAACTAAGTTATCTCGATCATAATATGGCCACATATTCATTATTACCATCACTAAGTACTTTACCAAGTGGACAAAAGTTATGACCCTTTTTAATGTTACTAGACTCACTATCTCCAAGTTATTCTTAACTAGTTCATATTTTTTATTATATTCCTCACACTGTCATATCTGATAATGGTGGGAATTTCAAAAATAAGTTCATGAATTATCTTTGTGTGAAATTAAAAATTTATGCACAAATTATACACACCTTATCACTTTGCGTAATGGCTAATCAAAATCCACCAATAAAATCCTTAAAAAAAATTAAAAATAATATTAGGGATTATCATTCAAATTAACATCTCAAGCTTTATCCTACACTTTGGGCATATATTAATAGAATTATACTTCCACTAGAGTACCTTAATTCTCTTTAGTTTATGGCTATGAGATTGTCTTGCCTCTAAAAGTGGAGTTACTTTCTTTGAAAATTTATCTTCATGACATCATCCTTGATGAAGAGTTTCATGAAGAATGTCTTCAAACTTTAGACTTATTTGATGAGTGCCACATGAGTGTTATCCAATATAACTTATAGTATAAAATTTACAGTGGTAAGTAGCATAATAAGAAATTCATATACCTTAATTTTGATATTATATATTTAGTGTTAAAATTATATTACACCCACAATAAATAGGGAAATTTTATGCATGGGCTAATATTAACCTACGACTATCCTATCTTAATATATTTAAATTCAAATAAGGTTAATCAAATGGATCCTATGATACCTAATGTTTTGGTAGTGACCAATGGATCTATAGACCTATAAGAGGGTTACCTACATCTCAAATAATATGAATAAACTATTCCAAATCCTAATCTTATGACACAATGGAATAGATATAACTCTGCCTCCATGAAATTAAATGATTGTAAATAAGCAATGTAAGTAACAATGCAAGTAAAGTAAACTAAGGGCTAAGGTGCCATGATTGATAAATGGAGGTCTAGGAAAATTAAATTAGAATATGTAAAGTATAATAAATTCTATATAAACACTAACCTATTTTATATAAATACCTAATAATACACCCAATGACTCATATTGAATCTCCAAGACATACATAAGACAAGCTTCCTTCAAGACAAGGTTCTAGACCTAACTCCTCCAAATGTGATTTAGGGAAAAAGTGTGAGTGAAATCAGAGTGAATAAATTGTGTATGATTTTTTTAGAATGAAATATTATATGTATATATAGCAATATAATACCTAAAACCAACCCTAATCACTAAGTCAATGATATCAACCAATTATATACAATTAAGAGATGCTAGTTGGCACTAATTGGTAACAACCTAACTAATACAATATGAATTTCAAAACATAAGCTTATAAATACATAAAACTCATTGATATAGTACAATAAGGTAACATGTGCTAAACATATGGTATCATCTTGGTTGATGTTGTAGGATATAAGGAAACTAATATATCTAAATAAGATAGGATGGACAAAGGTAAGTAGTAATACAATCTAAGGATTTTGAATTGATGATAGGAATCATATGATCATGATATAGATAAAAATATCTCTCTCAAATCAACACAAGCCTACATACCCCTTTCGATGCACCCTTTAAGGCATTCACTCAATGAGATCAATGCTTGATAAGTCACTCCAAGAAAAAGTGTTAGTAAATTATAAAGTGGAAAATATTATGTATATAACAATTACGCCCAAAACTGGTGGGGTCCTTGCCTTGTCAAGGACATCTTTTGACCTATAAATTATATATTTTATACTAATGAATAAAATATATTCAATTAATGTACCACCTCTCAATTATTAAAGAATTTATTTTCTTAATTTATGCTATTTTTAGTTTCCTTTTATTTATGCTTTTCAATTTTATATGCATATTAATTACATGTTTATAGTTATTTTATATTATTTTAAGCTAACATTTATTGTAGGTTCCACTTTTACTCTCTTATATTTCAGTTTATCCTTGTTCTATATATATCTCTGAGTTTATTTGCATTAGCCCTAGTACCTAATCTTTGTCCTTAGGTCTTTTGTCATTATTCTACACCTCTTGTATTTTTTTAGTTTGTGATATTTATGGTAAGACTTGGGGAATCAACCAATCTCATCTAAAAATTACCATAAATTTCATTTATATATTATCACTTATCTTTCATTTTCTATGTTTTGTTTCGGTCATTGTTTTATTTACGATTATTTATTATATTTTCTCATTATTGCACTCATTTTAGATTTGATATATTTTTTATGTTTCATAACTATTTCACCCTATTTTTGATAAAATAATAAATTTGTGTATGATTAATAGGTATAAAAATAGATAGATATCATAATGATAAATATGTACAATAAGTAACAATTATAATTTTTGAAATTGAGAAATATGAAAAACTACTAATTTTGGAAAGCATTGAAAAGAAGATTACTTAGATCAAATTGGAAATTTTTTAACTATATATATATATATATATATATTAGAAAATAATATGAAACTTCTATTATACATTTCCACATGAGTTGCACTATAGCATAAATTACTCAAGTTTATTGATTGTAGACTTGTCCTAGTTGACTACAACTAGTGACTGATAAAAAAAGATTAACAAATCAATATTTTGATAGTGACAGATCAAAGGTAGAATCTAAGAATATTTATAAACATGACCACTATAGGTGGAAAACAATGTAGTCCACTCAATTTTATTGATCATGAACATTTTCCCAGTTGATTGTGATGAAAATATGAATGCTTTCGCTCTCACACCTAAAATTGTTGAGTAGGTTGAGTGTTGTGATTTAGATTATGTTATGTATAATATGTTATTTTAATTATTTTGTATTTAAAACTCTAAGGTCACTTTTAAAGCTTATAAACCTATAAAAATAAGGGGAATGTAATGGGTTTAGCTGACCTTAATCATCCCCTTTATGATTGATCATTGCCTATGTATCCAATACTCTAAGGAGGGAAATCAAGCCCACATATTTCTCTCACCTAGAGTGATTATGCAATTATGATCCTTGACTATATTTATGCAACTAGACAAATGGATTTTATAATTGAAAATAATAACTCTTGAATTACTTTGAAATTCTTTGTACTTGGCTTAAGGCTGCTCCTTATGGATGATATTGAATTAGGAAAGAATAGGGTAAATATTCTTAATGTGAAATAGTGTGAAAATGCTCAATGTATAGTTCCAAGATGGGGATAATGAAATAACTTTGATATATAATGTCATTTTGATCATTTAATTTATCTAACCTTGTTAAATGAATGAGATGTCTAAACATATTGTTTCAACTTTTTTAAACTAGCCATTATTTGGCATAGGAAGAGCTCACTCTAGCTTGTCTTGAAACATCAGAGACAACTACCCTAAGAAAGAGATAATATGAGGGTGATATTAAGTAGTTTGAGCATTTCATTTTTAAATTTATATGCATTAGTGATAGAAAATAAAGGGTCAATCTTACATCTATATAAATGGCTTAGAGAAATGGAAAATAAGATTCATGTATTTGGGTGTAAGTAATGTGTTTTAAGATGTGTTAGGAACTATCATTTTCAAATAATTGTGACTAGATTTATGTGTCTACATACCCCCCCAAAAAAAAAAATTATTATAGTAATGAAATTGCTAGAGTAAAGGAGAAATAATTGAACTTGAGTGTGTTGTTAGGTTGTGGAGCTAAAAGCTTCAACTGATGTAGACATGGAGGAGGTTGCTGAGTTCCAGGGATACCGACATCGGCAGCACAACCAATGCCAGTCATCTTTAGTGCAAAGGGAAACTGACATCGGTAGGAGTCGGCCGACATCAGTCACCTCCAATCAGACAGAGACTGACGTCGATTTCCTATGCGGTTCCAGAACTATTCATTGCATGAATAGTTAGTTTGTTGAACCGATTGTTTGCATGTAAAGGCTATTTTGAGTCTTGAGCTGCGTGTCTAATTATTGTAAATTAAAAGTCTAAGTTATTTTTTAGTATGTGATCTATTTATAGACCCATTGGCATGTATTGTAAGAAGTGCTAGTTGAGTAAGAGCAAGGTTAGCTCCTTCAGAGTAAAGAGAGCAAGGTGTGTTCCTCCTAGTTCCACAAGGGTGCCAAGTTTGTATGATCAGGTAGAGCTGCAAGTTGTGCAAGTTCTGGTAGAAGATCCACATGGGTGCTGGTTTGGAGAATCAGAAGGGTTCTTCATGTGTGTATGATCTTGGTCAACAGGTGTGTAAGGCCACGTTCGGAGATCTACATGTGATCAATTTATTTGCAGGTGTGTGTGTGTGTGTGTGTACAAGATCTAGGTTTGCAGGTGTGCAAAACTAGGGTGATTTGTAGGTGTGCAAGATTAGGGAGGTCAGTAACATAATAGGTAGAAAGATCAGGTGAGATCTACTTGGAGTACATTGTGTACTTGGAGTACAGTCTGTACTTGGTCGTGGAGTACGTGGAGTACTTGTGTACTAGCAATAGTGATACTGACTAGTGGTATTAGTAGTAGTGATACTAACTAGTTGGAGGTAAACAACAACTCTATGTTTGAGTTGTGTGTTGGGACCATTTTTGGTAGGAGAGTGAACTCTTGAGGGAAAGAGATCTGTACATCTGAGAGGTGTGGAAGATTGTGGCATCTTCATTGTATTTCCTTCTGGCATGAGTATTAATACAAGATTGTGTATTGTCTCTCATATTCTATGTTATTTGTGAATTCTAGTTACTTGTTAATTTTGGTATAATTCTGTGTTTAGTTGCTTATACAAGGTAATCATATTGTACTCTTATTGAGGAGTTGGATCCTGACAAGTGGTATCAGAGCATTTATGTTCTAAGTGCCTTACATGTGTCTAACACATTTTTTCTTTGAGAGGCTACTCTAATTGTGTAGGGCACTCAAATTTATCAAAACTTGCAAGAACACATGAAGTATTAATTTATCCACTTTTAAAATTAAATAATTGAAATGAGATAAAAGAATAAGCATGCATGTATGTAGGTGAAACCAAATATCCCTATAAACTATAACTAATGATGGAGAATTGTTCCCCCTTATTGAAACACTTGGATAATTTGAAGCAATAAAAAATCAAGAATATCAAGTCCTAATTTTGAATAAATAATAAAAACCTTGAGTCAAAAATATACATGCTTCCAACTCCCATGAATGATGAGTAGTAATTTTTAGCCAAAATTGGCTACCATAGGTAAGTAACATTCAAAACTTCCTATCTATGCTTGTTTTACTTTAATGATAGACTTTAGTAGGCCATGGTTTTGATGTCATGAATTGTCATCAGGTGATGTATTATTCATTGGTCCTTAGGTTATGGTAAGGTGTTAGAGGTCTAGTCCAAGTCAAAGAGACATGATCCTCAATTTCATTTTTAATCTCCACAGTCTTAGTCCTCCCATGAAATACTTAGTATTTTTTAAGGTGACTTTGACAATGTTAAGGTTCTTTTTTAGACTTTAAGTTTGTGCTTGATCCAATTTGAGGCATTGGTGATATGACAATTCTTCTAGATAGTATGATGATATTAGTGAGAAAGTGCATGAGAAGAAAAATATATGTGAGAGAAATAATGCAATTCCATGGTTTGGAGAAATTAAAGTACTTTAGCATAAGTTAAGGTTTTTGGAGAAGTTAAGGTTAATGTTTTGCCTAGCATAATCCTTACCCAAAGCTTCTTTATTGCACAAGCTATTTTTTCATGGGTGATAGAGTCTAAGGAAATTAAATGAACCTTGGAATGGATAGAAAAAATGTAATTGAAGCAACTTAGATGAACCTTAAGTCTCATGGGTCATTTTGAATAGTTCAAACCTTTCATGCATGGTCAATGTCTTTCAAATACATGTAATAACACTTATAAATAAAAAATAGTGTCTTATATGTACCAATTCACTATACCAACACCATGAATAGGTCTTAACATGTATATGATCAGGTGTAGGTTAGAAATGATAGTTATAAGTCTTAAAAAGTAATGATAACCTATAAAATAGTTATAAACCCATGTCATAAGTCACTCAATAAGGGTAAAATACATTATAAGAATATAAAATGGTTATATTACTTTGGTATATCTCCACCAAGGCAAATTCACGCTTATTTGAGATTGAAAAAGTCATATCAAGTCATGGAATGCATCAGATACTTAATCGAGTTCTTGGTAGCTAACTGAAGGTCAGTTTGTAGTGCTTGTTTCATGAATGAGAAGAAGAGTTGGATTAAATGATACTATGGGTTTATATAGGTCCGTATATAGTTTAAATTAAATTTATTATTTGAAATTTTTATGGTCCATGATTTATTAACCATCGCTAACAAAATAAGTAGTCTAAAACCCTTCTAAAACCCAAACAACTCGATTTCAAGCAATTTAAAAGTATTTTAGAGATTTTTTATGAGAATTAAATATTGTGTGAGGTATTTAAATATTAAAATATGCTTACCAAACCATTTTACATCATTTATTTGGCACATACAAGCAAGGGAAGCCAAGAAAACTCTATTTATGACAGGTTGCGGACCTATATAAGATAGCTATAGGCATGGTTTTAGTGGATTTAAATTTTTATTACCTCAAATTGCATTTAAAAAACCTACATAAACCTATAATTCCTCATAAAAATATTTTAAAGTGGTAGATATCAAACATAAATGGGAGACAAATAAGGATGAGGTATTTTAGATTCTAAGAAGAGACTTTTGTGCACTTGAGATTGTAATCCCAAGAAACTAATGAGATATTAGTTTTTCACTATAATAGATAGCTCATTAAAACCTATATTAATCCAAATAATTTATCTTAATTTTTCGTTAACACCTTAAATTAATTAAAATAACACATTCAATTTCACACAGGTAGTCTAGCAAAAACTAGTCTCAAGACACTTGTGTAGGTGTTTGGGCTTGAAGTGGACAAGATGACTATATAAAATTAATTATAACCCATTAAAATATATAATTTAATTATTATTATTATTATAAAGTAAAGGAAAATATAAGTCATAATACAAGTCCCCCAAATATTAATAAGTGATGTCATGCAAATATTAAGCATTTTGTGGTCTGTGTACATCATGATGAAGAGTAAATAAGTTGGTCAAGATAACTGACATGACTAAAGGAATTGGAAGGAGTCATGAGAAATTAATATATATATATAGTCAAAACTAGCTAAATATGATCAAAGAGGGTAGAACACAAACAAGAAAGAGATTTAGGCCTGGTGAACACCTACATGTCTATCATAGACCTAAATGAAGAAAATACCAAAATTGGTGTTGGACGGAATACCAAGAGGTGTAAAAGGTAAGAGATAAGATTATTAATGTGTATAAGCTTATCATAATCATCAATAAATAAATAAAAACTAAAATATCCCACTTTAGTGAGCCTAATAGTCAATAAATCCAAATGTGCACTTACAAGCCTATTATAAGCAGATGAGAGAAAAGTTATGCTTATGATGGATGGGAAGTGATAAAGAGATTTTTATAAAGTCAAAGTAAGTATGAATGAGATATATAATACTTTAAAGACCATAAAAATGTAAAAAATTATATTTGAATAAGATCCATCCTTAAAATGTAATCAAGAGATCTAATGTACACCTATAGGCATGTTACAAAAATACAAGTCTACTTTCAAGAATTGAAGATGATAAGATATTTGTATTGGGATTAATGTTTTTATAGATAGGATAGGTTTATTAGAGTCATGAGATACTATAGTAAGAGATTTAATATGTTTATATATTGATAAAAAGGGAATAAAACCCATAGTTTACTTGATAGTCCTAAAATATATATAGAATTCTGAATATTGGCATGTTGAAGAAGTGTGAAGATGGTTTAAGGGAAAATTATTATTGAAAGAGTTAAGGAGAGTTGGGGAAGACCTCACACAAGTCTCAAATTTTTTTTAAGCTGTTTAAAATACTTTCTATCTTTTTCATTCACTCTTAGCCTACACAAGCCTATGTCAAGAACTAGGGATAAAATCTTGCATTTTGCATAGATTGAATTTCTACCCTTAGAATTGCATGAAACTTTGTAATATAAACTTATTCTATGTGACCTAAAATATTTTTGTATTTTTTCTGTAGTAAAGTACTATATGGTATGGTATTTAGTATTATGTGTTGGTTTTAGGCCTAAAGAGGCCTAATTATGAAGGAGGGTGTTGAGCTAGTAGGTGTGCATTGGGAACCAATTCATGAAAATTTGGGTGAAGTTGAAATTGTATAAAGGGTTCCCAAATATGCATTTTTATTGTCTATAATCTGTGTATATCATTCAAACTTAGTGTTATTGTGTCAAAATAGGGATACAATAAATAGGCCTTAAAGAGAGCAAGAGTCAAAGTTATGAATGAGATTGCAGAGTAGAGGTCAAGAGATGATGGGTTATAGGTCTTAAAAATGTGTCAAAAAAAAGGATAACTAGTTAGACCCAAAGAATGAGACTTGTCACTTCCTAATCAAGAACAAGATGGTAATTTAAAGAAAACTTGGTGAGTCATCAAACAAAACAAAATTCCTACACCGCCTTGAGAAGATCATCATCAAATTAAGTGTACACATGTTAAAGAGATATTTTAGAAATGTTTATTAGCAGGTTTTTTTGTTTATAACTAGTTCCTTGAGTGCTTGTCAACCATCATTGGTTCTTGACACCTCTCTTCTCTCTCTCTCCTTATTTCTCCTATATGTACTACCTTTTTTGGCATTGAAATGGATCCTCAACCTAAGTATGGCAAATCCATATTCACATAAACACTTGTACTTACCTTTTATATCAATATAAATTGATTTCCATCCTTCTTAATATTGTAACTAGTGTATATTTCAAGGTTATTTGATGAATGTGTTGGATATTTATAAATGATGTCATAGTGATGTTAGGGAGGTATCTAGGTGAGTGGATGAAGTGCCTTGATAGTCTAAATGATAATGACAAAGTGTGCAATGTGCTTGTCCTAGTATATTTGAAGGAGGCTTGGTTGATCTTCAATTTTTATATGGTTAGAGATGAGTATGGTGATTTGAAGATGTACAAGGGGTCATATAATAGGTCAAATATTATTTGAGTGCTTGTTTGCATGAGCATATTTCATCTAGTTGATCATTGTTTTCATCTAGACATTTTGGGTTTAGTGGCAAAAAATCTAAGTAGGTAGTTTGATGACATGACCATTATCATGTGTGGATGAGTTAGGGGGAGTTGGTCATATGGTTGTGATCGCATTTTTACCTAATTGATATGTACTAAATTTTAGGTCATGTGACAAAGAAAAATATAAGATATGAAAGTGCAAAGTTGGGCTCCAATAAAGTTTGATAGTGTTTTCCAATATTTAGCCAAATTTGCAATGTAACAAGAAAAGCTAAGTAGGCATTTTGATGTAGTCATATTTTACACATGTGGTAGTTTCAAGATAAGTTGATCATATAGGTTTGTTAAATTTTTTACCTAGTTGATATGCACTAAATTTTAGGTCATGCAATGAATCACATGAAAAGATATGAGTGAGCCTTCTAGGTAGTTCTTGACATAGTTCTTGATATGCAAAGTTGGCCTTCCAAGTAGTTTTTAACATAGTTGGCTCTATGGTAGAAAAATATGAGTGATAAAATTAATGGAAATAAAATTTAAATGCATGAATGTTCTAGGATTAAATTAATATATGGTTGGATACTCCTATGTGAGGAGATCATATGGTCTAAATTTTAGATCATGTGTCTAAGTACAATAAAAGTTATTGAGGTTCAAATTTGGCCTTCTAGGTAGATTGCAATGGTTCCCATAGTAAATTTTAAAAGAGATAAATATCAAGAAAAAATTAATATCCAACGGTTCATTATCAATCATACATATTGATCTAATGACACATTTTGAGTCAAAAAGGTCAAAGTGATAGTTGAGTAATGTTAGGTAGAGGTGAAGATTAGGTTACTTATAAGATATGATGGTGAGTGGGTGTTAATACTAATCAAGATCAATGTAGTGTATTGAGTGAAATTAGTTCAAATTATTCTATGTTTAAATATAGATAAATATTGAGCTATGTACAAGAGATCGACAGAGTGTGTTTATTCCAAGATGTCAGGAAGAAGTGAGATGATGTCAAGTGTTTAAAGTTTAACATTTGGGTAGTGGCATGTTATGAGTTAAAATTTGAATAATATCAATAGTGCATGATTGACATAATATTTAAGGGAGTGATATTCCTTTTAAGTGACCAAAGTTTAACTGTGACCATTTGAATTCAAATATTTGAATTTAACAAAGGAAAGACCAGTGTCTAGTTTTAGGGCCATATCTTTTTCTATAAATATAATTTCCTCATGGTGTAAAAATTAAATTTTTAGATTAATATAAGGTACATATATAAATATATATTTGGATATATGAAAGTGTGTATAGTCAAATATATTGAGGTTCAAAGTTGATAGTGTTTTCATGTTTGCTCTGTAAGTGATCTGAGAAGGATAATTGAGTGTTAATGTTTTTTCAATGTTTTATGATCACTTAGATATTAGAGAGTGTTTTATACTCTATGAAGACCATTTATGTACATTATAAAGGTTTGAATAATCATATTTAGTATGAACAAATGGTTAGAAGTTGATTGTGTTTTCATTCATAATGATTATGTGTATACAGAAGTGTTTGAGTTAATTAGGGGTTAGTATAAGAGTGATATGATGGATTTTGGAACTTAAATGGGACCTATATATCTGTCATGGTTCCATGAGTTATAAAGTTTTCATGTGTTCTTAGTTTGCTTAGAGAAATGTAAAAGAGGTGAATGGGTCATCATAGGACCTAAAAGGTGACTTAATCTTATTTGAAAGAGAGTTGTGCTTAAGTGTGATCCATGTAATATGCCTTAAGGGTTAGGAAAGTCTAATTTTAAACAAATATATTGATAATAATTAAGGATATATAAATATTAAAACCAAATGAGATGGTTTCTAGACGTGTGTAATACTTGAGAGTGGCTTTTTGAATTTGAAAGCATTGTGTTGTGAAGTGAAGGAAAGGGTGGGTACCTAGTGTATGAGTTGAAGATTAAAATAGATTAAGGACTATGTGTATGACCTATAACTTATAATTATATTGGTATAATAGTTCTCTTGTAGGTTGAGGATGAGTGAAGAGGTATAGGGTGATCTAAAATAATATTTTGGATGCTTTGAGTGTGCAAAGTTGAAGAGAGATAATTTACTTTGTATCTCCATCATATTGGTAGGAAATCAATGTTCAAGAGATGTTGTGTTTATAGGTTTTGTTGTGGATACTCAAAATTTATGGGGTTGTAGCCTCCGTACAAGGTGAAACTTGCTAAAAGTCTATTTTTGTGATTACTCAACTAGATAGGTGTTGTAACACCTTGTGGGATTGTAGTCTCATTAAATAAGTGATGGTAGTTCCTTGATCAGTTGTAGCTGGTATAAATTAGTTCTTTTTATTATAGGTTAGTAATCCAATTGTAGGTTTAAGTGGGTTTTCTCCTCCAAGAGGGTTTCTCACATATGTTATGTGTTATGTGATTGATCTTACATCATCTCTCTTGTTCATTATTATGAATGAGGTGTATGCTTCATGAATACTTATGGTAATTGATTAAGAGTTTTTAAAGGTTTTAAATTAAAGTTGGATTATGTAGACTCACTGATTCACCACCCTCTTAGTGATTGTACCTCTAATAATTAGTATTAGAGTAGGTCCTTTAATAAAGGCTTGACAACTTGAAGGTGATCTAAGGTACAATATGGATAGTCATCAAGGAGGTTTCTCTACTAAACAAGCATCTATGTTCAATGATCCAATTATGATTTTTAGAGTACAATAATGAGGACCTACATCATGTCCCTAGGGTTTGGCATTTATCAATTTGTTGTAGATGGTTATTTTACTCCTACTATTCCTCCATCTTGTGTTGTAGATAATAAGTTTTTTTAGAACAATTCTAAGGTAATGAATGATATCACTTGTGGTCTTTCAAAGACTGAATACACCAAGGTAATCCATTGTACATCTTCTAAGGAAATGTGGGATAAATTGAATACTATTTATGAAGGAGACTCAAAATTTAATTTGGTAAAGTTGAAAACTCAATGAAGATAATTTGAGAGTCTTAAGATGAAGGAAGAAGATTCTATGGCATATTTTCTATAGAGAGTTGATGAGATTGTAAACATCATCAGAGGTCTTCGAGAGAACCTTGAAGAGGCTAATATAATTCAAAAGGTATTAAGGTCCATCTCTCTCAAGTTTGATCTTAAAGTATATATTGTTGAAGAAAGTTAAGATCTTACTCATTTAAATTTAAATGAATTTCATGGCATCCTTACTGCCTATGAGATGAGGAAGAATGATGATATACTACCAAATAAGGAAGAAAATTTCAAGACATAAATGAATCCAAATAATAAATTCCAAAGTAATAAACCCAAAGAGGATGACACATTCGATATTGATGAAGATGAACTAATTCCTTTATTTACAAGGAAATTAAAAATAGAGTCAGGAAAGTATAAGGGTAAGCTACCCTTTAAATGCTTCAATTTTGGTGAGATAGGACATTTTCTAGAAATTTATCTCATAAGCATGATGATGAAGAACATAATGAATACCAAGATGAAGACAATAAGATATACAAGTCTGATAAGAGGAAGAAAGGTTTTATAAAGTATGATACCAAGAAGAAGTTCTTCAATAACAAAAAGAGTCTCTATACCAATAAAGACTATAACTCATCAAATGAGAGTGAAGATAGTGACTCAGAGTGTGATCATGAAGATGATGGTCCTATTGAAGATGAATCCCTCTTTATGGATAAGGAAGGAAGTTTCTCCCATCAAAAAGAGTCTACTTGGAGTGATTTAGATGATGATGAAGATGAGATGGACTATGAGACTAAATTTATAAATGCCCTTGAAGAATTGAAGATTGAGAAGAATATTAAAAAGTAGGTAAAGTCAAAAATCAAGGACTATGAGGAATAATTCAGTGTTATGAAGCAAGAATGAATGAAGACACCAAGAAACATACATATATTGTCAAAAATCTTAGTTATCGATTGGAAATTCTATCTATAAGATTGAAAGTCAGAATATGAATGTTCAAGGTATGCAATTGAAAATGAGTCATTGAAATCTGAGTTAGAGAAGACATATAGTAAGGTGAAGTCATTTTTGAGATTTGAAAAGAGCTCAAGTGATTTAAATAATATTTTGAATGATCAAAATCATGAAAGTGATATAACTGGTCTTGGATACAAAGAAGAACTAAAAAATGAAACTCAAGATAAGATGAAGACTAATGTGAACAAGAAAAATCTAACTTTGAAGAAAAATCAGATCAAATAACCAAATGCCATGAGGTGTGCAAGTTTCAATGGTTACTATTACACATGTAATTAGTTTGGGTATAGAGCTAGAGAATGAAAGATACCTGTTAGAAATGAGTTTGCATGGAAATATGATGGGGGTCATAAGTCAAAATTTATGAACAATGTTAAGTGCTTCAACTATCTTGATGTTGGACACTTTGCAAACCATTGTCCACATAAGGTTAGACAAGATGAATCCTATTAAAAAAGAGGAGTTTCTTTCATTTATCATGATAAAAGACACATTATAAGTTTTTGTCTAAACAGGGTAAGATAAATTGTGTTTCCATCAAGGAGTATTGTTTGTTAAAACTATGATAATATTGACCACATTACTAGTTTCTACAAGCAAAGGTCATCAAGTCAATATGAGTTCAATCAGGCTCCTAGATTGTAAGGAATAAGGCAAGTTAACTCATGAAAACCAAAATTGATAGGTATGAGTCATGATGGATCTATTAGTCTAATTAATTTGTTTTATATGGTGGAGAATTCTATAGAAGTTAAAGAGTGTCAAGGGCACTCATTATCTACTCTTGTTGTGGATAAAGAGACCAAGATCAAAGAGAGGACCAAAGTACTGGTTGAGGCTAGTTCTGATGTGAATATGAATTCAAGTAAATATCATACTATTATTTAAAATGTTTCATACAAAGAACATAAATTTTATGCACTTAGTGATGAGGTTCCTAATTTCAAGGTAGATTCTTTAGATGAAAAGGTATGCCATGAATATATGTTGTCTCCATGTATTGTCAATCCAATCCTAGAATAAAAGTGGAATGTTGTAGTGGATGAGTGAGTTGCTTATCTTAAGCCTAAAAAGAATAGAAACTCAAAGTATTAGATGAACAAGGAGGAGATAAAAATGAGGATTTGTGGGCAACTCCTAGTTTCACACCATTTTAGGACATTGTTAAGTAGGGTGTCTCTGCCTATGCTTCTTAGGAGACATCTTTCTTATGGAGAAGCAAGTTTGTGCGCTCAAGATCATAATGACATATTAGTATAGAGGTATGTTGGTTTTTTATTGGTCTTTTAGATCAATGATATTTTAGTATAATTTATTATCCTATGTTTCCAAGAATTGTGTTGATCATTAGAAGGTCATTGGTTAAGAGGAGCAACAAGTTCATGAGCTTATTCTAGAGGTTTGTAAAGGAGCTATTGTGCAAGGTTAAAATGGATGTTTTTGGATGGCATAATGAGATTGATTAAATGTCAAAGAGAGCTTGATGCTTAGAAATGTCTGTTGATCTTATTCTAGCTTGATCTAAGTGGTTTTTTGGTCTGAATGTATGTTGAAGTCAAATTGAAGATTTTTGAGTGCTCTAAATTTTATCAGTTTTTATTTAAGGGAAAGCAAGCCTAAAATGGGTTATAGGATGTATGGGTTTCCAAAGATGTGGAAACTAAAATCTTGGTCTAGAAGTATGTGATGGTTATCTCTAGGTTTTCAAGAAGTTTCAGAGATAGGTGTTGACTAGAAGAAGGTTTGTTGACCTTGTTTGTTTTGAGATTCTAGGGTTTTGGGCTCTATTAGAAAATTAGTTTACCTTATGAGTTGAGATTGAGGATTATTAATAGGTTGATTAGGCTAAATGGGTTATCAAATAAAGATTTATAGAGATGTTAAGGTTTATTTTTTTAAAGTTATTCAATTTTTTGTCAAAATGGAGGCCTAATTGACTAGTAGGTTTATGAAGGAAGTATGTATTTTTAGGTCTTGAATGTGTGTCTACTAAAATTTATGGACTCTACAAGTTATAGGTAGGGCTAAAAAGATACTAGATAGCCCTAGTATGAATAAAAGTGATTTTTTATTGATTTATTCAAAAGATTAAGGTATGTATGTTTCAAGATAAGTTCTCAGGTTGGTTTAGAACATGTTTCCTATTCGGTAAGTGGCATGAAGTTTTGTTGATGATCCTTGAGGTGGATTAAGAGGGAAGGCTAGTAAGTCTATATGGTGGTTTTTATGGTGTATGGAGATCTGAAGATGATCAAGACATGAAATGATTCAAAAATCTTAGGGGGAGTCCCTCTCAGATGTCTCTTAGTGAATTCCATCAGATTTTAGTTTTTTATGTGTTATTTCTTCATTGGTTGCAATGTTTGGCTAAAGAGAGTATTGGCATGTGGCAAGAGGAAGTTGTCAAGGAAAAGAAAATGTAGGATCAAGGAAATGGGGAGTTTGTATCATATTTATAAAGTGTTCCTCTCCTATTGATGGTATTTTATGTCCTCAAGATTAGTTAGTGCCCACTTTGTCATTATGTCAAAGGGGGAGAAAGTTCCTATTTTGATAGTGATTAAACAGAGAGAAGTAAAGGGAGTTGTATATTTTTTTATGATGGGTGTTGACATTAATGAAAAAGGGGAGATTATTGGATAATTTTTAATGATGTCATGGTGATGTAATATAGGTTTCCAAGTGAGTTTATGAAGTGAGTTGCTAGTCTAAATGACAATGGCAAAGTGTGTAATGTGCTTGTCTTAGTATGCTTGAAGAAGGCTTGGTTAATCTTTAGTTTTAACATGGTTAGAGATGTTTAGGGATGAGTATGATGATTTTAGGATGTGAAATGGGTCCTATTAGAGGTCAAGGATGATTTGAGTTCTTGTGTGCATGAGTGGATTTTATCTGGTTGATCATTGTTTTTATTTAGACATTTTGGGTCTAGTGGCAAAAAGTCTAAGTAGTTTGATGACATCACCATTGTCACATGTGGATGAGTCAGAGGGAGTTGGTCATATGGTTGTGATCACATTTTTTCTTAATTACTATGTGCTAAATTTTATGTCATGAAATGGAGAAAAACATAAGAAATGCAAATGTAAATTTGGGCTCTCAGGAAGTTTGCCATTGTTTTCCCATACTTAGCCAAATTTATAATGTGGCAGGAAAAGTTGAGTAGGCATTTTTATGTAGTCATATTTCATATATGTGGAAGTTTTAGGAAAATTTTATCATATGGGTTTGTTCATTTTTGTTCCTAGTTAATATTCACTAAATTTTAGGACATGTGATGAAGCATGTTAAAATATAAGCATGTGCAAAGTTGGCATTTTAGGTAGTTATTGACATAGTTGGCTTTGTGGTAGAAAACTTTGAGTGAGTAGATTAATGTAATTATATATAACATTCATGAGGGTTCTATAATCAAATAGATATATTTTTAGATACTCCTATGTGAGGAGATCATATATTCTAAATTTTAGATCATGCATATAAGCGTAGCAAAAGTTATTAAGGTCTAAAGTTAGCCTTATAGGTAGATTACAATGGTTTGCATAGTTGATTTTGTATGAGATGAATATCAGGACCAAATGAAGATCCTATAGTTCATGGGTGTTTTTACAAATTTATCTAATGTCACATATCAAGTCAAAGAGGTCAAATTGATAGTTATTTAATGATAGGCATAAGTAAATATTGAGCTACTTCTAAGACCTAACAATGAGTGGGTATTCATATTAATCAATATCAATGGAGAATATTGAGAAAAATGAGTTCAAATTGTCTTATTTTTAAACATAGATAAATATCAAGATACATATAGGAGATCGATGGAGTGTGTTTGTTCTAGGATGTCAGGAAGAAGTGAGATGATGCTAAGTGTTCAAAGTTTAACATTTGGGTAGTGGTGCACTATGAGTTAAAGTTTGAATAGTATAAACAATGCATGATTGATCTAAGTTTTGAGGGCATGAGATGCGCTTTAAGTGATCAAATTTTAACTATGACCATTTGAATTTAATAAAGAAAAGACTAGTTTCTAGTTTTTGGGCCATATCTTTTGCTACAGACAAAATTTTCTCATGGTATAAAAAGAAAATTTTTAGAGGAATATAAGACACATATATAAATATATATTTTAAAATATTAAAGTTTGTACTATCGAATATATTAAGGATCAACATTGACTATGTTTTCATGTTTGCTATGTAAGTGACCCGAGAAGGATAATTAAGCTTGTGTTTATTTTGTTTCAATGTTTCATGATGACTTAGATATTATATAATGTTTTAGACTCCATGAGTACCATTTTTGTTCATTATAACGGTTTGACCAATCATATGTAGTATGAACAAAGGGTTAGAAGTTGATTATGTTTTCATTCATAATGACTGTGTGTATAGAGAAGTGTTTGAGATAATTAGAGGTTAGAAAAAGAGTGCTATGATAGATTTTGGAACTTAAAGGGGAAATATAGATCATGTGGTATGGGTCCATGAGTTGTAAATTATTCTTGTGCTCCTAGTTTTCTTGGAGAAATGTCAAAGAGGTGAATGGGTCATCATAGGACTTAAAAGGTGACTTAGGGTTATTTGAAAAAGAGGTGTGCTTAAGTTTGACCCATGTAAGATGCCTTAAGGTTTAAGTCATTACTAATGGTTAAAAAATATGGTGATAATCATAAAGGATATATAAATAGTTAAACCAAATGAGATGGTTTCTAGGCATGTGCAAGACTTGAGAGTGGATTTTTGCATTTGAGAGCATAGTGTTATGGAGTGAAGGAAAGGGTGGGTTCCCATTAGATGAGTTAAAGATCAGAATAGATTGAGGATTATGTGTATGACCTATATGTCATTATTATATTGGCATAATAGTGATCTTTTAGGTGGAGGATGAGCAAAGAGGTCTAGGATGATCTAAAAGGATATTTTGGATGCTCTGAGTGTATACAGTTGAAGAGAGTTGATTAACTTTATAGCTCCATCAGATTGGTAGGAAATAAATATTTAGTAGATGTTGTGTTCATAGGTATTGTTGTGGTTGCTCAACATCTATGGGGTTATAGACTCCTTGCAAGGTGAAACTTACTGGAAGTCTAATTATTATGGTTGTTCAACTAGATAGGCGTTGTAGCACCTTGTGAGATTGTAGTCTTACTAAATAATGGATGGTATTTCCTTGATTATTTTTAGCTGGTCTAAATTGGTTTTTGTTATTATAGGATAGTATTCCAATTATAGGTCCTAGTGGGTTTTCTCCCCCAAGAGGGTTTCTCACATATGTTATGTATTATGTGCTTGATCTTGCATTGTCTCTCTTGTTCATTGATATGAATTACATGTATTATTAATGAATGATTGTGGTAAATAATTAATTTTTTTGAAATATTTGATATTAAATTTGGATTATCTAGGCTCATTGATTCACCCCCTCTTTAGTGATTCTACCTCTAATATAATGTTAATAGTAGTTTCATATCTCTCTTTCATTTGTCCTATCTCCTTGTGTATTTTTAGGTTGTAGTCATCTTAACAAATAATATAGAGTGTGTTAGATGGTCTTGCATTAACTAAGTGTGTATATTGCTTATTAGTGTCTCCTATGAGACCTCTTGATCATCCCTTTTTATTTATTATCTTGATTTACACTCTATACTAAAATACAAATGCTTAGAGGTTCATGTTGGGTTAGTGTAATAGCTTTTAGTCCTTATTCATATTATTAGTGTATTATAGGCCAGTGGAGGGAATTAATTTGGTGCATCACCTCCCTATTTTTTTTACTTTATCTTTCTCCCTTTCCTAACAAGTAATAGGATTAGTTGTAGTTTCAAGATGAAGTATTAAGGGAGTTATCCCTATATAGATATTCATCTAATTGATTAGGCCACCCATAGCCTAGAGGTGTCTCCATGATATCACCTAAGTGAGGAGGCCTAAATAGCCTCCTCAAGGGTGAAATTTAGTGTGATAAAAGTTTTGGCATGCCTAGTGGGAAATTCATTAAATAGATATTGATGTTTTTCTTCAATGTATCAACCTTTGGAGGCATGAACACAAACATTAATGGCGATTCCAAGTGAAAAAAAACTAGTATAAGTATTCCAAGTGTCTAAAAATTAGAAACCAATATGTATTATCATCACTCATTTGGTCAAAATTCATACTCTGTCCTTCACATTCTTCATATCAAATTGATATAATTCATGGTTTCACCCCAAGTGGATATAAAATAGTAGCATAATAACCTTACCATGGTTACAAGTAGTCTTATATCCCCCCCCCCACTTCAAATCATCCTCCTTGATAACTTAATTATCCGTCTAGTCAACCTTGTCAAAGTTATGTTGCTCTTACTCAATCCTTATCAAGATTCAAGAAAAAAAATTTAGACACATTGAAGTGAAAATGAAAGAGCTTGATAGAGAAAAAGATCTTTGTCTCGTTTTCCATAACCCTCACACTTAGAGTGAAAACATCCACATGATGAGGGATTTAGTAAATTTGACCACGTTTGGGTGGGAAAATATTAGGATAAATAATTAGTAAATTCCAATCAATTAGGTTCTCAAAATAAGAGGCTTGATTTAGGGTATGGAGAATATGTTAGTGCTTGAAGAGAGGTATAAAATTTAGTACCATTAGTCTCATGTGTTCTCTCCTACTCCAATTTAACCTTCTTCTACTCTTAACTTACTCTAAGTTGTAACATACCATCAAGAAAATTGCATGCCTATGCAACCTTGACCCACTCTTCCTCGAGAATATAAAACCATCCCATCATAGAGACCTTCCATAGCTATGACCCCTAATTATATAATTCCAACCATTGAGAAATAACATTCTCCCATGCCTATACAAAGTCAATAAAAAGATAAGTATATGGAGGTTGAACCAAGAGAACTCCCAAGTCTCTTTAAGTCCTTCACCCACCCCTCAAGTTGCATCTATAGATGAAGTTTGAGATACATCATAATTTGATAGAGTGATTAGGGAGTGGAAGGATAAGAATGTATCATATTTAATACAATTTCCTTCTCTATCTCTCCAATCATCCTTCAATGAAATTAGCCCTCCCAAAATACTAAGCTACAAGGACACCCTATCAATATTCAAACAAGCCAATGAGTGTTATTGCTCTCCCACCACCTCATTTTTTTAAGGAGAAACTATTACATTAAGGGTAAAAAATGAACATTTATTTTAAAAGGATAAATTGTAAAGAAAAGATGATGAGGTGTGAGTCCTTGAGAAGTAAAATTAGTCAGCTGAAAGTGAGTCTCATGAAGGATATGAGGAGAGTGATTCAATTATTTATGATGAAGGGATCCTTCTTGTAAATCCTCTTTGTCAATAAATAAGTAAATTAGTCTTAAATAATGATGAAAAATATGATCTTGATGAAGGAGTACAAAGTAACATGATAGCAACCTCTTTTCAAAGTGATTCCATTAAATAGTGTGAAGAAGAAGATAAATCAGGTTAGCACAAGAGAAGTATGATGAATTAAACCTTGTATGGGAATATGAACTTTCATTCTACATGGAATAAGAGGAAGATTGATCTAGTTGTCATGGATTGATTATTGAAGGATTTAGGATGATCATGTAGAAGTTGATAGAGTTACAACTAAGCATGAGCAAAATCTTCATGAAGACACCTTGGTCATTATCCTTGTTGAGCCTCATGAGAAATATGAAGGTTTGAAATAAGTTGTAGTGGATTCTAGTGAACAAGAGATTAATCTTAAAGAAGCAAAATTATATCTATGTCATGATTCCATTGAATAGTTTGAAGCATTACATAGGTATGTCATCCCTAAAGAAAAACATAAATAGGATGTTGAAGTTGGAATCTCTTTAATTGATCGAGATTATATTGCCTTTTGAGAGGAACAATAAATTTTTTCTCAAGATTGGATAGTGAACATGCATCCCATGAAGAGAATACTAAGATGGTTATCTTGGCTACTGAACATAGTGAAAACATGAGTGATAAGCATATTGAAGAAAACAACATTATTGATAGCCTTATTGAATCACAGGATCAAGTTAAATAGGGTATTTATAACATGTAGCAATCCTATTTGTACATGTTTGAGTAATTTCAAGATCTCAGTAGATTGATACCTCTAGAAGGACAAAATGAATTTGTTGTTGAGAAGTGTATAGATCTTATCAAGTCAACATATACTAAAATTCATCACCAATAGGTTCCAGTTAATGATGTAAAAATTTACGAAGGAGATGATACTCCTCAAGGTGAGTAAGATGTAGAGCTTAAGGATATAATAGAATTTAATGTTGGTATTACCCCCATGAATCAGAGTGTGGCCATATTGGAGGTCTCTATCATTGACAAAGAGAATAATGAGTTAAGATATGAAATTTAAAGTAAATTTGTATTTATAGGAGACATGTTTTCTATTATTAGTGCAGTTGAAGATAGGCCAAAGACATTGAAAACTAAGGAAAAGGTTCATAGAGTAAACAAAATGTTCCAAAAGTAGCTTGCCCATCACTCCAAGTCATCTCATGGAGGAGATCTTAGAAGTTTTCCTTTTGACACAAGAGGATCAGACTTTAAAGGTTAGTTTTATATAATAGTTTCTTATTTTGTATTCCCTAAGTTCTTCTTAGCATAGTGTGTTTCCTTTTTAGTTTGGTTATCTTGTTGGTGTGTTTACTTCTTATTTGTTGTGTGTTTTGAGGGCATTTAGTTGTTTCATCCTTCTCAAGAGGATTGTAAGTTAGTTCTCAAGTTCTATTTTATTTTGTGTTGAGTTTAGGTGACCCCATATCTTTATGTATAAAATAAGGCTACTAGTATAGATGCATAGAAGACATGCAATCCTAGGAAGTTGCCAAAGATGTTAGCCAAAATTTTATACCATAGGTGATTAACATTAAAAACTTGTATCTAGACTTATTTGAATTTGTTGATAGCCTTTAGTAAGGCATGGTTTTTATGTCATACTTTATCATTAGGTGATGTCTTATTCATTAGTCTTTAGGTTATGGTAAGGTGTTCTAGGTCTAGTCCAAGTTTAAGAGTCATGATCCTCAATTTCATTATTAATCTCCATGGTCTCAGTCCTCCCATGAAACACTTAGTATTGTTTAAGGTAACTTTGAAAATTTTAAGGTTATTTTGTAGATTTTAAGTCTATGCTTGATCCAAGTTGAGGCATTGATGATATGGAAAATATTCAAGATAGTATGATGATCTTAGTGAGTAAGTGCATGAGAAGAAAAATTTATGAGAGAGAAATAATGCAATTCCATGTTTTGGAGAAATTAAAGTACTTTATCATAAGTTAAAGTTTTTGGAGAAGTTAAGGTAAATTTTTTGCCTAGCTTAATCCTTACTCAAATATTATTTCTTGAACAATCCCTTTTTTTCATGGGCTATAGGATCTAAGGAAATTAAATGAACCTTGGCATGGATAGAAAAAATGTAATTGAAGTCAGTTAGATGAACCTTAAGTCTCATGGGTTATTTTTCATAGTCAAAACCTTTCATGCTTTGTCAATGTATTTAAAACCCTTGTAATATAACTTATAAGTCAAATATTATGTCTTGTATGTACCAATTCACTTTCCGAACTCCATAAAGAAGTATTAATGTGGATATGATCAGGTACAAGTCAGAAATGATAAATATAAGTATGAACGAGAAATGATAAAATATAAAATAGTTACAAATGCATGTCATGAGTCATTAAATAAGGGTAAAATTAATTATAATAAGTTAAAATGGTTATATTACATTAGTATATCTTCACAAATGCCAAGAAATGCTTGTTTGAGCTTTTAAAAGGCATAACAAGTTAGGAAATGCATCAGGTTCTTGGTAGCCAACTAAAGGTCCATTTGTAGTGCTTGTTTCATGTAGGAGAAGATTTGGATCAGAATATAATATGGGTTTATGTAGGTCCTTATAACATTTAAATTACATGCATTATTTTAGATTTTTAGGGGACATGCTATATTAACCATCACTAACAAAATAACCAGTCCAAAACCCTTCTAAAACCCCCAACAACTTAGTTTTAGGTGATTTAAAAGCATTTTGGAGATATTTTATGATATTTAAATATTTTATGAGATGTTTTAGGATTTAAATATCCTTTCTACACCATATTCCATCATTTATTTAGCATTTTCAAGAAAGGGAAATTAAGAAATCTCCATATATGATAGGTTGTAGACCTATATAAGATGGTTACAGGAAAGGTTTGGTGGATTTGAATTTTTTTTACCTAAAATTGTCTTTAAAAAACCTCCATAAACCTATAATTCGTCATAACAATATATTCAAGTGGTAGATATCAAACATAAATGATAGACAACTGAGTATGAGGGACTTTAGAGCCTAAGAAGAGACTTTTGTACACTTGAGATTGTAATACCAAGAAACTAATGAGATATTGGTTTGTAATTATAATATATAGATAATTAAAAAATTTATGAATCCAAAAAATTCACCTAAATTTTCATTAACACCATGAAATAAGTAAAAAAGAAACACATTCAGCTGCACATAGGTAGTCTAGTAAAAAATAGTCTCAAGACACTTCTGTAGGTGTTTGGGCTTGAAGTGGATAAGATGAGTATAAAAACTTTAGTGGAACCAATTAAAGTATATAATTTAATGATTATTATGAATTATATGAATATATAATTCATAATCCAAGTCCCAAACATATTAATAAGGTGAATTCATGCAAGGATTAAGAATTATGTGGACTATGTACATCATGGTGAAGAGTAAATCAATTGGTTAGGATAGTTAGAATCACTAAATAAATTGGAATGAGTCATGAGAAATTAATATGTATTTTTAATAGTGTCATAATTGAAAAAATAGGATTATATATGGAATAACACAAGTGAGAAATAACTTTGGGCCTAATGAACATGTATAGGCTTGCCATAGGCCTAGATGAAGAAAATACCAATTTTGTGGTGTTGTAGGGAAGACCAAGAGGTGTAAAAGGTATAAAAGAAGATAATTAAGGTTTATAACCTTAAAATAATCATAAATAAATATATATATACTAAAATATCTCAATTTATTGATCCTAATAGTTAATAAATCCAAATGTGCACTTACAAGCATGTTATAGATAGATGCGAGAAAGCGTATGTTTATGATGGATGGGAAGTGTTAAATAGTTTTGTATAAAGTAAAAATAAGTATTATATATATAATACTTTTAAATACAAAAAAAAATCCAAAAAATCTATTTGAATAAGATCCATGCTCAAAATGTAGTCAAGATACCTAATGTACACCAATAGGCCTACTAGAGAAATACAAGTCTACTTTCAATAATTAAAAAGAGTATGAAATATTTGTACTAGGATTAAGGTTTGGAAAGATATAAAAGGTTTATGGGAGTCATTATATATATTTTTAATACTTTTAATATGTTTATATATTGATAAAAAGAAAGGGAAAAAAACCCACAGTCTACTTTACAGTACTAAAATGCATACAGAATTCTGAATCTTGGTATGTTGGAGAAGTATGAAGATGGTTCAAGGGAAAATGAATATTAGAAGATTTGAGTAGATTTGGATAAAACCTAACATAGTTATAAAAAAAATTTAAGTGGTTTTAAACTCTTTCTCTCTTTTTTTGTTCACTCTCAGCCTACATAGGCCTATGTCAAGACCAACCTAGGGTTAAAATCTTGCACTTTGCATAGATTGAGTTTTCACCATTAAAATTACATGAAACATTATAATATAACCTTATTTTAAATTAAATATAATATTTTGGTGGTTTTATATAATTAAAATATGTTATGGTATGGTGTTTAGTATTATGTGTTTGCTTTAGTCCTAAAGGGGCTTAAAACTATGAAGGAGGGCGTTGACCTAGTAGGTCTACATTGGGAATTGAGTTGTGAAATTTTGGGTGAAGATGAAAAAAAATAATGGGTAACCAAATATGAATTTTTATTATCTATAATCTCTATATATAATTCAAACTTAGTGTATTTGTGTCAAAATAGGGATACAAAAAATAGGCCTTAAAGAGAGCAACTGTGAAAGTTATGAATGAGATTTCATAGTAGAGGTGGAAATATGATGGGTTATATTTATTCAAAAAGTTTCCAAAATAATTATAAGTATTTATACCCCAATAAGGTGACTTATCACTTACTAATCAAGAATAAGATGGTAGTTTCAAGAAAGCTTGATGAGTCATCAAGCAAGAAAAAAATCCTATACCACCTTGAGAAGATCATCATCAAATTAAGTGCAAACATATTGAAGATAACTTTCAAAACTATTTATTGATAGGTTTTATTGTTTGTAACTATTTTCATGAGTTTTTTGTAGCCATCATTGGTTCTTGACACCTCTCTTTTCTCTTTATATCTTCTTCTTTCTCTTATATGTACTACCTTATTTGTCATTGAAATGGATCCTCAACCTGATTATGGTGAAGCCCTACTCATGTAAACACTTTTAATTTCCTTTGATATGAATAAAAACTAATTTCAAACCTTCTTAATGATTCAACTAGAGTATATTTCATGCTTATTTTATGAATGTTAGTGGTAGTGTCACATCTCTCTTTCATTTGTCCTCTCTCCTTACCTATTTATAGGTTGTAATCATCTTAGCATGTCATATGGAGTGTGTTAGATGGTATTTTATTGATTATGTTTGGATATTGATTCATTATTTTTATCCTATGAGACTTATTTGTCATCCCTTTTTAGTTATTATCTTGATTTATACCTCTATACTAAAATATTGATGCTTAGAGGCTCATGTTGGGTTAGTGAAATAGGTTTCAAGACTTGTTCATGTTCTTAGTGTGGTATAGGCAAGTGAAAGGTATTAATTTTGTGCATCACCTCCCTATTTTGTTTACTTTATATTTATCCTTTTCCATAGAAATTAATAGGCTTAGTTATAGTTTCAAGGTGAAGTATCAAGGGAGCTAGCCCTATCTAGAGATTCACCTCATTGATTAGGCCACCCACAGCTTAGAGGTGTCTCAATGATATAACTTAAGTTATTAGGATTGAATAACCTCCTCAAGGGTGTAATTTAGTATGATCACCATATCCAATGCAATAATTAAAAAAAGGTGGAACCATAATGGGTTTGCTATAAGTTATGCCAAGGACATTGATTATAAGGACATTGATTGATTATTGATTATTGCTATAAGTTTGGAACCTTTATTTTTCATTTTTGAAACCTATACTCTATCCCAAATATAATTTATTTATTTTCATGGAGGCTTATATTTATGAGACTAGTCCACTATGATTTCCACATTTTGAGATGAGGGATGTAGATTGAAATTCACTCATCTCAAAATAATATTTAATTGTATAATGTGATAAATATATAATCATTTAGTATTCTATCAACATGTGGATAATGTTACCGCACATGTCATATTATTGCAATGGTAGCCACATGTGCATAACTTACATCTAAAGTAAGGGGATTTAAAAAATATGTGTTGCCATCATATTACTGTTTGGAGATTTAATAACTCAAAGTGGGGGAAAAAATATACTTTCATATATTTTTTATCTATTGGTTCTAAGTACCACAATGGCATGAAAAATTCCAAACTCCTCTCAAACTTGCATTTCATAGTCAAGAATAACATGGGGGGTGATAGGGATAGTCTAGAGTCAACATCTTTTTCAGAGGTCTAGAGCATCAAAAAAGTATGGTAGAAATTATGCAAAGGGTATCTTAATAAAATCATGTAGAGGGTTATAATTCATGATGCATCCATATCAAAGGAATTTGTGGTGGTCTAGAATAAGAGAATAATGGAACTAAGAGGGATAAAAATATCAGTTTCTAAGAAATTGATAGGCAAAGTCACTAGTATGTCCTGTGAAGGGGTAAAATATTTCAAGGACCAATCAAATAAGTTTGAACTCATGCATAGGTTCTTTAGAACCAATGATACCATCAAAAATGACAAAAAGGGTTTCCCATGCTTGAACCTTCTATAATATTAGTCAGAGTTGTGTTCGCACATTATGAAATATATCACCATAGAAGGTAAGTTTACACTCATATTTTTGCATATTTTTCTCTATTGAGTCACTTCCAAGGTTTTAATATTAGCTTTCCATAAAATTTACTTAAATCCCTAGAGTATATGGCACTCACCTTATACATAAAGGAATCCAAGACTATCATTCACCAAGACCTCATTATCTTGTTGGTGAAGCATGGTGAGACCCTTCAAGGTAAGGAAGTTTTATAGAGAGGATCTTCTATAGAGGAAGACTCCCCTGAGGAGGACCCTACCTCATATTCCCACCACCTATTGCCCAACCCCTCCCTTATCAGCCCCATATCAAAGACCTCTACCAGGGATCTCCCCTAAACTCACTATAACCAAACCAAAACCCCTAGTGCTACAAGAACGAAACTATACAAAGGAATTGGGTAAAAGTAAGGCCCCCCTTTCGAAGGTGATTAGAATGAACAAAAAATAATTGGAAAGGTTTAATAATAAATTACATGAGGTAAGAATTGTCTTGGTAGGATTTATTCAAGAGTGGAACTCAATTAATAAGTAATCTTCCAAAATAATTCAATCCTTTTCACACTTTGTTTAGGTGGAGGTTACTCCCTAGAAATAATTCACTAAGGTAGTGAAGATTCTTTCCCCAAAACACTCCCTCAAATCACCCTTTAAGAAGACACCAGAGAAAGAACTTGCATGGATGAAACTGAGGATGATAATTCCAAAAGAGGATGTTGAATGTCTGAGTAATAGAACTTGCACCAAAATCACTAAAAATAGACTGATAGATCATGTGAAAGACACCAAGGTATTTAAGGCACTCACAAAGGGATCCTCCCTCTTTGAGTAATTTATTTTTACTCTCTATGTTTTTGTCTTTTGCTACATTCATTAGCTTATTGTTTTGATACTCTAATTTTGGGTTTCTCATAGTATGGGGTTTGATCTATTTTATCACACTTTTACTTATAATTAGGTTTTAGGTCCTTGTAAAACCTGGTCTTTTACCTAATCAAATAAAAAACATGTGGAGGATATGTTACCGTATAAAACTAATTATCATTAAATCATGTATGTAACATTTTGAATGTGAATCATATAAAGTGTTATGTTTAGATATATTTAGTAGTGAAATATGTAATAAAGTAACCATATGAAGACTGCACACTAAAATTATATTAAATAGATCATGGTACCACTAATCATGAACAACAAGCATAACACACAATGTCATGTAATGTCATATACAATCATATAAAAAGGCCAAGCATTGCACATGAGTGACATGTTCAAATGTTACATGAATAAGTAAACATTGTACACATAAGGCCAAGGGTCAGAAGCAATGGACATTTTTAAATGTTTCACAATAGAATATTTCACAAAAAGGCCAATAACCATAAGTAATGAACATGTTTAAATATCACACATACCAAGTAAAAATATCATATATATATATATATATATATATATATATATATATATATATATATATATATATATATATATATATATATATATATGTTTAATAAAGTTTCACAAAAGGTCCTATGGCCACACAAAATAAGAAATAAATGTTTATCCTATCATGTAATAAAGTAACAACATCAAATAAGCATATATCAAGTGAATACTAGTAGATTCCATTCATATATATCAATGTCATATCATAGAAAATTAGTGTATCTATGTCACCCAAAGTAATATATGAAGAATTACTAAGAAAATTGTAATATATGTAGTTTTACATGGCATTTTAGGTCATAGATAGATATAACCTATTGATAATGTAACTTGTAGAATTATATTCCCTCAACATAGGCATGGGACTAGGTAGAATGGAATCAAACATCTAAGAATCCATGTAAACATGTATGTCTTTAATAACACTTATATGCCTCATGAAATACATGTGAGATTGAAAAATAATATTGTATATTCAAAAATATGTGATAAATAACATATGTAGAGAAGTATACTAGAAACTCATGTCATACTCATTTTCTAATTTTTTTTTAAATATTTTGAATGCTTTTATATTTTTTTGACATAATTAATTTTTTTGGTAATTTTAATATTTTTGAAATATGTGTGTGTGTGTGTGTGTGTGTGTGTGTGTGTGTGTGTGTGTGTGTGTGTGTGTGTGTGTGTGTGTGTGTGTGTGTGATATTTTTTAAAAATAAATTACCTATGATCCTATCTATGGGAGGACCATAGTTCATGCTTGGATCATAGATGTTGAAGATGACTTTTTGTGAATGAAAAGTGCTACATATAAATGAATCAAAATATGAAAAGGCATTAGGTGTTGTAATGTAACTTTCTTGATCACTTATAATAGAATATTTTATAATATGTATAGCTTGAGAATGTGTAGGACTTTTGGATTCTAATGTATAATGGGAAAAGGTCTCATTATTTGTGTTCACTAAGGAACATGTTGAATTATCTTTGGTATTGTCTTATGTGTAACAATATTATATATAGTTGTTAATCCTAGGTGTCTAGCTTTTGTTTTTCCATTCTCATAGGAATAAGAAGAGTCACATTAGGAATGTGAAGTGAATAGCCATTTTGGATGTTTTCTCTCTTTCAAACTTAAATTGTGAAATAAAATTTTAGTTGCATTCTATATGAAATTCAACTTGTCATTGTTATCAAAGCCTAGAAAATTATTTTTGTGTCATTTCTTCTCATTTAATTTAGTTGTATGGACCTAAAATAAATAATATTTCTTTCAAAAATATCTATATCTCTATATATTTATAGTGAACCAACACCATAAAGAAGGTGTTTTGGGAGACATTTCGGCATGTTCATCATAATGAATCATTATTGTGTTGGTGTTTTGATCATTTTCAAACCTGTATGCATTTCAAATTCTTATTTAATATCTTCATGTGTCTTAGACCTATGTGTTGGTTAGTTTTTTAATTATTTTACCAATCATTGGTAAAGATAACTTCAAACTTATCATGTTTTTTGTCAAGGTTTTGAATGTGTTTTGGACTAATATTTCACCTATGAGTCACCCATCATGGTAAAGTTGATCTAGAATTAGTAATGTATCTATATTTTATGTATAAGTTATACTTATATTTGACTATAGCTTGTTTTACACCAAAAAAATAATTTTCCATGTTTTCATTTGAATAAAAGTGAGTCATGTACTTTGATGAAGTCATTTTTCTTCAAATTTGGCACTTCTTTTACTTCCTATGTTGATTTTTTTTGAGATGAAAATTCTTTTCCATGTGGAGCATAGACAGGGTTTTTTTTTCAAGAAAGAGCCATATATTTCCAATATTGAAAATTAACATAAGAAAACTAAGGAGAGGTACACAAGTTTTTTAAGCTTTTTCATTTAAAAAGCAAAATTTTAGTTTTTATTTTCAAAGTTTGAAACAATTTAAATTTGAAAGAATTAAAATCAATTTTTCATTGAAATTATAATTTTAGAAAGCTACTCTAACCAAATTTGGAAAACAATAGCCAAATTTTTCAAATACAAGGATAAATAAGGAGAGCTAATCTTTTAGAAATTCATCAATATCAATAGGCATAAATCAATAAATCAAGAAAAATTTATTATATTGATGTATGATGTTTTCTTTTTAAGTTGATTGTAATGATAGGGTGAATCATTTTCATGTGCCACCTCTGTACCACCTATCACTCTATTCTCACATACCTTAAATCCTCTTTACTATATTGTAGATTATATAAAAAAGGTAGACTCTTTTCATGTATGATGATTATATAGGAAGGGTGGGTATATAGAGATGTTTGATATATTAGTCTAGTGGTATATATAGAAAATGATCATTTTGGAGTGATAAGGAACCAATTAGGGTTAAACTCAAAACTCAAAACATAAACTGAAAAATCAAAACCATGCATTCAATCAAATCTATCATTGGCACAAAATTTTCCAAGAAAGAAATCTAGTTAGAATGGTCTTGACAAGTGGAGAAAACACTCATATTAAATTATATATGGTTTGATATTTGTGATGGGGAGAAACAACTAGTTGAGCCAATACAAAATTTAAAGGATATTTAAACATGGAAGTAGAAAAACTTTAAAGCATTGGATTTGATGAGGGCCTCAATTGATGGGGATGTGTTTCATTAATTCAGGGGTATAATACTCCATGGGAAGTGTTTCACAAACCAAAGGAGTTACATGATTCACACTCGGAGTTTGTATTCATTCAGTTGGAGTTGAATTTTTTCAACCTTGAGTTGAAAAATGGTGATGTGATGAGATTAGATTTAGAAATATGTGCCATCAAACATGATGTAGATATAATGGGTGTTGAAATTGACATCTACATGAATATATTCATAAAATCCCTTCTTCCCAACTATTAAACCTATTTAGATTATCTACAATCAAGCATTTAATTGAATACTCTCACATTTAATCAATTGGTTGAAAATATGGTAGAAAGAGAAAAATCCTTTGGAAGAAAAATTGAGTCCAAAAGAAGATAAAGTGTGTTATATATAAAATAAAATTCCTCTAAAACATCTAACAAGGATACATCTTCCAAAAATAAATTCAATAATAAGTACAAGTCAAAAGGAGGAAGAAACAAAAATCAAGGTGGTCAAAAATAGAATGATAAACAAAGCCTCTATTGTGAATGGTGTGATAGAAAAGGAAGTCATGATACTCAAAAATGTATAAATCCATAAGATAAAATTGAATCATAATGTAAAAAGAAAGAGGAAAATCAAATAAAATAGAAGAGTCAAACTCTACCCAAACCATCATTGGATGTGTGTTTTCTAGTACATATGATGAAGCAAATGATGTCTTTGTTAGTTTTTCATGGTTTGATGCTTAGTTTTTTTATCCTAGTACCACTCTACATATGAATTTACAACAAGACTTATTTGAGGATTTTAATGAATAATATTATGGTTCAGTATACCTCATAGATAGATCAAGTCTACAACCATAAGGAAGAGGTACAATATGAATCAAGTGTTCAAGGATTCCAAATTTAAAACTCTAAAATGTTTTATACCTTCCTTAATTAAAAAAAAACTTGTTGTCCCTAGTGATCATAAGGTAACAAGGCCATTATATTCTATTAGATAATGGTGATGTCACAATCAGAGAAAAAATGATAATGCAGTCATCTTGACTAGATATGAGGAAGGAAAACTACTCAAACTCATGGGTGATCCATAAAATTCAAGGAATTATGCTCATCTCATAGAAGATAAAATGTACCCAAACATGTTGTGGCATGAAATATTTGATCACACTCACTATAATAACATCTGTGTATTGAAAAAAATGGTGTTGTTGGCATGTCTACATTGCCCATAAAATTAGATGAAAATTGTGAAGCTTGCATCTTGGCTAAACTTGAAAGAGAACCATTACCAAATTCACAATGGAAAGCTAACATAAAATTGTAATTGGTTCACTTAGACTTGTGTTCTCTTTTAATCCTCTCCATTAGTGGTCATAAGTAATTAATTTTTTTCATTAATCACTATAGTTGGATGATATGAATATAATTTCTAAAGGAAAAATTAGAAGCCTTTAATACTTTCAAAAAGTTTTGAGCCATGATTGAAAATGAATCTCAAACCCCCATGAAGACACTCAAGATATACAATGGTGGTGAATTCACTTAAAATAATTTTTAATCCTTGAATCCCACCTTGATAAAAATGGGATCAAACACCATCTCACAATTCCTTACCCTCCACAACAAAATGGAGTTGTATAAAAGATGAAAGGAATTGTGATGAATATAGTTCATGTTATGTTGTACTATAAATGGGTAAATATACACTTTTGAGTCAAAGAAATTAAAACAACAATATACCTCTACAATAGATCACCATCAACAACTCTTGAATCTAAGACCCTATATGAGATGTGGTGTGGTCATATTCCTTTAGTGTGACACCTTTGGATTTTTGTATCCACTTTTTATACATTGATTCTAAAATAGAAAATAAATAATTTAGACCATAGGGTTTGAAAATGCATCCACTTTGGATGTTTTTAATCCTCCATGCATACATGTTATACGATGAGAAAGAAAATTAGTTTCTTGTCACAAGAGAATTTATCTTTTATGAGACTTCTAAGGATAAAGAACACATTAATTGAGAGCCAAGTCAACTTGATAAACATGTAAAGTTTTATTTATGTATAAAGAGTGATTTATATGTTCCAAACAATGATTGGGGGGTACACAACTGGTAATCTATTTATTTTATATTATGTCTTATACATGAGATTAAAATTCCTCCTGAAAGAGAGAGTGAAACTTCATCAAATAATAAGCAAGGGATACCAAAATAGAGGGAGGAAAATGATATAACTTAAGAGGATGAAATTGAAGCACCTAAAACATAGATATAGATTCCTTACTGGGCCACTCAAACATTAAAATATTTGAAACATGATGAAGTTGGGAAAACAAGAATTATAAGTGGCCATGCAACAATATCACAATCAAACAAATCCCTTAAATAAATTAAATATAGAATTGAAAATCTCACCTTGAATGATTCTCCAGAAGAATAACTTAATGTTATATTTGATTCAGAACCAATATCTTTTAAACAAGATGAGAATCTTGAATCTTGGAGAAAAAAAATGAAAGATGAGTACAATGCAATGGTCAAAAATGGGAATTGGAAATTGGTTGATCCTCCATATTGATACAAACCTATTGGCTATAAGTGGGTCTATTGCAATAAATACAAGGTTGATGGCTCACTTGAAAATCATAAATCAAGGATTATCACAAAGTTATATGCTAAAAAATAAGGAATTGAATACAATGAAACCTTTTCACCTACAAAAAAATGGACTACCATTTCAACCATGTTGACTTTGGCAGCTCACAATACATGAAATATTCACCAAATGGATGTTAAAACTATATTCCTAAATGGTAACCTTAAGGAAAATATGTAAATGACATAACCCAAAGGTTTTTTAGTAAATTAACAAGATCACAAGGTGTTAAAATTGTAAAAAATTATTGTGTGGTTTGAAATAATCCCTTCGAGCATGATACTAAAAACTAGTCGAGAACCTCATGAACATGAACTTCAAATGTTTTAAGTTTGGAGATGCAGCTCTTTTTGTCAAAATGGTTAATAAAAAACTTTTATTTGTGGTGGTTTATGTTGATTATTTTCTCATCATATGGAATAATTAATGATACACTACAAATTTTTAATTAGAGTTGATGAAAAGCTATGAAATGACTAATTTGGATTATATCCATTACTATTTGGGTATTGAAGTAATTTAATAACCAAATTATTTCTTCATAACTTAGTAGAAGTACATTGGTGATATTTTGAGCAAGTTAAAAATGGAATATTTTAAGCCTCTCATCACACCCATGGAACAAAATCTCAAATTGGCATATTAAGATTCAACAAATTTGGTTAATGCCACTAAATATAGACAACTCATTGGAAGTGTGATTTATGTGACCACAACTCGACCAGATATATCATTTACATTTGGAATCCTCTCAAGATTCTTAAAAAACCTAGTGAAATTAATTGGAAAAAATCAAAAAGGGTCCTTATATATCTCAAATAAATACAAAATTTTGGGTTTAAATACTCCAGGGTAGGAGACTTCAAACTGGTTGGGTATTCAAATTCCAACTATGCTGGTGATCATGAAGATGGAAAGTCCACCACAAGTTTTGTGATGAATTTGGGAAAATTAATTGTTAGTTATAAATATAATAATCCATGTTTTTTGGTAATTTATCTAGTAAAATAATAATATATGTCCATTTTAGAGGCAACTAGAGAGTTCTTGTGGCTCAGAAGGATTCTTTCAAATTTATAAGAGCAATAGGTTTCATCAACAACTCTCATGTTTGACAACAATTTTATAATATATATGGAAAATAATCTATTATTTCATTATTTAACCAAGCACATAAATACTAAGTTTCATTTTATTTGACACTATATGAAAGATGGCAGTGTCAAATTGCAGCATTGAACTATATCAGATAAACCAATAGACATCTTGACAAAAGTGCTTAGATGAGAAAAAATTGAAAAGTTTAAAGGAATGCTTGGTCTAAAAAAGAACCTTGCAGATTAAGGGTGGGATGTAATTTTTGTCAATTTTGAACTCATAAGTCAAACCATCACCCCTATAATTTTAAACTTTGTTTGTCATGTTTCTACAACCTTGTTCAAAGCTTTGTCAAGCCTAATGATGTCTTAAAATGATGATTTATTATCCTTGTTAGCATTATTTAAGGTAATATCTTTGTCAATCCTTATAATGACTAAAAATTTAGTTTATTTGGTCCTAGGGGTATGTCATATTGTTTTAATAATGTACATAGTTTTCCAAGTCAAGTATTTTCACTTGGTCACTTGGTTTAAAGCTTGGTAATCTTGTTTGATGAAATCAAGGTTTTTAGCAAAGTTTAAGGTTTTTGGAGAAACCTAAGTTTGTATTGTGTCCAAAATAAGCCTTATCAAGGTGTAATTATTACATGTGACATTTAATCAAATAATAAATAAGTCATTTGAAGTCCTATAAGGTCTTGAACTGATATAGTTTCTTTACACGAGATTATCTCTTGTACACTAGCTTTCTTTGAACTTGGAGATGTTTTAAATCCATTTATAAGATGGTAAAGATGGAATAAATATACCATTACACTTTTAAAATCTTTAAAATTAGTTTTAAATTTACTAATATCATAAGGAAGTCATAATAATAGTCTACATGTCAAAATAGCTTAGTTTTTGCTCAAAAAGGCAATCTTATGGGTTTGTATGAACTTGAAGAACCCATTTATAGGTAAAAATTGCTTAAAGGTGCAATTTTTTATTATACAGGTCATATTCATGATTTTAAATCTCTCAAAGTTCTTAAAATTCTATAACTTACTTATTTTCCTCCATCGCTCCATTGATAAGCTTCTAAGGCCACTTTTCATCTAATTAGTATAGACAAAGGAGAAAGATTTGGGTATTAAAAATTTTTAAATAGGAGGGGGTAATATTTATATTTATATTTATGGCATTGGTAATCAAATTCATCCCCTCTCCTTTATGAATAATCACTAAGAAGGTAGGGCAATTTGAATGAGCTATTCAACCCCACAGGCCCACTTTTCTTTTTTGAATTGCAAGTTTGAAAAAAATTGAATGCATAAGTACAATTGATGGGGATGTGTAAGGTCTATTAAATCACCTCAAAAGTTTTTAAAAACCCCATTTTTTCATGTGTGATCCCAAATTATCAATAAATCTTCATTTTTACATATATTGCAAGATGACTATCATTGTTCTTCATGTTTTCAGGGTCTTCCACATGCTTTCAGTCATCTAAGGTATATTTTAATGTTTAATAATATTTATACTTTATTAAAGTATCTCCAAATATTTGAGTATATTATGTACAAATCCTCCAATGGAATTCATACTTACCTTGAATATTGTGCATTTAAAGATTCCTGCATAATAAAGTGAATTTAAGAGCCTTGTTCTAGATGATTCAAACTTGAATGAAGGTTTTGAATTCATAATTAAGGTGAGATATAAATGGAATAATTTTATCATTTTTAAAGAGATGAAGATATATATCAAGTAAGTTCTATATAAGGAATGATCTCAAAGACCAATATTCAAAACCCTCAATACCACCTATAGCCTGAAGAGTAAATGTTGATGTTTTTAAGACTTTGAGTTGTTATGAAAAGAATCTAAGATTACATATGAGACCGAGACAATAATAAAACTTATTCAATTAGAGGTCTACTCTCACAATGCTTTCATTGAATGATCATTACATTAAGAAAAGTGGAGTCTAAAAATCACCTACCAGTAGGTCAATGAATATGGATGAAAAATCATTATAAAGGTCATAGAGGTTAAGAAGATTTAGATTCAAGGTTTTATACCTTACCAACATCATTAGTATCTAGATAACTCTGAGAGGACTCACCCTATTTATTCTTGTAGCCAAGTAAATAATTATAACACCTATATATTTGTTAAGATGATGGTGATGGATGGACTCATGAAGTGTAAGGAGAATATAGTGTCTATACATTCTTAAAATACCTAGAATAGATTTCACATGATGTTTAAAGTGATAGGGGATGGTTCTTAAAGTTTAAAAGGTATAATTAGACCTATTAGGCCTAAGCTATCATATATAGGCCTTTATGTAAGTTATAGAGGAATCTTGACCCTTGTGAATAGGATGCAATCATAATATTTTAAATAAATGGATTTAATATATTTTATATTGTTTAAAATAACCTCAAATGTGTGTAAATTTTTTTTTAAAGGGTTTCATTGTCATAATTGCATCCATGACACCTAACATAACACCTATAATCAATTAAGACTTATTTGATGTATATTCAGTCAGAAAAGGAAAGTGATTTATTTTAGAAGGTTTGGTGGCCATCAAAAGATTTCATGAGGTAATTAAGGTTTTTATATACTTATTTAATATTATCACTCCAATAATTGAGATCAAAGAAGACATGGTAAAAGACTTGAGAAAGCTAATCTAATACAAGCTTGTATCAGATTACCACCTATAGGCTTATGGTAGATTTGAATATGTCCTTAAAGAGGTTTTAAGTTGAATGATATGGAAACACATATTAAATTAACTATTAATTATAACAATAACCTCATATATTTTAACTAAAGAGACTAAAGATAACCTAAGGGGCACAAGGTCTAACTAGGCCTAGTAGGCCTAAATAGATAGTCACAAGCTTATGTGTGAATATGTGAAAAGGTTAGGGTTTTCATGAGTAAAAACTATCATGGGGTATATATATATATATATATATATTATACATTTACAAATGGTTTTCAATGTCATAAAACTATCATAGAGGCTCCAATTGAAAAATAATTTCACCTTTTATGCTCCCAGTCAACAACTTAGCGCTACCATATACAGGCTAGTCATGAGGAAGCAAGTGGTAAAGTGGAAGATGGTCTAGATAGGAGATTTAGAGGGCATATGAAAATATTTAGGTATTATGAATAATTTAATACTATTAAAATAAACCTCAAAGTCCAAATAAAGGAAATAATTCCATAATCATAGTCTAAGTAGATGTATTAGTTTCCCATAGGTAGAGTAAATGAGATGTGTTGGACCATGCATGGAGGAGAAGTAAAAGTATGAAAAGAGGCATAGTCATCTATAATAAATTTTTTTAAATGTATTCATATTATGGTTTGGTCCTTTTAGGAAAGATAAATCCTTGATAACCTAATTAGGTGTAATAGGCCTAAATATGCATGTACAAGCCTAGACACCGAATTTGAGGACAATTACATGTTTTGAGAGTATTTTAGAGACTCAAAGATTCAAGAGGATGATTGAAAACTTTACAAGATGGGATCATGAAATTTTGGAATTAGGAAGATAGAAGAAATCTCAATTTGTAAACCTCTAGGGTCAAACTAGCCTAGTGGCTCATGAACCCTAAGCAAGAGTTTATAGAAGATTAATGGAGAAGAAATTTAAAATAGGAACATTGTAATATGTCATGTGGGTTGTCACATACCCATATTATGTGTTGGAAATAAAAAATAGGCATATTTTTTTCTTTTTCACCCTTTTGTTCTCCCTCAACCTCATGAATGAAGGTTTACTAGCCCGATAGTCAACTTAGGAAGCTCATAACTCCTTGGAGGAGTTTCAAGGGATCAGATGGGGATTGGATATGTTGTATTGGGTCCCCTACTTAAAATCCTTGTCATTATTTTTCTCATCCACCCCCATATCTTTATAAACAATTTTTAACAGTGCAAAACACTCACATGCTACCAAAAGAGCCAAAATTGACTGACTGAGATAAATTGACTTCTCAAGCACTCTTAATCGACTAGATGACCCTTAAAAACACTTGAAAAACATTGCTCACTCTAAGAGTATTACCATGAATTTTGGTTGTATTTTTAGCTATATATATTCATTTAAAACTATATTTTTGTAATATTTTGAGACAAAAATGGGATGTTGAAGTGTGTAGATGAATGCAAGGCATTGGGAGAGGTGATTTTAGAGGTATTCTACCTATCCAAGTCAAAAAATATGTACAAGTCACCCTAAAATTGCCTATATAATTTAGTGGGAGAGGTTATTTTGGAGGTATTCTACCTATCCAAGTCAAAAAATATGTACAAGTCACCCTAAAAGTGCTTATGCAGGTTAGTTTTATCATGAAAGTGTTAGACTGAGTGTACACCTAGCTAGTTTCTTGGCTATTTCATAGTTTTCATACCTACATAATATACCATATCGTAAAATTTAGCATGGATGATTTTTATATATTATATAAAGTGATTCACACACTTTTTGGTTATTTCACATGTGTGGGATAAATATAGAGTAAAAACTCAGTTTCTAGGCCTAGGAGGCCTAACTAGGTCTAATTGAGGAGAGAGAATGGTAGAAAAAGGACACTTCCACTTTATTAAAAGTCCTAAAAATTGGCATGGAGATATAAGGGGATAATAGGTCCTCAAAAATTTATTTATTTCTCCAAGATCCTCCATACACTCTTCTTCATAAGGAGGTTTACCTGTTTTGAGGGCTATAAGGAATATGAAGAAAAACAAGGTAATGGAGTAAAATCACATATTTTGGAGGGTTTCATGGCTCTAAGTTTCATTTTTACAAGTATTAAATCATGTTTATATGCCATTAATTGAGTAAAATTTCTCTTATCAAATCAAAACCAAGTTTCTCCTTTGTACACCATGATGAAGATGGAAGAGTTCAAGGGTTCAACCAACCAAATCAATGCATAAAACTATTCATTAAGATTTTCAAAGGTTATTTATCATATTCCACACACACTTTCAAGAAATAAAAGGTAATATGTTGATTTCAATAAGTATTTAAGTGATTAAAGTATTATTTAACATCCTCAAAGATACCTTTTCCTCTCCTATGCCTAGTCAAGGAGAAAAAGTCAAACAAGCTTCAAGGAGTCTTATAACAACCATTTCAAAGTGGAGAGACCTCATAAATGGATGAGGATAAGGTTTTAACTAAATAATTGATCAAGACATGAATACCTATTTTCAAATAATAATAATCAATCATTAAGGAAGACAAACAAGTTAATATATAGGGTGTGTAAACAAGAGTGTAGGCACTTCAACTGGTCAAACATGACCAATAAATTCTCGAGACTTATTCAAAATATTCAACAAGCCTACCATCACACTAGGTATGCCATTTTCCAAAGAAAACATAATATATAAAATATTACATTAGAATTAGAGGAAGACTAAGTGGATGTTACATTTCCTATTTTCTCTCTCTCTCTCTCTCTCTCTCTCTCCTCTCTCTCTCTCTCTCTCTCTCTCTCTCCTCTCTCTCTCTCTCTCTCTCTCTCTCTCTCTCTCTCTCTCTCTCTCTCTCTCTCTCTCTCTCTCTCTCTCTCTCTCTCTCTCTCTCTCTCTCTCTCTCTCTCATTTTTAACTTTTCTATAGGTATTCATAGTTTTGGCATTGGTAATAATCCTTAACTTGAGTTGTGTTAGAGCCCTACTTATAAAAAAACTTTTAATTGCTTATTTAGAATGAATAATACTAACTTTTGGCCTCTTCAATGCTTGTGACTAGTGTATGTTCATGGTTTGTAGATGAATGTCAGTGATAGTTAATAATTCCTCACATTTGTCCTCTTCCTCTTTACCTATTTTTAGGTTTTAGTTCATCCTTATAGGTTTCATGTTGTGCTTGAATAATCTTGTATGTATGGCAAGTGTAATCTTTCCTTAGTGTCTTTGAGAGACATATTTATCAAATTCATTAGTTCATTCATCAAGATAAGCCTCTATGTGAAATATTAATGTTTGGAGACTCTTAATTTGAGAAGTTCAATTATGTCCATATTTTATTTATCCTTCTTAGTGCATATTAGACAAGTAAAGGACACATTTTGGTATATCACCTAAATTAGATAGGTTTATTTTCAATTTATCTTCTTTTCTTTTCCCTTGAAAATTGGTAGTGTAGTGTAGAGATCCAAACTAATACATCAAGGGGAGATAACCCTTAAAATATATAGATTCAATCCATCTATTAGGCCACCCACATCCTAAGATTGTCTCCATGTTACTCTAAACTATAAATGCTTGAAACTACATTCACAAGGGTGTCAGTCTAATAGATAATACATTTTTATCACACCTAGTGGGACCCAAGTCCAAAGCATTGGAAGGATTGTTGGTGTTATTATTTTACATATTAGTATTAAAGGCATTAAAAACATAAATGGCATTTTCAATGTCAATCAACTAGTTCTATCAGCCTAAACACTAGTTAAAGTAAGTGGTATTTTAAATTCATTATCTTCATTAAGTTTGATGGTTGGGTATAAAGAGAATTTATATTTTATACCCCCTTACCATTCCCATGTTGAACCATACCATCCTTTTTATGATCCTAATCATCCTTACCAAGAGTTTTATCAATTTTATGATTAGTCTTGTCAAGAGTATGATGGTTCATATCAACTTTATAGTGATCCTTATCAGCCCCACTATGACCCTAACTATATGACTCAATAACATTATCAAGTTTTCATGATCCTTACTATCAAGAGTATGATTCTTACCCTCTTTGTGATCTATATCAGTCTTATGACCAGACTTTTACCTATCCCATATGGATATGATTATGCATATGAACAACCGTATTTTCAAGAAAGAATGGATGCAATGGAGAGCAAGATACTAGCATGCACAATAAAAGGTTGTTCAACTCCTCATTATAGAGGAAGTGATTGGGTCATTTCAAACTATGTCTAATGATCCATTAGAGAGTAATTATTTACGTAATACTTTATTATAGAAGATGGAGACTTTGGAGAGGCAGTTTAATCAATTTTTAAAGAGCCCTTCTATATCCCTTACCATCCTTCTTATTTTCCTTATCCTCATGAAGCCCTTGACCATCCTCAAATTGAACCAAGGGAGCTCCCTAGTTGGAATAAAAAACAAACTCATATACCTATTCAAAGATATTGAACCTTCTTATAACTCCACTTATGCCTTATCCATCTCTCAGGCTCAAGTTATCCATGAAGATGAGGATGTTTTAGATTTTGATAAGGTGATTTCCAAGTGGAAGGATCTCAATGTATAAGTCTTTAAAATTTTCTCTTTAGCTCATCTTCAAGTCTTTAAAAGTGACCCCATTTATTTAAGAGGTAATCTAAAACTTCATTTATGAGAATTCATCATGTATAAGTCTTTAAAAATTCCAAGGATCTTAAATAAATGAATTCCATCACCATATCCATTCTTCAATAGGAGCCTATTCTATGGAGGATAGAGAATGAAGTTGCATCTATAAGTGAGATTCTTAGATAATGTGAAGAGGATTATTCAAGTGAAATGATGAGAACTTCATTGGTACCCCATTTGAGGAAGAAAGAAGCATTATGGTTGTCAAATATGAGTTTCTTGAAGATGATATTGATATTATACCCCAAGAAAGAGATCTAATTACATATAATTTTGTTGAGGTTAAAGATGGTCTTGAT
>JARHVA010002209.1:0-90000 GCA_037957365.1 Torreya grandis
CCAAATTTTCTTTTTCCATCTCTTCTGCTCTTTGTTTTTCAAATTTCATTTTTAAAATTTTTCTTATTCTTCTTTTTATCTTTCATATTTTTCCTAATTTTATTTCTCCATTTTTATTTATTTTTTATTTTTCTAAGATCTATTTAATATTATTATTAAAAGTTATATAATTTCCAATATTTTTATATTTTCCTTTTCCAATTATCTTTCCATTACTTTCCTTTATTTTGGAAGTTTCATATATCTCCTTTAGTTCCTAATTTTATTTTTCTCTAATATTTTTGTTGCCAAAGAAATATTTTATTTTATTCATATTTATATATATTTAATCTATCACAGTATTTATTGGTTTTCAAGAGGTGTGGTTATTCCTGATACTACCTTTAATAATGCATCTTATTTATATTTCTCAATTGTAATTTTTCCTTCCCTACTATTCTCCTAGGTCTTTATGATTGCTTCTTAGTAGATAGGTTGTATTCCCCCTATTATGTTGTCTAAATTAAATAGACTTATCTTTGTATTATCTAATCATGATTCTATAATTATTTTATGACCTTAAGTGTTAGTAACATCATGGCCTCAACACAACAAATGTATTCTTACATTCTTCTATAATTTTGGACACATCAAGTACCCATTCATAGGAATATATTTCTCCACTCATATGTCCATATGAATGTTATTTTTCATTCAAAATATATTATCTCTAAATAAGAGACCAATTATTTATTTTTATTGAGTTTTTATTTTTATGGATTTTTTCTTCTTTCCTTGTATTTTTCCAAGGGTTGATGACTTTATTTTCATTTTTATTCGATTAATTTGTAATAGAGTTTCTCTTATACCCACTATAAATGACATAGTGTAAACATATGGTTCTTATTCTATTTTAATTTTACTTTTTATAATTTTAGATGTTTGTTTCCTCTATTTTTATTTCATTAACCTCAATTAATGGCATAGGTTTTATTTTTAGACATTTTTTATTCCTTAAAAAGTAATCCTCTATTAGAATCCCTAACTATAAATATAGAACCCTCATTGCGCATTGATACATATGTGTTTTATGTGGGACTATCCTTTGATAATAACATTAATCTCTATAGTGTTATCCCTACATGAGATGGGCCTAGTAGTATCAGGTTTTATGGTGTATCTTGGATTTCAACCATAATTAGGACTTTTGATGTGGTTGGCTCAAATATATTAAATATGGTCTTACTATTAGATGGTGTTATGGTTTTTTTATCATTCTATATCTCACCCTTGAGGTAGTGGTGTTCCAAGCTTATATCATCTAGCTGATATAATGGGATTACCTCTGTGTCTGGGCGGCCTAGTTGATGAGGTGAACATCTAGTTTTGGGTCTAACTCCCATGTTTCATCAATTATATCTTAGTTACTAAAAATTAATAGCTTGTTGATGAAAAGGGATAAAGATATGCATGCAACAAAACCTAAGTTAATAGAGGTGATGCACCATAATGTCTTGTCCACTCTAACTGACCCTTCAACAACATTTTTTGAGTCAAACAAGGACTAATGACTAAAAAATATTCTCCAAGATACTCCTAATCATTATTAATTCACATGAAGGTTATGGTACATGGATGAAATTTAAAGGTGATGGGTGAGAAGTATAGTTTAATAAACTACCAACTAGATTGCACTTCAATCATATTCTCTAACATTTATGCACATCATATGACATTCTAGTAGTAAGGTGAGAATAAAGACATGTAAATTGGATAAGAATTCACCACTTCTAAAAATAAACAAACACATAACACACTAAACTAGTAAGAGACTATGAAATAGTCCTTTTTATTGATTTAAATGGTCACAAGACACAATTTGGGTAGAGTTTATTCACACCAAGTCAAGGGATGCATACCATGGACTTATTTCCTTATTTTAAAGAAAAAGAGAAAAGGGAAGAGAGGATAATATGGAATGTGTATGTGGAATAGAGGTCAAGATGATCCTCATTCATTCCATCATTGATTACAAGCATCAATAACAACTCTGTGCTCTCTATATGCATTGCCTTAGCTAGTTGGTTGTATTTAATGAGCTTTTGGGCATGAAGGTGTAGTGGATATAAACTAATTCAGTCTTGGTTGATATCATTCAAAGCTTGAGTACCCAAACCTAGTTAACCACTCCCTTTTTGGTAGTTACAAAGGTAGAAATGTGGTCCATCTTGGCCTTCATGAAGTAATAAGTAGTCTATTCCTCTTTTGCATGTCAATAATGTTTATAAAAACTACCCCATCCTCCATTATGGGTGAAAAAAGTGCCTAGTAATATCCATTAGGTAGTTAAAAGGATGTTCATGAGTTGCATCTACTCCATTAGCATCCTTCTATGCTAATAGACATCTTCCCTTCTTGATAAAATAGGCCTACTAGGTAATTAGGCCTAGTCACTTTGTGCTATCTACTTGGATGACCATGATGATTGAAAATAACCTTAAAAGATGGATGAATGAGGGTGTCTCAGGAATATAAAATAATATTACACCATGACATGTGCCTTTACAATAGTGCATACCTATAACTTTTATTTATTTAAGAGACTAGGCCACCTTTCACTAGCACTTCTAGAATGGCTCTAAAGTGTAGGCCTATAGGAGCATTTATAGGAGGATTTGAGCATGGTTTACGATATTATAAGGTGAAATACACTTCAAACTACCCTCCTTAATGATATGTAACTATTAATCTAGCCATGTACCTTGAAAATATCACCAAATCTTTGAAAAAATAGATTTTTGATACATTTGTATAGTTGTCTGTACAAACTAATGCCATGAATAGGACCTCCTTAGAGTGAAAATTGAGGTCCAAGTATCTCCCATTAAAAATTCAATGCATTTGAGTGAAAATTTATTGATATATCCTCTATCAACTCTCTATTAGGGTCTTAAAGAGTTGTAGGGAGGTTTAGACTCTTAACAATTGTTCATAGCCCTAAGGGAGTGAACTTCAAAACTAATTCCAAGAGAGTTAAGTGTACATACCTCCCCAAATTTACCTAGTAGATGGGATGCCCATGTAGATCCTCCATATAGTTATAAGCAGAAGAAGGTGTTCTTCAAGTGATTCCTTTGTATTCTTTGTACTCTTAAGATAGTTTTAGGCCAAAGTAGCCAGTCCTAAGATTTCATCTAAAAACCAACACCTCTTACACATATAAAAATCCTTAAATTACACTTTCATTTTTGTTTAAGGTCATACTCAACCCTTATTATCCTCTAACTTCAATCTTCAAGCAGTAATGTCTTAAGGATGGTATTAGGCTAATAGGCCTAGTGATAGGGGTTCTTATGTTTTACCTTCAAAATTTAATTACGAGAGCACTTGGCCACCTATGAGAGTATACAACCTATCTATTAGATCCTTTGGATAATTTATGTTGGCTTGGTTAAGCCACCTGCTTCTTGATGTACACACATTTAGTTAATTAGGCATGTAGGCATATCTGTAGGTGGCCATTAGAAATGGAGACCCCTATAGTTGGTCATTGTGTAACCATTTTGACCTATTGATACCTCTTACTCTTTAAAATCATGTAAGGCATGCAGTCTCTTTCTAATTTCTTTCACATTGGCTTGGAGCATTATTTTCAAGGCTTGATTTGTATAACATACAGTCTAGACATGTTAAGAAGTGGAGCATTTAGGTGTCCATGTGACTTACTAAGACCATTAAGACTATTTTTATACTAAACTACCTAATTTAAAGGTGTTTTATGGAAAATAATCCTTCAATAGGTGATTAGTAGGGTTTAGGAAGGGTTTTAGTGGCCCACCATCTTAACAATGGTTCATAGAGTACAAGACTCAAATATAAACTTATTGTCATGGATGTTGAGCCCACATAAACATTTAAAACTCCCAAAAATATCCTATTTCCATGTACCTTATATGGGGAGTTCTAAGTGAAAGTTTGCAGCCCTTAATTCTTTTCAAAGAATTTTGGGTGGGTTGATAGTATTAAAGATTGTTCATACAGTCGAGCTCCTAAATGTAACTCTTTATTTAATTTATATTAAGCTCATAGATTTCCATAAATAAACCTAGGATAATTGGGCCCCACTCATCCTTCTATGTGATATATGGGCATTAGAGTTGGCAGTTCGAAATGGTAGACTAGGGTAGTGGAGCTTAAGAGGGGCAATGAGATCAAATTGACCACTTACCTACCTTCCTTAGTCTAAAACACCTTAATTATGACATATTTAATCATAATAAACCTCTTCATGACATTAGGTCTGCCATGGGGGTTTGAGTCTATCAGGAAGATGAAGTTGGGGTTTTAAGGCCTAAGAAGGGTTTTAGGCCTTATAGGCCTAAACTAAGTCTTAGTACTTTGAGTCATATGTAGGTGTATTGGTGACTTGAATGTTATCATAACACCATTTTCAATATTATTTCACTCCTTTTCACTTTTCCTCATTTGTTTAGACTCCTATCTATGTCCCTCTCTCTTGTGCATGTCATGACCATGATTTCCCAGTCTAAGTATTTGAATCAGTTAATGTCAGGGGCTTGGGTAGGACTTGTGTCTATATATTCCTCAATGTTGGTAGAATTTGGGGATTATTTTAGGTGTATTCAAGGTTTGAACACATTATTTTAAATTGGTTTTTCCTCAATTATTTTCTCGAGGCTCCTTTACAGGTATACACATAAACCTATGTGTCATGGATGTCTAACACAAACCAGGTAACTTCCTCAAACTTGTACTATTATCATATGAGATCTTGATGAATATAGATTCCATAATTAAATTAGGATTACCCTTGCATTTTTTGTTTCCATTTTCATTCACATTATTTAGACACCTCAATTGACTAGGTAGGCTTGGATGCCTTTATCTCACTATACATTCATAAGTTAACTTATTCAGCTTACCCTATCAAGTTTCCATAACCTTTTAATAATATGATATCTAGGTTTTTCTTATCTTATTGAGATATCTCATTCATATGCCTATAACATCCCATATTTAATGTTGCAGGTAGACTGCCTTTAGTCCTCAAGGTAGTGATGTCGGTGTGTGATTTTCAATGGAGTTCTTTCACATCCCCATGAGCAAAAGGAGGGCTTATATATTATGTGAAAAACCTAGATAACTTTTTTCTAGGCATTGAGCTTAGGAATAAGGTCTTAAACTTGTATTTGATGGTCATAGAGTCCTATGAAGTTCTAATATTGGAAATTAGAGCCTACTATGGGGTAAAATGGCTTGGTGAGACCATTACACAACAAATGCCATTTGAGAGGTGCCATATGGAATGGTGACTCTTGTTAAAGATCACCTATGGGGACCCTAGACTCCAAAATATATATATTAAATAAATTAAGGCACTTGGATTTGGCTAATCAATCATATTAAGGGAAAAACTAAAACGTAGGATTTGACTCTTAAAATTATGGATTATCTTATTTTAATGTCTACATTGAGTTAGTTCTAAATATTTACAACTTCTTATAACCATGATCATAATGTATGGATTCGTACAAGCTTGAAAACACCCCAAAAATAGAACCGTCTTTAATTTTCTTAGGTTTTAGATATTGAAATGTTATTGGTGGGAAAGAAGTTGGAAATTAAGAGTCAAAAATGCATTAAAAATAGGGAGTATAAGTGGAAAAAAGGTGAAAAGACATTTTTCACACATTTGGCCCCCCTTAGTGGTGCATAAAAGCATTTGAATCATAAAAGGACACCCTTTTTCATATGAAACTACTCTATCATGGCATTATGGTGATAATGGAGACCTTTGAAGGTATAATTTATGGTTTTGGTGGTGTGTTGGGGGCCAAAATAGCATTATTCACATGGTTAGACACCTTTTTCAAAGATAATGCATGAATAATTCTAAATGAAAAATTAATTAAAGGGGATACCTTAACATATGCTAACAAATATTAAATTATGTTAAGTTTTGAAATAAGGGCCAAACATATTTCTTCACATCGGTCTCCAATATCTTTAATTATACCTCACATTTTACGTTCTTGGCATGCTCACATGGTTGGCTATGGATACAATATCGTAGGTCACATCTTACATGAATTATTTAGGTCATAAGGACCACCTTAAGACTTTATCATGATCCATTATACATATATATCATTGAGTATAAACTTGACACAAGCTCTAGAAGGGTGAAAAGATGAACACCATGACACTTCCTAGCAATGGTATACCACTTGAACATAATGCCCATAACTTGATGACAAGTGACCCCTCATTAAACTAACTTGACACTTCAACAAAAACAATAAGGTTATTAAGGCATGAGATCAAGTGTTCATCACATAGGTTGATCATTTTTGATCCCAAGGGTAGAAAGAAGTCAACATCATTGGTGACTCTAAAGGATTTACTTGCCTACTTGTCAATATGACCTAGGATCTCTAGAATATCAATCATGCTTAGATGAAAGAATTCTCTATATGATATGACACTTCATGATCAACACATTATTTACCTTAAGGATTATAATAATTATACAAAACATAGAAAAAGACACAAAATACCACAATAATGACACACAATAAGAAAGCAACAAGAACACAACCAAGAGATAATAAATCATGTACCACAACACTTAGAATAAAAGGTTCATAACTTACTATGTAAAAAGGTAATATGTTTTGTATAATAAAAATACTTAAGGAACAACCCATTGATAGGGACTAGGGATTTTCTCACCATTAAACCTCGATAATTATAAAGCATTGTGCTCTTTATAGCAGATAATATTCTATGGTATACTCCATAGGCTATCAAACTTTGAGTTATTACTTAGATTAGCCCAGTCTTCATCCCATTTGAGCACAATATCACCTTGTTGTAAGGTACTTGAATAATCTCCCTTATCAAATGACATCTTAAACTAATATTAATTAGATCACATGGAATGCATAACATCATATCTTGTCTCTTCTATTTCTCTCAATTCATTCATCCTTATTTGAATGACATCACTCTCCATTAGTTCAAGTTGATGTGTGATTTCCAAGGCTCATAGTTTAAGTGACATGGGTATAATTTCCTCTTTGCCATAGACATGAAGGTATGGTGAATGACTAGTATCCCTCTTGGGAGTGATCTTATATGCCTATAAGGTTTTCCTAAGCTTAATATTCCACTCCCTTTGATTATCCTTTATAGTTATCCTTATGATTCTAATTATATTATTTTTGGTGGAATATTCAAGTCCATTACCCTTTGGATATTATTTGGAGTACATGTTGACATATATTCCATGGTTGAGATAACATTCACTTAGCCTTGCACTACTAAAATCTAGTGCATTATCTGATATGATGGTAGATGGGATCCCAAATCTAATTACTAAGTTGTCAATAAACTGTAAAACTAAACTCTCATTTTCTTATTTATGTATTATTTCCTCCACCCACCTATTACAGTAGTTTGTAGTAGTCAAGATCCACTTTTTTCCTACACTAGATGGAGGGTGAATCATACATACAAAGTTTAGGCCCCACTAGATAAAGGGTTATTCCACTTAGATATGTTTGATTGGTAAGGGAGCTAGTCTTTGTTTCCCTATGAAAATGGAGCACTTTTTCCACCTCCTAACCCAAGCGTGGGATTATTTAAACAAACATGGCAAAAATTATTCTAGTCTTATGATCCTTGTTTCCCTCTTGTATGTCCATCATGAAATAGGTGTAGGAGCTTATCAACTTGGTTATTTTTTACACACCTTGAGATCATGCCATCAAGATACTTTTTGAAAATAAATCCATCAATCAAAACATAAGGGATTGATTTCAACCTATATTACCTTATTATTTTCTTATTTAGGTCTATGGGACACTATCCTATTTGAAGGAATCTCACCATGTCTTGAGTTTAATTGGAAGGAGACATAGGTAAACTTACTTGTTGGTCACTTTACATTACCAAAACAACTTATTTATCCTCCTTCAAATATGTTACCAAGTGTTCACATATTCCCTTACCCCTTACCATCTTGGTGACCTTCAATTTTATGTCATAATCCATGCATTTATTCACCTAACCTACTCTCCTTTTACTCAAGTTCCAGTTTAGAATGAAGTCTTTAATGTTAAGGTAAACCACCATGACATAGATATTATTACTAGACACCATGTGTCTAAATTTTTTGAGACCTATCATAAATTCATTAACATAATTTTACACAAATGTATATCTTTCTTCATATCGCTCCATTGCTTGACTAAAGAAGGCTATGGGTTTCTCAAGACCCTCACTATTTTGATGCATAAGAATTGAAAAAAATAATATCATTTGTTAAGAAGGAATATAATAATAATTCCCTTGATGAATTAGGGTTGAGGGGGGTGGGTGCTTGGGAAATGACCTTTTTAATGGATTCAAAGATTATTTTCCCTTATTTATTCAATGTAAAATCCTTGTGTTTATTGAGCATGAAAGTTAGAGGTCTTACCAACTTACCAAACCTATGGATAAACCTCCTAATGAATTTGTATCTTGCCTAAAAAATATTTTAGTCCCTTCTTTTATTTGGGCAAGGATAAAGCAAAGATGGCACTTATCCTCTCAGGGTCTATTGAAAGGCCTTATTTTGACACAATGTGACCTAGAGGTTTTCCCTCATGGACTAAAAAAATACATTTTTTAGGATTCAAAGAGACCCCATACTTCCTTTACCTATTAGATATCAGACTTAAGTGTGTTAAGTGATCTTTTTAATCCATATAAAATATTAGGATGTCATCAAGGTAGATGAGCACCATATCATTAATGAGTCCTTACAAGGCTACATCTATTACCATTTTGAAGGTGGATAGCCAAATGGCATCTTATTACAATCATAAGTTCCCCACTTGGTTGTGAATAAGTATTGTGTTGTTCATCCTCCTTAAATAACACTTTATTGTACCCTAAGTATCCATCAAGAAAGGAGAAACATTGTGAACCTAAAACCATTTAGAAAATTTGGTCCATGGGTGTCAAGGGATAGCGATCTCTCAATGACACCTTGTTGATATAACTAAACTATACATATAACCTTATCTCCCCATTATTATTATTTAAAAGAAACATATTAGACACTCATGAATAATTTTTGGTGGGGAAGATAATGTTGTACTCAATGATCTTGGTCAACTCTTTCTTCATGAGGATTTAAATCTTAGGGTTGATCAGTCTTTGATTTTGACTCAGAGGCTTAGAAGTTTCCTCCAATTATATGGTATGATGGGAAAAATTAGGGTAAAAATCCTTAAAATAATTATACTCCCAATAAATATATTTGAAAATTATTGACACTACTATATGAAGGCTACCTTTTCTTCCTTTTTGTCTACCTTACCTAGTTTGAGAAACCTATCCCTAAAGATAGTGACCTTATCATAGTGCTTATCCTTGGTTGGAATGATAAACTTGTCATTTATTAACTAATAATCCTCATTTAATATATTTTACCTATTCACTAATCCCTTGGGTAGCTTGTTAATGTCTAATTTAAAAATTTGGTCATCATATTATTGTTACAATCTACCATGGTTTCTTGAGTAGACAACTACCTTCTATTGCAAAAAACATTATATATTATTATCATTCTCAAAGACCTTATAGATAACCTCATTATTAGGGATTGAAGGTCTTAAATATACCTTGATCTAAGGCTAATATTTCATGTCCTTGACCCCACTTAGAATGTCATATTGTGCTCCTATAGCTTCTAACTAGTTTACATGTTAATTATCCTCTCTTAGGATTGAGCATATGCCAAAGGCATATAAGTATTTTAAGATGTCCTAAACCCTATGATTTTATTCCTTAAATAGTGTATTATTGATTTAATTCTTCCCTCTCACTTGATGCACTACCACCTCACTATCTTCCATGGCTGCTAAGAGTTTAATACTTCTCTTTCTTACCCATTTCATCCCATGAATGAAGGATTCATGATCTACTATGTTACATTTGAAATTAAATTGGAACCTAATGGAATAAAGTATCTTTGTTTAAATTGAGAGACAAGCATGACACATTTCCCACTTCCATTCTTTCACCTAGATCCATCAAATAACAAACTCCACACTCCATCATGGTCTGGGCTTGGGCTAGCAAGAGATGGTATGAGAACTTCTTCCTCATGCATATAATATATACCTAATAATAATTATTCAATTCAATTATATGGATTATAGGAATGATTATCTTCCCTCCATTCATCAAGATGTAAGTTTGATATACCTTCAAGTATTTCAATTATCTCCTAGTCATTAGGGTGTTCATCTTCATCTATGATAGTGAAATTGACATTAGATAAATTAGCCATGTAGGGATATAAATGAACCTATATATATGTTAAAAATTTATGTTAAACCTTATTCCATACCTATTCCTAAATACCTATAAGACTAGTTAGAAGAGAGATAGCTTCTTATCTTGGAAATGAAATCCCTAGACAAACACAAGGCAAAACAGGGTGGGAGATAAACCACTATAATAGGTTGGTATATAATTTAATTAGGAAAAAGATCTAGGAATATTTTTATATCCTTTATTATACCAAAAATATTAGCAGGGGACCCATATAGTTTTTAGACACCCTTAGAATTAGTCTCATAACTTAACCCCAATTTGTCTGATATAGACTTAGGCATGAAAGATGTACTAGCCCCACTATATATCATGAAATGTTTACTAAAGAGTATCATATGATGATATAAATTTATAAAAAATGGGGATTTTTGACCTTGGTTTATTGGGACTCATTATGATTATTGGTGTTGGTAAGGATTACATCCAATTCTTTTGCCTGCTTATCCAAGATGTGAAGTTTAAAATAATATTCATGATGGAGATGTTTTTGTCCTAAAGTGACCAATGTGTCCCACAATGGTATGATGACATGGGACTTTTTAATCTAATCCACAACACTTATATGAGTGTTTCTCTATATTTTTTCTAATTGCATTTAGAAGAAAGAAGAAACTAAGTTTAAGAGTTAGGGGTTTGATGTTACACGGATTTAGTGTGCACCATATCCAAGCTTTGTGGGAGCTCCTCTTTGGCTATGGAGGAAACACCTATAGTAAGAATAAAAATCAAACAAGAAAAATGTTAGAAGAGGATATGGTGTACTTCCAAGCTACGCGCTCGGTCTTGGAAGTGTAAAGCTCCCTAAGGGATGACAGTCCACTATTTAAAGAAAATAGTTTTGTAAAGGAAGAAATGATAAAAGACTAAGAAAGAGAAAGGTAGAATGTTGTGTACCTATTCCCTATAGTCTGTGTGTCTCAGAATGTTACAAAAATTTATCCAAAGGCTTTTTCTAGTCTATGGACTGTTTGGATAGGTTTTCTAGTTTACACAGTCGCTGACGTTGATTTGTCTGCTGAGGTCGGTTAGAAATGGTGCCGACATTGGTTTAATTGCCAATGTCGATAGGGGCAGTGAGCCTTGGATGGGTTTTGGAGTATTTTTGTGATGGAAAGAAGAGTTCTTGGAAATTAGGAGGTTTGTGCAGGGTTGTGGGAAGGTGAATAAGGTCTGAGGAAGGGAAAGGGTAGAGGATAGGTGTGAAAAGAGGGTGAGAATAAGGGGAAGGCCTTTCAGCCCTTCTACAGAAGAAGTCGGGTCTCTTGACAATATTTAGAAATATCAAATAAAAACTAATTAAAAATGTATTCTAAAATACTGAAATGAGAACCAAAATACTTAGCTTTGTTAGGTGAAGAACTAGAGGTGTCAGAATGTTTATTCCCATTGTGGCTGATGTTGAGGTCCTCGTATAATGTTTCAATCTAGTCTCTGGAATGATTTGTGTAGAGCTTTGGTAACCAAGAAGATAATAGTTGAGTTTTGATGACTTAGGTCTTAGAGTGTGTGCATCGATATGCAAGAAGGCTAGGGGAAAATCAATGTTAGAGCTCAGCTTATGTAACTGATGTCAGCGATCCTGTCGGTGTTGGCATAAAAAATTTGACATCAGCCAGTGGTTGACCGATGTCAGCAGAGAGAGAATAGGTAAAAGGGGCTATTTTTAGCTCTTTTCCCATTTCTCCACCTGCCAAGTGCCTTTGCCATTGGAGAACAGTCAAAATAAAGGCTTATGAGGCATGAGAGTTGGTTAGGGAGTTAAGATGGGGTGAGAATAGGTCATGGGTAGTTAGGATTTGGAGGACTTAGTCTTAGGCTGACTCATAGGCTAAGAAATGGTCTTAGGGCAAGGTGTCTAGGTGAGGTGTCATGGTGAGGTAAATAATTTAAAATAATTAGTTTTTAAATTAATAAGGTGTGGGTTAGGAGTGTTAACATTTAGAAGAAGACTAAGGGGAGTTGACACGATATTGGTGTCTACATTTTCCCCCTTTTGTCTTATGGTTTGTCTTGACAAACTGTAAGAAAAAAATAGATGTAGATTTCCCCAGGAATGGGATGAGATATTCCCCCTCAAAGTAGGAATCAAGAGAAGGGGATCTGAAATCGGGTGCCAATTTGATAGGTAGTGGATGGGTAGGGTGAGGTTAGAGTGTGAACGTTGAAATAGTTGAGATTGTGCGTATACCACTTCACTTGATATGCAGGTCAAATTATTGTAGACAAGGTCAAGGAGGACTAAAATTTAAGTAATCAATCCCTAGATTATTAGTGGTAGTTGATTGGGTTAAATGATCAAAGTTGTAGCTCCAATGGTTGAGGAGGACTAAAATTGAAGTAACCAGTCCCCAGCTTATTAGTTGTAGCTGATTGGGTTAAATGATCAAAGTTGTAACTCTAATGGTCGAGGAGGACTAAAATTGAAGTAACGGGTCCCTAGCTTATTAGTTGTAGCTAATTGGGTTAGATTGATCAAAGCTATAGCTCTAATGGGCATTGTGTTCCAAGTATCCAAGCTAGGAAGTACTCCTAGAAAACATGAAAATGTCACAAATATTGGGAATCAACTAGGTTACAATCTGATAATAGGTGTGAGGGGTGCATACAATTTGCTAACTATTCATGAGGTAGCATATGAAATCAAAACAATCAAGGCAAAGTTATCTCAAAAGTGGTCGTGGTCTGAGGAGATAGTCACGATCTCCAAGGTTGTTTGTCGAGTCAGGCTGAGATATAAATGATCTCAAGTATTGTTTGTTATGGTTAGGGAGATGTATGTGATCTCCAATGTGCCCCATGAGAAGTCTAAGGTGACTTCTACAGTGTTAGGGCTGCTTGTTTGGTCATGATTTTGGGTAGTTTTAGAGAAGACCTATGTTTTTAGGTTAGATAGTTGGTCCATTTGGTAGACGAACAAATGAATAGCTGAGCTAACCTTAGAAGACCCCATGTCAACTGAGTGCTGCCTACATAGCCCATATTTTAAGATCCTCAAGACAATGTAGTTTTCCCCAAAAAGGGAAAGCGGAGGGCAGGTTATGGATTGGGTTTGACTAGGTTAGGTCATGGTTAAAGGTTAGATGGTTAAAAAATGATGTAGTTTAGGATAGGCGGTGAGCCTAGGGTCAGAGTAGGTAGTGAGCCTAGGGTTTAGATAGTTGGTCCATTAGGTAGATGAATGAATGAATGGCTGAGCTAACCTTAAAATACCCCATGTCAACTGAGTGCTACCTACATAGCCCTTGTTTTAAGGGCCTTAGGCCAATGTAGTTCTCCCAAAAGGGAAGAAGAGTCAAAGAGGTTATTAGTTGGTTTGGTTATGTTAGTGTTTTTATTATTTCTCATATGTTTGATGGTACAAGCTTGAAATAATGAGTGTATGATGATGTTATAGCCTTTTCCATATTATGTGATGGTGTATGCTGTAACATAGGTTATGTGGTTTTTCATCTTTAGCAATTTTCCATATTGGTGATGGTGTATGCTAAAAATGAAATGAGTTTATTTATGCTTCAGTAGGTTTCCATATTGGTGATGGTATATGCTTGACATAAATTGGGTTTGGTTGATAGTTTCCATGTGTATTGTTTTCCATAGAAACTAATGTGAATGGGCTATGATAATTTATATAACACAAATTGGTATCTGCATTAAATAAATCATGATGTTATGTTAGTGGTTAGAAAATGTTTGGGTTGCATGTGATGAAGGTATGTAAGAAGTGAAAGGCATGTTTCTCTTTCATTTATAAGGACCATAATGATAGCATAGATAAGGTTTTTGCAAACAAAAGCCCTGTTCATGCATTACATCTTTGACCATTGGTTTTTGTTAGAGAATTAACCTAATCACTTGATGTTAAGTGAGCTCAAAATCCCTTGGGTATTTTGGGGTAATAAGTGTAATTATGTGATATGTGAGGATAGTGTAACCCTTTTTAGTAGGGATAACTTTGCCTCTTTTATAGGTGACCCTGAGAATGGCTATAGGCAAGTCCATGACTTAATAGTTTGTCAGTCAGTATTTTTTTTTTGTAGACTGATCAATGCGAGAAGTCTAATTGTGGATGTTTTTTTGTTTTGTGGTCATGTGAAGCTAATCGATGTGGGAAGCTTCTGAGAGGGTACTATTTTTGTAGCAAAATTTGGGCATAGCCATCCTTCGAGGGAATGGTCTATATTTTTCTTTGTATGTTTTGAGTTTGTTGAATAGTTGTCCTTCAAGGGAGCAGTTTATTAATTATAATAATGATGCAGTTGTCCTTCAAGGGAGCAGTCTACATTTATAGTTTATGACCTTTTAATATTTCATTAGACATCCCAATTTTATGTTTTTTTATTGATCGAACTTTTAGTCATGGAGTAGACTATAGAGGTTTAGGGGTTTCCCTTTTATTAGGACAAATCATTAATGATTTAAAAAAGGTTTAACTAATTTTTGTAGGGAGAAAGGGTTGAAAGGAATAGGAATGAGGATGACGGGGGTTGCTCAAGGGACGATCTCAAGTTAATCATCAAGTGAATGATTACTTGGTTAATAGTAGAATGGTCATAGATGCAAGGCATTAACGGGCTCAGGTTCTGGCCTACCTTTGAGAGAAGACAGACGATCAGTGCCTGATCCATACTTATGCATTATTATATAAGGTCTGAGCCAATTAGGAGCAAACTTGCCCATTTGCTTCTTTCTATATTGGTCACGTGTTGGTTTTATTTAAGGATGAGATCTTCAATTTTGAAATCTTGCTCTTTCAAATTTTTGTTGTAGGCACGCTTGATGTGATCTTGGTAGATATGAAGATTATTAAGAGTGGTAAGATGACATTCATCGAGTAACTCAAGTTGTGTTAATTGATCTTGATGAAAGTCATTGTTAGAGAGGATGTCATGCAAGGAGATACAAAGAGAAGGTATTTGTACATCAAGAGGTAAAACAGCCTCAGTTCCATACACTATGGACAAAGGTGTAGCACCCATAGGGGTTCAGATGCTAGTGTGGTAGGCCCACAAAGTGAAGGGAATGTGAGTGTGCCAATCCCGTCTAGTGTCATTGATCACCTTCATTAGGATTTTAGTAAGGATTTTGTTAGAAGCTTCTACCTATCCATTTGCTTGTGGATAGTAAAGTGAGGAGAAGCTGAGTTTAATGCCAAAAGTGTCGCAAAGCTTTTGGATAGTTTTGTTTTTGAAAGATTTGTCTTTATCGATGATTATCTTGTGAGGTACACCAAAACGAGAGATGATGTGGTGGTTAATGAAGTCGATGATTTTATTGGCTTTAGTGGAGATGAGGGGAACAACTTCCACCCATTTAGTGAAATATTCAATCACTGTGATAATAGACTAATGTCAGAGAGATGAATGAGGGTTAATCTCACTGATTAGATCTAAGCCCCATTGTGAAAAGGGCTAGAAATCCTTAACAACTTGTAAAGCGTGACTAGCGATGTGAAGTAGGTTAGCATGTTGCTAGAATTTGATACAATGCCGAACATAGTCACTACAGTCTTGGTGAAGAGTGGACCAATAATAGCCCAGGCAAAGGATGCATTTTACAACTGCATTACCACTAAAATGTCCTCTACAAATCCTATCATGGACTTGTTTGATGGCATGAGATGTCTTAGTGGAGGTTAGGCATCGAAGAAGGAGGCCATCGAAACCTTGTTTATAGAGAAGACCACCTATCATGGTGTAGCATGTAGTAATCTTGATAAAATCCCACCATCCATTGCTAGAGAGGTTAGGAGGAATGATAGAATAAGTCAAGTAGTCAACAAGTTGTTTATACCAAATATCATGTGGACAAGAGACGATATTGCCAACAAAGTTGATGTCAATTGAGATATATGAGGGCAACACCAAATGATGTATCGTGACATAGATTATTGAGGAAGCAGATGAAGATGGGATGTGTGAGGTGAGGGAGGCCATTGTGTCAGAAAACTTATTCATAGAGTAAGGAACAATTTGCAAAAGATAACAGTTGAAAGATCCTAACAATGTGTGAACATGGTGTTTATATCAATGCAAAACTTCATTTTTATAAAGATATGAACTTTTAATATGATTAACAACTAGTTGCGAGTCACCATAGATATTGATTGTCTTAATGCCCAAGAAAAGGGTAGTTTAAAGCCCTAAAATTAAGGCTTCATACTCAGCCATGTTATTGATTCATTCGAAGTCAAGTTTGAAAGATAGAGGCATGGGCTCACCCTCATGAGGGATGAGAATGACCCCCACACCCCCACCATGTTGAAATTTAGATCCATCAAATAAAATTATCATTTGATAAGGGATATCGTTAGTGAATAGCGTGGTGATAGATTCATCAGGAAATTCATAGTTAGATGGTTGATTGTCAGGTAAAGGGGCATCTGCTAGTTGGTCAACGATCATTTTCCCCTTTATAGACTTTTGTTGAATGAATTCCAAATCGAACTCAGTGACAATCATGAGCTAATGAGCCATATGTTGGTTTTGGTATGGCTTGGAATGCATGTATTTGAGAGGGTTGGTGTGGGTGATGACGTAAGTCTTGTGGTTGAGGAGATAGTGGCAAAGTTTGGAGGTGGCAAAGACTAATGCCAAGCAAAGTGTTTCGGTATGAGTATAGCAAGTTTCATAGTCAATGAGCGTTGGCTTATATAATAAACTGCCTGCTCATGATGTTGTTCATCTTGATGCGCAATCATGGCACCTAAGGAATGATCTATTACTAAAATGTAAAGATAGAAGGGTTGGTCATCTTTAGGTAGAATAAGGATTAGTGGAGAGACAAGATAGCATTTAAGAGCTTTAAAAACCTCTTGGCAGTCCTTAGTCTAGTTGAAGGAGACATCCTTCTTGAGGAGTTGATGGAAGGGTTGGCATCAGCGAGATAGCTGCGAGATGAAGCGATGAATAGATTGAAGCTTCCCTTGTAGGCTGCAAAGTTATTTTAGGTTATTTGGTGGGGGCATCTCGAGTATGGATCGAATCTTAGCTAGATCTACCTCAATGCCATGGAGAGAAATGATGAGACCCAAAAGCTTCCCTGAGAAAACCCCAAAGGTGCATTTCTTGGGGTTGAGTCAAACATTATATTGTAGTAGGTGAGTGAATATTATTTTGAGAATGGTTAGGTGGTCATGGCAAAGTTTGGATTTCCCCAACAGGTCATCCACATAGTCCTCCATGATTTTATGGAGGAGATTGTGAAAGATATAAGTCATGGTGCATTGGTATGTAGTGCCTGCATTTTTGAGGCCAAAAGGCATGACCCTATAGTAGAATGTCCCCCATGGGGTGATGAAGGTGGTTTTATGTTGATCTTCTGGGGCAATTAAGATTTGGTTATATCCTAAAAACCCGTCCATGAGGGATAGCATCTTATGACTAGCCGTAAGATCAACAAGTTGGTCGATGTTTGGTAAAGGAAAGTCATCCTTTGGGCAAGCTAGGTTGAGGTCACGATAGTCAGTATAAATTCAAATTCCCCCTATTGATTTTGTGATAGGGACAATGTTTGACACCCATTGCAGATAATCAATGGGTTGGATAAATGAGATGGAAAGAAGACGTTGTAGCTCCTCTTTGACAAGGAGTGCAATGCGAGGATGCATCATATGAAGCCTTTACCTGACAGGCTTAGTTTGAGAGGGAAATATCCTGATCTTCTAGGTTGTAGTATGGAATCTCAGAATCACTAAAGGTGATGGAGGCAATGGTGGGTAATGATTTGACTAAAGTAGCCAGTGGTTGGGGGTCTTCAGGTTGGACCTCCACTGCCTGTAAAGCTTTGATCAAGGCTTGGACATGTTGCAGAGAGCTTTGTATTAGGTCATACAAAGACATCTTTACATGGGTTTGGTGAAGTTGTTTCACCATGGAGTCATGAATTGCATTTGAAGATGTTGGTTGAGATGTGCCCAAGATAGAAATCTTAGGTTTTGGTGATGGAGAGGGCTTGGTGAATGGATATGTCCAAGGGGTAGAAACCTGCTCTTTTCCTTTATCCTTTAGGGTTTGGGACCTGGTGGCCACATTAACAATGTTAATTTTGAATAAAGGGGGAGAAAGTGGTAGAGGGACCATAATCTCGCATTGTGATCCCAATTCAAGTGAGGAGGTTTGGGAGGCATGGGATGGTGTCGGTAGTTTGTCAAAAAGATGGTGGGTGTCATTTTCTAGGTGTTGGTGAATGACAACCTTAAGAGCATAGCAATGCTCAGTATCATGCCCAGGTGTGTGATGATATAAGCATATTTGAGTGTCATCAAACCAAGATGGTTTTGATCAGAGAGGTCAGTATGGCTTAATGGGTGGGAGAATGATGCTAGAAGATTGCAACAATCAGCGTAACATCAAAGCATAGGAGCCCACTAATGGGTTTGTGCTTGTTGTTACAGTAGGGGTTGACAACTTCTATTTAGGAGTTGTAGGGGGAGTTTTTTGTACCATATTTTTGGTTGGTGGTGTGGCCACACATGTAGATGGCACTTTCTTGATGAGAGGTGTCAAATTTCTTGGAGGAAATAAGTTTTTGACAGGTAGAGGGAGTAATGGAGGTATGTTATTTTTGTGAGTTGTTGGAATAGGGAGCACTCTCATTAAAGTAGAAGGATGTGGACCCAAGATAAAGGAAAATGGTGAAGGTGGGGGAGGAGTAGACTGATGTGGTTTAGCACCCCTTCTTTGGTATGGTGCAAGGACCACTACTGTATGGGGTGAGGTTCAAATCTAACTTCACTTGTGGGTGAGTGAGGTCAGATATAGGGCAAACACCAAGAGATTTAATCTATTTTAACATGGTGGATGCCTGCGAGGGTTTGGATTTAGACATGGAAGGCTGAGCTTCTAATGATTTAGGAGTGGAAACCCAATCCTCGTCAGAGACATTGGGGTAAATCATTATAGAAGGGTTGGCAATATAAGGCGAAGTGGGATGTGTAGGATAAGGAGTCCTAAGTCACTCCCATAATGCCTGATGTTTTAAGTTCCTAGAATGGAGAAATCCTATGTTTTTTTCCAATTGAGAGAAGGGTTTAGATGACATCACATGAGGCTTTATAGTCAGTCCTTTAAAGGATTTGGGAAATTGTGAGAGCGGAAGTGTGTTAGACATAGCAATCATGGGCCAAAGGTGAGAGAGAACTATCACTAAATATTCCTCGACCGAAGTGGGTAAGGTAACGAGTTCTTCTCTCGATGGAGAAGGGGTTGGATAATTTGGCTCTTCAAGCAAATAGAGGGCAGGGATGATCATGCCTTCCACGTGTGGTCTAGGAGCGTGGAAAGTATGATCCTCCATTGGTGATAAAAAGGATAAAGGTGGGGCCACCAGCGTTGTTACCATCAAAGCATCCTCCAATATGGGAGAGGTCAAAGTAGACTCTCCTACGTGGGAAAGGGGGTGGATGGAGGAATATCCTCCATCGGTGGAGGAAAAATAGGAGAGGAAGGATCCTCTAAAGGGTGATGTAGAGGGATGATGGCCTCTTCTACATGAGGGTGTGAGGTATGAATGGTAACTTCTTCCAATGGTAGAAGAAGAGGAAAAGTGGGGGCAAGAGGAATAGGTAATACAAGATCCTCACGAGGTAGAAGAATAGGTAGAGGAGGTGTTTGATGTCATGGGTGTGATGCAAGTGAAATGAGTTCATCCATGTGAGAAAGAGGGTGAGGCAAAGGGAGTTCTTTGTTGCATGAGGGTGATATGGGTAAAATAGGCTCTTCTACCTGTGGTGGAGAAATGGGTTGACTAACCTCTTCAAATTATGGGAGAGGTTAGTTAGGAATAAAAGGAAAGACCATGTTGACCATGTGTATGTTGTGTTCTTCAGGGTCATCGACCATGGTCTGAACATTGTTTTAGCTTGGGGGATGGTTAGGAAATGGTTGCTAAAAGATATACATGTTTTGGTTGGCCAGTGCATCAGGATTATCCAAAACAAGGTCTCCTTTGTCTAACATGTCTTGAACAATATTTTTTAAGGTTTTGCAATTATCCGTGTCATGACTGTTGACACGATGGTAGTTAAAAAAATAATTTTCCCTATACCATGTAGGGATGGCTTGTGAGGGGTCAAATTGGATAGGTGGTTAGATTGGAGGGAGGTTGAAGACTCCTTACTTCACTAATTTATATAATACAGAAGCATACGATTCTCCTATTAGAGTGTATCATCACTGTTCATACCATTGTTGGAATTGTCTTGTGATGTTTTGTGAAGTGGAGGGCTCAGATTGGTTGGTTGTGGTAGAAGATGGTGACCTAAGGGCCACAACATTCGCTGATCCCTTAGACTTAGAGTGGGAAGAAGAAGATTTGGAAGAAGAAGGGTCATTGGGTTTTGCATTGGTATCTTCAATTGCCCAGAGTTCAAGCTTTCAGGCCATAGTGAAAGCTTCATCGAATGTGCAAAAAGTTTGAACCCGTAGAGTGGACAAGATGTGCTTGGCACATGCTCTTGAAAAGAGCTCAATGAGCTCAGGTTAAGGTAGTGAAAAGGAGAGTTGATTGGTCAAACCTCTCCAATGGGTGACAAAGTCTACTATTGACTCATCCTCAAATTGTCTATTGGAGTAAAGGTCTGTGATGGAGACCTTCTTGGTAATATTGATTGAGAAATGATCGAGGAATAGCTAAGTGAGTTGAGTGAAGTTGAAGAGATAATGACTGGTAATGGAGCTATACCAGTCAAGGGTAGTGCTAAAAAGTGACATAGGGAATGTGTGAAGTAATAACACATCATCATGCACTATGAGGTAGCAAGCATGTCTAAACCCTCACAGATGTTGTTGTGGGTCCTCTTTACTCTAAAAGTGAGTAAATTTTGGGAGTTCCCACTGGCTAGGGTATGGTTGAATAGGAACTAAAGGGTGAATAGGTTCGTTACAAATTTGTTCATATGAAAGAACACTCCTCAAACCTGAAATAGATGTCTTAAGGTTAGACATCTTATCCATTAGCATCTTAATTAGATCAGTAGATGGATTGGCATGAGGGGCACCCCCTAAGTTATAAGGTACCTAGAAGGTGTTAGGAGGGGTGTATGTCATACTTGGTTGCATTTGTGTAGGTGAAACATACTGATAGTTTGTCATAGGGGCTGATGTTGAGGCCAAGGGGGTGTGTGCCATGAAGTTGGAGGGCACAACTTGACTAGATGCTGCTAAGGGTGGTTGAATGGTGGCAACACTACTTAAAGGATAAGTGGCCACTCTCATGTTTATAAGTGCAAGAGTGGATGGGATAGAAATAATCATGTTCTAGAAAGGTGTCAAACTTGGTTTAATTATTTGTGGTTGAGGGGGTACGGAAACCTTGATGGAGGTAGGGAAAGAAAGGATATAAGGGGAGGCCAAATCTTGAACATTAGCCATGGTTGGGTTACTGGTCAAGGCAATGGCTTGAGTGACCATAGGTTGGGTAGTGGATGCTATTGATATCATTTCCGCTTCAATCATAGAAGTTGGCATCCCATAAATAGGGTTACCCGAAGGATCTTGCATTTGGCTTCTAGTGAGATAAGTTGGAGAGCCTTGAAATTGTGGTCAAGGAATCTCTCAAAATATTGATCCTCTTCAAGAACAATAGGATGTTGATCAGGGGTATGCTAGATAGGAGTATGCTCGGTGTCTAAAGTATACTCCATTAGATGACTTGGCACGAAGGGCAAAGGTGGGAGTGGTTGTTGACTTGTGTGGTCAACAAGAGATTTGGCTTGATTGTTTGTCAAAACCATCCAAGATGAAAGGGGTTTAGGTTCCAAAAACTATGTGTTTTAGTTTTAGAAAACTAGAATTTGTGTTAAACAACAAGAAATTTGGGTTTTAAGCTTGTTATCTAGTTTTTTTAATTTATTCATAGTGACTGACGTCAATTGTCTAACCAATAATGGTTATAAAATGTTGCCGATGTTAGTCATTTTACTAATGTCAGTGAATGTCTATTTGTCGACATTGGTGGAGAAACCAATGTTAGTTTTTATGTAATTCCAAAAACACAAAAGATTGATAGTTTTTGGAAGAAGAAGATATTCTGAGTTGTTTTTAGACTTCAAAATGATGTGACCTTACCAGCTCAAAAAATTAGAATAGATGATTAGGCAAGAAACCTCTAAAATGTTAGATTCCTAGGAATGAGTTTTAAAGTTGTGGTGACTTATGCCTTAAGATAATGTGTTGGGAGTTGGGCTTGTAGAACAGGTCCTAGAGAAGAAGTCTATGGCTGGTTTCAGGTTGTGTTATGGTGCTCAAAAATATCTCTGTTAGGTTTAGTACGTGGCCTGGTGCTAGGGCTTTCTCCCTTCACTTCATGAACCTAGAGCCAAGCTGGGCCACTTAGCTAAAATATACCTTGCCTATAGTTTATACTCTGCCAGAGAACAGAGTGGGTCCTCCTCTTGGTGGTGAAATCCAAGTAGGATCACCAGGTGGGGTAAGGTACCTGCTAGGTGATGAAATCCTAGATGGGCCTTGTCTCAAGTAAGTTTATGTGTTTGATTTGAAGTGATTGTGGTTTGGTTGTGCAACATTTGTGCACTAAGATTCATTCATAATGATTTAATTACTAAGTGGGCTAAGTATGCATCCATGCAAGAATGAAATGCAGTTGTTTTTAACCCAAATCGAAATATGTTATTCAAATGCAAACAAATGGAGAAGAGGTAAAGAGTATGAGGTTTTTCACTACCCTATGATGCATGTAAGAAGTAACAAGAAGAAAAGAGATGTTCTTTTTAACTTATGCTAATGATTTCCTTTTGAAACAAAAATATAGAAGAGGGGATGCAAGAAGAGAATGTTTTTCTAATGCATCTATATGAAAGTTTGATTTTTTTAAAAAGAAGAAGAATAAACTCAAGGAAAAATCCAAGGGTCCCATCGCGCATGCTAGAATGTTTCTCTATATTTTCACTAATTGCATTCAGAAGAAAGAAGAAACTAAGGTTAAGAGTTAGGGGTTTGATGTTACCCAGATTTAGTGCACACCATATCCAAGCTTTATGGGAGCTCCTCTTTGGCTGTGGTGGAAACACCTATAGTAAGAATAAAACTCAAATAAGGAAAATGTTAAAAGAGGATATGGTTTACTACCAAGCTATGCACTCGGTACTGGAAGCATAAAGCTCCCTAAGGGATGACAGTCCACTATTTAAAGAAAAGAGTTTTGTAAAGGAAGAAATGATAAAAGACTAAGAAAGAGAAAGGTAGAATGTTGTGTACCTATTCCCTATAGTCCGTGTGTCTCAGAATGTTATAGAAAGCTATCCAAAGGTTTTGTCTAGTCTATGGGCTATTTGGATAGGTTTTCTAGTTTGCACAGTCATCGATGTTAGTTTGTCTGCCGAGGTCGGTTAGAAATGGTGCTGACATTGGTTTAATTGCCGATGTTGGTAGGGGTAGTGGGCCTTGGATGGGTTTTGGAGTATTTCTGTGATGGACAGAAGAGTTCTTGGAAATTAGGAGGTTTGTGTAGGGTTGCAGGAAGGTGAATAAGGTCTGAGGAAAGGAAAGGGTAGAGGATAGGTGTGAAAAGAGGGCGAGAATAAGGGGAAGGCCTTTCATCCCTTCCATGGAAGAAGTCAGGTCTCTTGACAGTATTTAGAAATATCAAATGGAAACTAATTAACAATGTATTCTAAAACATTGAAATGAGAACTAGAATACTTAGCTCTGTTAGGTGAAGAAATAGAGGTGTCAGAATGCTTATTCCTATTGTGGCAATGTTAAGGTCCTCGTACAATGTTTCAATCCACTCTCTGGAATGACTTGTGTAGAGCTTCGGTATCCAGGAGGATGATAGTTGAGTTCTCATGCTTTAGGTCTTAGAGTGTGTGCATCAATATGTAAGAAAGCTAGGGGGTAGTTTAATGTTAGAGCTTAGCTTATGTAATTGACGTCGGTGATCCCACCGGCATCGGCATAGAAAAGCCAACGTCGGCTATTGGTTGACCGACGTCAGCAGAGAGAGAATAGGTAAAAGGGGCTATTTTTAGCTCTTTGCCCATTTCTCCACCCGCCAAGTGCCTTTGACATTGGAGAACGGTCAAAACAAAGGCTTATGAGGCATGGGAGTTGGTTAGGGAGTTAAGATGGGGTGATAATAGGTCATGGGTAGTTAGGATTTGGAGGACTTAGTCTTAGGCTGACTCATAGGCTAAGAAATAGTCTTAGGGCGAGGTGTCTAGGTGAGGTGTCGTGGTGAGGTAATTAATTTAAAATAAGTAGTTTTTAAATTAATAAGGTGTGGGTTAAGAGTGTTAACATTTATAAGAAGACCAAGGGGGGTTGACACGATTTTGGTGTCTACAATGAGACATAACATCAATTGATTACAACTTAGGAGAAATAGTACCACTTTGAGCATAAGTCACTTTGGGTATGAATGGAGATTTATAATTCTACCCTTTCTCATCTTATAACTTCTAAATTGGTGGAATATTAAGGGATGAATTTCATCCGCTATCCATATTATATGATTAAGGTTATGGAGGATATTATCTTCCAACTTCTAAATCATCACCCATAACTCTCCTTTTGGCCCTTGTATGGATTGTAATAGGAGTTCCCACCTTGGTTGTACCCTCAGGATGATTGAATACACATTGTTCAAAAGAATTTTCTCCTCCTTTAAATTTTAAAAAAATGGTCTTTAAATGTGTCTTAATCCCACTCATTCCTTTTCAATTTGACATTTTAGATTGAGCCATGAAGGGGGTCTCTCCATGTTGCATAGAATGTTAGGAACCCGAGCTACCTCTTCTTTTTATTTTGTTAGTGTAATAGTTAATATGAATGTATATGATTTTTAAGTCATCCCATGATCATATTTTTATCCCACATTCATAATAAGTAGTAGATTCTTAGATTATATAGACACCCAAATCTAGCCGTCAATGACCATCAACTAGGCTTTTGACCAATTCTTACTAAAATGCATAATTTGGCCTAAAAACACTAAAATGCATTAAAATATTTGAACATGATATATTAAAGTGCAAATTTTGGCTAGAGTACCCCTAAATGGGGTAGTGCAATTTATGGGCTAGCTAACTTTGATAAGATCATTTCAAATTAAAATACCATTTTTTCACCTAAGATCTCTTGATTTCTATTTCATATAAAATCTCTTGTACAAAGTATGTGCCTTTGTTATTTTCTATTGGTAACATCCTAAATGGGATAATATATCCAATTCATCTGACACCACATTCTAATTCCAATCTAGTCAAATTTTGGACCAATAAGGCATTCTGATCAATTTGAGTAATTTGTGCACAAAGTGCTTAATCATGCTTAAGAGTTAATTAAACCAATTTAGATCCTAATTAATAATTCCATGGAAACTTGTTTATTACATTTTTTTATAAATGAATATTCTATATCTTCATCATTAGGTGACCTCATTTCTTGGGAATACATCTCTAGGCCATAAATGCCACAAATATTATGATTCATGTCTCCCATGCCTCTTAATTGCTCCTCTATCCCAAATATTGATGAGCCTATTTATAAAATTTAATTACATAATTAGATTAATCCTTATCCACACAACTCAATATTGATATGGATAGTTCCGCTTGATTCTAGCCATTTTCTAAAATCTATAAATAGAGAAGCCATGAACATCATTTCTAAGCTATTTTGGTGAAAAGTTATTATGCTCAAATATTTTCAAAAGTCTTGATAATTAGAGTTACCATGCAAAATTAATTCCAATCCAAACCAATCCAAATTTTGAGGTACCAAGAAGAAGAATAGATAGCCAAGCCTCCTTTGATGAAGACTTCATGAGTGCAAGCTAATCAAGCCACTACTATAAAAGCATTTGGAGCATCTATGGAAGGTGAAGGATTCCTTTTTTCCTTACTTTTTAATTGTGTTTATCAATTTTTTTGTTATCAAGCTCACCCTAGTAACTATGCATGAAGGTGTTAGTTTAGTGTGTTTTTTGTCCATTTGTTTTTTTCATTTTGTCACTGTCATAATACTAATCTCCTCTTCTTAGTCAAATTCCTAGTTCACATAATGGCAACCCTGGTGGGACTGAATAACTTCATAAAATTGATCACAATGTTCCTTCAAGTAATTAACTAACTTTTTTTATGTACAATATTGGAGTGATAGACTCAAAAGAGTGAAAAAATTAAAAAAAACACATTTTTATGTAAGTTGTAGGTTTAACTGGACTATCACAGGATTATCCTACAACTCATGGTATTGTCATTCAGACTCGTGGTGTTGTTCTTATACATTTTTATTTTTAGACTAAATTTGTGTTCTTGTGTAAATTTAATAATACCACTACTTTATAAGTCACAATATTGCTTTTCAACTCATCGGGTTTTTTAACCGAGTCATGGTATTGTCTAACTATTAGTAGTTAAGTGACAATACCATAACTCATGAAGTGGCAAGATTGTCTTGCTACTAGCAAGATCATCAAACCAAGTCATGGTATTATGACCAAACAACCTATGGTTTAAAATACCATGAATTTTAAATTTGTATGATTATCTTTCAAGTAGCGAGATTGTCATTCAGAGTAATAGTATTTTGACTAAATGGTTTGTAGTTAATTACAATATCACAACTCTTAAAGTTGTGAGATTAACCTGCTAGTATTGGGATTACTCTGTCAAGTAGTAGTATTTCACCATTATGTCAACCTTAGAACTCATTTTCCTAAGTTAACTATTTCATCTTAAAAAATTCTTCAAATCTAAACCAGATGCTAACATTTTTCTTACAGGACCAACATGAGAAATTGTTAAAACATGTTTAAATCATATTTAGTATTCTTTAAAATGAACTAGGAACATTATTCTGGTGCTTAATATAACATTATGTGATTAATTAAGTTTTTAACATTAGTTTTCAAAGTTTACATTTTTAAAGCCAAGGAGTCAAATGAACACCACCAAATCTTTCGTTTGGGCTTAAAATTGAAAACACTTGTCAATTTTGTTTTCATTGTTTCAATTAGCACTTTATTTTCACAAAATAAAAGGATGTTGCATGTATGCTCTTATATTTTTCCCCTTTAGGGAACCCTTACAATCAAAATCTCTTTCCTTATTTGTAAATTGCCTAGTCCAAGGCATAGAAAGAATGTTGTCTAAAGCACTCCCCAAAAACTCAAAAAAGTATTTGGTGACCTTGACAATGACCCTAAAGTATTTATATTTTATGCTTTATTTATTTCATGTAAATTTGGATTATGAGGGGGATGCCATTACCTCTCATGAGTTCTTTAGAGAAGCTTTGACCTGAGGTTTCATCTCCCAGCATTTACTTCACTTACTCCTTCTGAGTTTCACATGGGATGTAGTGGCACTTTAGACATCGCAATACACTACGCAAACAACAAGATGTAGTGGTTGGAAAAAGGAATAGACCTTTCTTCAACAATCCAAGTGATATGGACCCAAAATCCATGCTTTTCTTTTGCATTATTTGATGTGAAAGTCTTGTTTGGATTCAAAACTTGGTGTAAATAAATGATTCAAACCAAACACATGGTCTTTAATTTTGATTGAACAAGGAGGCATTGTGCTATCCATGTGAAATCATCAATTTGCCTGGTTCAAATTTCATCAAAACTTGGAGTCATATCATCCACGTTGGCACAATTATGCTGCAAAATTGAGTCTAGACCTTTATCAAAATTGTTTAAGTTCTTCATTTATAATCTAAATTTAAAATTTCACCTTTATAAGTTCATAGGATTGATGTGTTAAGTGGGTTTGCCATTTGTACTAAACATGAGTGAACTTAGGTTCAATTTCCAATTTGGTTTGAAGGCTATTTAGGACTCATGATCATTACCACCACTTGATAGACTTAAGTCATTTTGTGCCAAACACGTGCACTTTGAGTCTATTCACCACAAAATTTTAAGTCAAGAAGGGTAGTGTTATGCTATCAAATTTTTGAGAAATTATCTTTGCCTTATAAAGTTAGTAAAACAAGCATTTTGTCACATCTTTTGGGTAGTCTAGTGCTATTACACTACCCAAAATATTTTAGCTATTGTTTCATAGGCCCTCTTACATAGATTTCAAATTTGTTCCTACATTTTCAAACTAGTATGAGTATACCTCTATGAGCCTTTGTCTATCACAGTTACATCATTCACTTTTTGTCTAGCTAATTTGTCAAAAGAACCAAGTTTTAAATCATTATTTGTGAGAAAACAAACTATCTCTAAATTGTCTTTTGTTTCATACCTTATAATTATCTGATTGAGTCAATGTCTAAGAATCAAATTCCTAGTGTTTTTTAGAAGTGTTTCAAATCCATTAAATTAAAACTTTCATCTATTTCAAAGTCTAGCTTTTAATGTCATTTGGCCAAGAATCCTAGTGCATGCCTATTTTGAGCCTAGCTTTTGATGCCACATTTGGCTAAAAGACCTAGCAACTTTTAAATTCCTACTTTAGACTAATTTGAAACACTTCAACCTTAGCATTTGTCATTTTTATTTTTTCATCATTCACCTAATAGTTTTTGTGTAAGACATGTAATGTTAGACACTTAACATTAGCTTTAGTTATCATAAATCTTTACATAAACCTTTTTATCCTTTTGATGAATCTAGACCAAGTTTCAACATCGGCTTTTAGACATTGTATTTTTAGATTTTGTAGAAATCATTAACCTTTTATTTCAAAAACATTTACTATGGATCCCAACATGTATTCATACACTCGTAGTAGACTCATGTAAAATATAGAGATTAGTAATGTGGTTGCGTAGGAATAAATGGTGCAAGACCCCTATGTAGATAATATTGATTATGAGATGGATCCTCATCCCTCTTATAATACTCAATTAGGAGCATAAATCCAAGATCCATTGTCTAACTATTTAGTTAATACACCACATTATTTAGAATAAGACCAAGAACAAACCACACAATACCTACCTAAAATACCTACAACTAATGAACCAATTCTATAATAGTCATTCTCTACTAATACACCTTCCACATATGATCCATTTTTTTGGCATCATTTATTGGAGAACAAAGATGAGATTTTGGTTAGAGTCATAGAGGTAGGGGCTAAGTTTCCAAAAGACTTCTCCCATGAGAATTTACCAAGGCTAGTAAGAATGCCCCACAACATAATCTATGATCAATAGGCTTATTCTATCAATCCTTTGGCTCTATTCCAAACAACATATCATGACCCTAATATGCCTAATAGAGGCAAAAACATCATGGAAGGCCACTTTAACCAAATGTAGATGGCATATCAAACCTACTTAAATTTTTCTTGTGATTTTAATTAGATGACCATGGTGAGGTAACCTCTTATTGACTTAGTTCCTTCAATAGGAGTTTTGATAGAGTTAATTGGTCATGACAATTAGACTTTAGACCCATTCATGTAAAACACTTTGATAGACAAATTGCTGCATATGCCCATTATTGAAGAAGTGTCTTTTGCTTTTATGTAAAATAATGGGAAAAATATAGTGGATAATGTGCAAGCAATGTCCCATCTAAATCAAAGTGGTACTAACACATAAATAACTAGTCAACAAAATGTTCCTTTAGTTAACACTACAAGTGGTTCTCCAAATGATGGAGTATGAGTTTCTACATCCCAACCTCAAAAATTTACTTCATCAAGAGTATAACCAACAAGAATAGGTAATTAGCTAGTAACTAGTGCAAATCCTCAATAATATAATGTGATGAATCCTACTCAAAAAATGATGAGTAGTATTCCATAATAACATGCAAAATCTAGTGTACCAACACAATAGAGGCCAAATTTAATACCACCTCAACAAGGGGAAACTAATATTCCACCTCATCAGGTAGTAACAAATATGCCTCTTCAGTGATAGACCAGTATACCAATCTAAAACCAAATGATAACTAGCCAACAACATGTAAATATTAGTCAGTGATAGATTTTGAATCTTCAATATGATTTTCCTTCCCAACAAGGATTCATGCAACAAGGAGGCTCTCATGTTTCTAAAATACCTACTAGATAATAATAGGTTCAAAAAGTGCCATACGTTCAGAGACAGGGTCTTGGTCCACAAGTTCCCACTCAACAGTAAGGTTTGATTAGTTTTTAGCATGTCCCTTTTCAAATATAGTAGGCATAATATAGGTATATCCCTCCATCCCAACCAAAAAATCCTCCAAGTCAAACCTTCATAGTCAACCCAAACTAGAATATCACATAACCAAATGTGTAATTTCAAATACATCTTAATCTACATATGCATATTCCTAGTCCATTTCTTAACCAAACCAATATACCCTAGTAGATCTCTCCATCAAATCTTGATCAAAGTATCCCACTTTTGACCTCCTAACCATCTACCCAAACTAATGTTCTCCCTCAAACCAATGCTCCTTCTAGTTTCCTATCCCAAGAATTGTAATAGATGAAGGATGTAATTGTTACCATTCAAGTTGGGAAATAGACTAAAAATTTCAAGTTGGATTATGTGTGTTCTTATCCATTTAACATGGAGTAGTTACAGATACCATTTCCTCCAAGATACGAACCATTGAAATTTGACAAATACAAAGGGAAAGGTGACCCTAAGGCCCATTTAGCTGATTTTTTTGTCACATGTCAACCAATGGCATATAGTGATATCTACCTTTTATTTTTATTGCCAAGAATCTTGGATGGAAAAACCTTGGAGTGGTTCTTAAAGTTTCCCAATAAATTAGTAATAGATTTTGATGATCTTTTTGATAAGTTTGTGTATCACATTTCCTATAATCTCAAACATGATATTTCATTGGTTGACTTAACACAAGAAAAATAAAAGGCTGGTGAGAGTTTTTCAATTTATATACAGTGATGGAGAGCCCTTGAAATCAAATTCACCCATAGTTTACTAAATAATAATTAGCTACTATGTTTACTAAAAATTTTCATATTGAGATAACTTATCATCTAGAACTACAATGTGCACATTATTTCAAGGAGATCATTGACAAAGGCTTGTTGACTGAGTGGGATATTATTAATAAATGGATCATAAAGCTTACATAAAATAATTATAATCAAGGTACCAATCATGGAAGTGGCCAAAATGAACATCCAATCCAAGTGAAAGCATCACAACTAGCATAGGCCAATAACTAGGATAGACCGAAGTAATTTAACTTCAATTGGAATGTTGTGGGTAATGAAGTAACTAAGTCACATCATGTTCAAATAGTTCAAACTTCATTTATACCACCTTTTTAGCTTACTCCTACCCAAAAAACTCTCCAACCAGTGCCACAAGCAAAACAATTGAGCCATGTGCAACAAAAACAACAACCTTTGCCATTGAAAACCCCTCCTCCAAGGAGAAATGTGCCTATGCATCATGTATTTAGTGACCTAAGAGAGATTATTGAGTCTATATTTCACAAACATGCTACTTCTAATCTAATTAGTTGGCCTAGACCAAAGCATTATCCACAAGGCATTCCTTATCCTAATTGGTCCATGAAAATAAATTATGTGAATATCATTGGGTCAATGGGCATAATCTATGAAGATGTGTGAAAATCAATCATTTGATTGAGAATATATTGGATAATGGGGTGATAACATTGGATAATTGTGCATACATCTCTAATCAAACTCTTGGGATTTATCAAAACCCATTTTCCCAACATAACACATAGTAGCAACATAACAATCAACAATAACACTAACAACACTAGCTAGTGTAACAACAAAATCAATAGTATCAAAATTAAATGGCCAAACTAGTAGAATCAATAGCAAAACCCATAATGTTAAAACAATAAATAAAACTAAGGTTAGAATGGTAACAACCAATAAAATTGCCATGCAGTTGCACATGACTACAATAGGGTTGTAGGTCATATTGTAGGGGGTAGTGTTAATACCATCTCCATTAATCCTAGATCAAGCACTAATCAATCTAGACCATTTAAACAATACCACTTAACCAAATTACATGGACAATCCTTCTTTGACCTAGGACTACATATAGGAAAACTAACAAATCATGACTCCCACTTTTGGGCCATATACTAATAACTCACCCTTGCCACGTGACCACATACAAGTGTACCAGTAACTAAGACTTGTCTTATTTGGTCCCACACCATTCCCAACATTTATTAGAAATTATGGTCCAACATCTAATCCAGATTTTGAAATCACAACTTGAAGGTTAAAGATTACTATCCTAGGTCCATAACCATTTACCACTTTGCCTATTATCCAACCAACTATTTAACATCAAAATAAGCCATTCACCATTGACCAAGACAAGAAGTTTGATATTATGAAATAATTACAAAAGACATTATCATAAATTTTTATTTTAGATTTTCTATGAACATCAACAATCCACAAGAACATTTTGAATGAATTTTTACCCCAATCCACTATTGCCAATGACATATCCCTTGATAAATTTAAATCTTTGTTGGACACCTAGCTCCAACCTAAAAAGTCAAATTCAACCAAAGAGATATGTTTTCCCTTGGCCTTCTCCATAATAATCCATTATACATAGAATTTTATATAAAGTGTCATAAAGTGAAACATGTCCTTATATACAATGGATCAGGCCTCAACATAGTTTCTCTAAAGCTCATTAATATTCTTAGGTACATAATGGTAGATATCCAAATAGAAATGATAACTATCAAAGCCTATGATAATCAGGAAAGAGAATCACAAGGCATCATTAGCTTACTAGTTATCATTGGGATTTTTACCCATGATACACTTTGCCATGTGCTTGATCTTGAGTTGTCATATAATATGCTTCTAGGTAGGCCTTGGTTACATGAGATTCATGCAGTCCTATTAATACTACACCAATGTATCAAGTTCTCCCACTCAGGGATGGAAGTGATTATTCTAGGAGATTTACACCCATATGAACACTGCAAACATCTTGAGGCCAAGTTTCAAAACTATAATTACCAATAAGGCATGAATCTAAGTTCCAAGTAGGATAAAGGAAAGGCCATACTTATTGATCCTCCAAAAGATAATTACATAGATCCTAATCCTTGGATTCCCTTTCTCACATGATGCCTCCTTAAGCTTCTAATCATTTTACCATTTTAGATAATGGCCCAAGAAAGTATGCAACCCATGATATCTTCCATATTACTAATCTTCCTTAGAATCCAAAGACCTTTGGGTGACCTTAAAATAGCATACACATGCATTGGTAATAAAAGAAAAAAGATAAGGGACCTATCATGTTTTTACTAGCATCTAGCCTAGAACTAGACCCTCTTGAAGGGGATAAATCATGGTTATATAATGGCATCCAAGCTCATTGTTATAAAATTGCAAAGTATCCTATTCCCAATAGGATCATGGAGCATCAAGATTATGAAGGAAGAGGCCTCAAACCAAATCAAAAAGGAACCATTGAGCCAATTTCCATGACTAAGTATAAAAGTGTTGGAAATATTGTCATTGATGTCAAAGGTCTAACATTATTGGTAATAAAGTCTCCATTGCATTTAATGATGTTTTTAATAGTAATATCTTGGCTAATGTGTGTTAATATTTATTTAATATTAATTAATATATTTTTGGTTTCATAAAGTCAAAAGAAGGGCCCGTGGAGAAGTCAAAGAGTCATGGGGTAAATAAAAAATAAGAATGGGATGCATTTTCCCATTAAGAGTCATCTTTAAGAATTCCAAGAGTCACCAAGTGAGGACAAAAGAGTAAGGGCACAATTTCTCATGCAGGGACACTTTGAGGAATATGAAAAGTCACCAAGATAAAGACAAAAGAGGAAAGGATGATTTTGCTTATGAAGGGTCACCATATGACTTTTAAAATACAAGGATATGAAGGGTAATGCAATTTTGGCACCATTTTCCATGAGGATTGAAAAGTCACAAAGGGTGAATGCCAAAGGTCATTTGGAAAACTATAAATAAGGGCTTGAGAAGCCATTTGTAATATGAAAGAGAGAGTATGATATGTAATTATTATATCTAGCTTAGAAGAGAAAAGGAGAGAAAGGAAAGAGATATTGTAATGTGATATCATTTGTTGAGAAAGCAACATTGAGAGATAGTAGTGTGGTATACACAAAAGGGGTTGGTGATAACGAATAGTTGTTGTGTTAGTGCTCACCAAAGGGTTATGTTCTCCTATGGGTTGGTGCTCATGAATAGTTTTTTTTTAGTTCTAAAAAAAGAGGTTGGTGATCCTGTAAGTTGGTGCTCATTCATATACTTGAGATTGTTCTCTGTGGTTTTTCCCACATTGGGTTTCCATGTTAAATCTGGTGTCTCTATCTATCTTGTGTGGTGTTTATTATTTCAATTTTATTGCATATATTGAATGTATGGTTAAGTGGAATTGGATTAAGTGAAAGTTTATAAGATTTATGATATACTGAATCACCCCCCCTCTTAGTATATCTAGGGCTTAAAAATTGGGATCAGAGCAAGATCCTTTTGAAAAAAATTTACAGCTTGAAGGTAGATCGAGAAAGCATGATGGATGGATCACATAAAGGATTTTATACAAATAGGGAACCTTTATTTGATGGGATAAAATATGTTTTTTGGAGCATAATAATGAATACTTATTTTATGGCCCTTGGATTTGACATATGGCAAGGAGTGGTGGAGGAATATGAAGAGCCACAGACACTTGTAACTACTCCGATAGAAAAGAAGGCAAGTGAAAATAATGCTAAAGATTTAAATGCTATTTTATGTGGTTTATGTGAATTTAAATTTGTTAAATTTATGAAATGTAAATCTACTCATGAAACTTGGGCAAAACTTGAGAATATTTACAAAGGTGATGAAAAGGTTCAGCAAGCTATGTTTCAGACTTTTAGAAGACAGTTTGAGAATTTGAAGATGGAAGAAGAAGAAGATATAGAAAGTTATCTTTTGTGAGTTGATAAAATAGTAAATTAGATTCAAGGTCTTGGATAAAATTTATAAGAGTTAATGGTGGTACAAAGGGGTTTGAGATCTCTAACAATGAGATATGATGCAAATTTTTAAGCAATCGAGGAGATGAATAATTTAGCGAAGCTAAATATGGATGAGCTTCATGGTATCCTCATGGCATAAGAGATGTGGAATGAACAAGATAAACCCTCAAATAGAGAAACAACTTTTAAGACATCAAAGAAAGAGAAGGCTAAGATTCAAGAATCAAGTGATAGTTCCAATGATGATGAAGATGACAATAGAGCTCTTTTCATTTGCAAGCCAAAAAAGGGCACAGGTAAATATAAAGAAAAATTACCTTTTAAATGTTTTAATTGTGGAAAGATTGGAAATTTTTTAGATAAATTCCCAAATAAGGGAAATGATGATAATGAATAAGGATAGTCTACATACAAGAAGAATTTCAAAGGAAAATTCAAGAAGGGATTTGAGAAGAAGATTTTGTATTCTAAAGATCCTAGCTTAGCTGAAGATGGTGGAGTCAGTGATTCAGAAGAAGAAGAGATTCTATTCATGGCCATACATGAAGATGCCTCTACAAGAAAAAGTATAGGTGATCAGGAAGAATAATAGGATAAAGTTGAAGTGAATCTAGAAGGAGAACTCATTTATGCCTTAGAAGAGTTAGAAGCTATTGAGAAGAAGAATCAAAGATTGAAGTGCCGTATCAAGAAAAATAAAATGAGTCAAAGAAAATAATTGAATATCTACAAGCACACTTTGAAGAAGCTAAGAAGAATGAAGAATATCTAATGGCACAATTGAAAATAGTAAGTAAATAATGTGAAAGGTATGTTATTGAAATTGCTTCTTTAAAATCAGATCTTGATAAAACAAATAAAGTAATCAATGATAAAGCAACCAATGATTTAAATTTTGAGAATAACACTAATATGTTGAATAAATATTAGTAATCCAAAAGGAAATATAATATAAGATAGGTATCAAATTTGAAAATAGAAAGAGCTATGTTGAAGCTCTTACAAAAGAGGAAACAAAAAGGGAAGAAGTGAAGAATACAGAGGACATCTCAAACAAAGAAGGCTAAAGGAAACAAAACTACAAAAGGTAGTTAGGTCAGAGATACACAAATAGATCCTATTTTTATGGTGACTATTTTTATTGTAATGGATATAGTCATAAGAAATTAGAATGTCAAAAAGGAGCTAACAGTTTTAGAAATAAGGAGAAGGAAAGTCATGTAGATTCAAGTAGAATCTAAAACTCTTTTGCTCCTCTATCAAGCTTTGATGAAGAGGCCATAATATGTTATAAGTGAAATAATTTTGGACACATAGCCTGGTATTGTAGAAGTGTGTTTGAGTCAATCAATAAGGACCAAAGTGTCAAGGTTCCATTCATCAAGAAGAAGGTTCAGACATGTTTATGGTAGAATAAATAACCTAAAGATTATATGTTGGTTTAGACAAATTTGCATGCAATAAATGAAGATCAGCCATGGTTCGTTGATAGCAAATGTTTGAGGCACATGACAAAAGACAAGAGTAAGTTTATAACTCTAAAGAAGATCAATGGTGGCATAGTGAAATTCAAAGATAAAACCACTACCAGGATATCTAGTAAAGGTACTTTGAATTTGGATAATGGTAGAACCAAGAATAAAAATTTATTATATGTAAAAGGTCTTAAGAATAATATATTGAGTATAAGTCAAATATGTGATCATAGATACACATTAAATTTTTATGCAAAATGTTGTGAGATTAAAATAAAATATTCAAATGAGTTTATTGTAGATACTCAAAGGACAAGCAATAATTTATGTGTATTATCAAACATCTTCACAAAGGCATGATCAAAGGACACATTTAAGGATCTACGAAAGGTGTTGGGAGTAATTTATTTTACTTCCTATCATTGAGGTTCAACATTAGTTGACAGGGAGCTAAGTGTCAACTCCAGGTAGGCCCTTTTCCATTAATGTCAAAGGGAGAGAATAATAGGTACATGTATAGGTGCAGAAATAGGTACAGGGAATACATACAAGTTTCTACAGTAAGGGGGAGTTACTGTATGTTTTTTAGATGGTAGTATCTGTAGGTTTTAAGATGTAGCAATTTTAGTTTGAGGTTGCCATCAATGACAAAGGGGAAGATTGTTGTAAATATTGTCATTGATGTCAAAGGCCTGGCATTATTGGTGATAAAGGCCCCATTGCATTTAATGAGGTTTTTAATAGTAATATCTTGGCTAATGTATGTTAATATTTATTTAATATTAATTAATATATTTTTGTTTGCATAAAGTCAAAATAAGGGCCCATGGAGAAGTCAAAGAGTCATGGGGTAAAGACAAAATAAGAATGGGATGCATTTTCCCATGAAGAGTCATCTTGAGGAATTTCAAGAGTCACCAAGTGAAAACAAAAGAAGAAGGGCACAATTTTTCATGAGGGGAAACTTTAGGGAATAAAAAAAGTCACCAAGATAAAGACAAAATAGGAAAGGATGCTTTTGCTTATGAAGGGCCACCATATGAATTTTCAAATGCAAGGATACAAAGGGTCATACAAGTTTGGCACCATTTTCCATGAGGATTGAAGGGTCATAAAGGGTGAGTGCCAAAGGTCATTTGGAAAGATATAAATAAAGGCTTGAGTAGCCATTTATAATATGGAAGAGAGAGTATGATTTTTAATTGTTATATATAGCTTAGAAAAGTAAAGGAGAAAAAGGAAAGAGATAGTGTAATGTGTTATCATTTGTTGAGAAAGAAACATTGAGAGATGTTTCTATGGTATACACAAAAGGGGTCGGTGCTCCTATGGGTTGGTGCTCATGAATAGTTGTTGTGTTGGTGCTCAACAAAGAGGTTTGTGATCTTGTGGGTTGGTGCTCATGAATAGTTGTTGTGTTGGTGCTCAGCAAAGGGGTTGGTGCTCCTACAAGTTAGTGCTTGTGAATATTTTAGTTTGAGTTGGTGCTCATTCATATACTTGAGATTATTATATATGGCTTTTCCCATATTGGGTTTCCATGTTAAATATGTTGTCTCTCTCTATCTTGTGTGATGTTTATTATTTTAGTTTTATTGCATTTATTGAATGTATGGTTAAGTGGAATTTGATTAAGTGAAGTTTTATAAGATTTATAATATAGTGATTAACCTACCCTCTCAGTATATCCCATGCTTAACAAAAATACCTTATGGAATTAGATTCAAACTACATAGGGGTTACCCCATATATTTTATTTAAGTTCCATCATCAGTGATTAGTGATGATGATTGTGACAGTGAAGCAGAGTTTGATCATAGCCTTACGTTTGATGACTTAGCTGAGACTAACCTATTTGATAATAATGCCAAATGTACCCTTACCCTAATAATTTTTCATAACCCATTGCCATTATATTATCCCCAATTGATATATTGGGACCAACAAGAATCCAATTTATTGATTGATGAGTTTCAGAATGATGAGGCATTCTGTGACTTTTTAGGCCTTAGAAACAACATTCTATTGGGAGATCATAAATCAGGATTCTTAATTACAATAGATCCTAAAACCTATTTTAGAGAGTAGGCAAACACCCTTAGCCAAAAACAAATAAATAAAACATTGAGGTCCCAAAGTGAAAACCTCTTTGAGGCACTTTCTAACTAGGGAAAAAGTAAAGATAAAGGCTATTCAAGTGGTGAAAACCTATTTTAGGTGCCATTAGGTGGGGGTGTTCATTATTATTCACATTTATACCAAGATACCACCAATGATGAAATTGCCTATGGATCTAAGTTTAGTTTTGTGAAAAAACAAGTATTTGATTTAATTCTTAAAGAATTTCTATCTATTTTTGTCACATGGTTGGATCTCCCATTGGGGGACTCAGATTTATCATGCCTAGGAGATGTTGAAGAGTAAGTCTTAATAAAAAACCTTGATATAGTCCAGTATTTAAAGTCTTTACCTACTATCCTAGAAGATGGTTCAACCCTTGTAGGTGAAGATATAATAGAGGTAAACATAAGGACTCCATCGAAACTAAAATGGATAAAATTAGGCATGTCCCTCACTAAGAAGGAATGTGAAGTCTTTACGACTCTATTGAGAGAATTTATAGATATCTTTGCATGAGCTTATTCTGACATGCCAGGTTTGGACCCTACCTTGGTTCTGCCCCACATTGTGGTCAATCTTGATGTCAAACCATTAAAAAAAATATATTTAAGATGCATCTTCACATTGATATCTTGGTAAATAAAGAGTTATAAAATCTCTTAAAAGTAGGATGTATATGACCCATTGAATACTCATAATTGATATCTAATGTTGTACCTATTAGTAAAAATCCTAAATGAATCAAAATTTGTACTAATTTTTGAGACAAAAAAAATCTTGCCCTAAGGATGAATTTTCATTTCCTAATATTAATATGATCATTAAATTGACAATGGGTTATGAAATTCTTTCAATCATGGATGGATTTTTAGGATACAACCAGATCAAAATAGCACTAGAAGACTAACATAAAGTAATATTCACCACTCCATGGGGAGAATTTTGTTATTAAGTAATGCCATTTGGTCTTAAAAATGTTGTAGCTACATATCAAAGGGTCATTACTATAATTTTCCATGATATGATGCATGATATTGTTGAAGACTGTGTTGATGACATATTAGGAAAATCCAAGACCAAGGTTGACTATCCAATAGTGATATATAAGATATTTGAAAGATTATGAGAGTACAAAGCTAGAATCAATCAAAATAAATGTATGTTTGGAGTAACCTCATGAAAGTTACTTGGATTCATTGTGTCTCATAGGGGCATTGAAATCAATCTAACCAAAATCTATGCTATAATTGAGATGTTACCACCAACAAATTTGAAGTAACTCTATAGTTTATAGGGTAAGATCCAATTAATCTTACACTTCATCTCTCAATTAAAAGACAATAATAATCCATTTACACATATTTTTAATGAGGGAGTTTTATTTCACTAGGATGATCACTAACAAATAGCTTTTTAACAACTCAAGGACTATCTAGTTAATCCACCTATTTTATTACCTCTTATGCTAGGAAGGTCATTCTTGTGGTATCTATCATGTATAAATAATGACTTGAGGGAAGTTTTGGATCAACATGATAATAATGGAAAAGAGCATGAAATATACTACTTAATCCATACCTTGGTCACATATGAACATAATTATGCACTTATTAAAAAAGCTTGTCTAGCCATGGTCTTCATAGCTCAGAAACTATGCCATTACATGTTGAATAATAAGACCATGGTCATTTCAAAAGTAGATCCAGTCAATTATATACTATCTAAAATGTATTTACAAGGTAGAATGGCCAAATAAATCATGCTTCTTACAGTGTTTGACATAGATTATGCCAATCAGAAGGTAATCAAGGGGCATGTTCTTATAGATCAACTTGTTGAAGCACCCCTTGTAGAAGTAAAACCACTCACATTTAATTTTATTGATGAATCCATAATGACCATCATTGACACACCTCTTGATGAGAAGCACTAGAATCTATATTTTTATGGTTAATTTCCTACACATGGATTATGGTTAGGCCTCTTATTTATTACACCACAAGGGGATCTAATCCCTAAATCATTCAAAATCAATTTTCCTTATACAAACAACATGGACAAGTATGAATCACTTGTCATAAGACTTTAAAAGGTAGTACACTAGAACATATCTCATCTCTATGTTTATGGTGATTCTTAGTTAATCATCAATTAGGTCATAGACCATTTCTAAACCAAAGATAACAAGTTGGTTCCATATAAGGCTATGGTCGATACCCTGAAGCAATAAATTGAAAATATCCAATTTTAGCATATACAAAGGGCTAGTAAAAGAACTGTAGATTTCGTGGCTACTATTGGCTCTCTAATTTAACAAGCAGACAAAGCTAGAGAATATCAATTCCTTTTTGAGAATTTGTTCACACCAGCTCATAAACCTTCAATCATTACTATAATTTATGATATTATTGGTCCTAATTCTATCTGGTAATCAGAACTTTATAACTACCTTCATGACCAATTTTTAACACCTAACCTATCTTGAAAACAAACCAAAGCCTTTATTCATCATTCCACTTGTTATACTCTACTTGGATCCACCTTTACCATCCTAGTTTCAATGGAACTTTGCTTCATTCTTTAATTTCAGTAAAGTCTACACTAGAATCAAGAGAAGTTCACAAAGGAGTATGTGGATCTTATTCTAATGGGGAATTCTGATTGAAAAATATCTTGCATATTAGTTATTATTAGCTCAAGATAAATGTAGATGTAGTTGTATATGTAAAAAAGTGTGACAAATGTCAATGACATGCTAATCTAATTCATGCCCCAACCCAAACTCTAAAACTGATGCTGACACCATGGCCATTTTCTACATGGGGACTTGACCTCATTATTAAATTCAACCCCACTTCATTTGATGGCCATAAACATATCCTTATCACCACTAAGTGAGTTAAATCTATACCCCTCACTTATGTGACTAGAAAGCAAATTTCTAATTTAATCTTCAACCATCTAATTTTTTGCTATGGTATCCCCTCAAAAATTATATCTGATAATGGAGGATCATTTAAGAATAAGTATGTAGACAAGTTATGTATCAAATATCACATAACACAACATTTTTCTATGGCATATTACCCTTAAGGTAATGGTCAGGATAAAGAATTAAACAAAACCATTATTAATACTTACAAAAAGATTGTCAATGATGTTTGATTTAAATGACACCTATAGATATTCCATACCATTTAGAAATACCATACCAATCATCATACCCCCACATGAAGCACTATATATTCACTTATTTATGTTATTAAATCCATCCTTCCCATTGAGGTCAAGTTACCTTCACTGTGCATATCTTTCAAGCATGTCTTAGATGATCATGACTATCAAATAGCTTGCTTTCAATATCTATACTTACTCAATGAAAAATTCATAGCTATGGTCAATGATATTTAGGCATTTCAAAACCAAATCAAAGGCCACTACAATCAACATGTCAAATATAAAAAAATTGAACTTGGTGATCTTGTTATTAAAGAAAACCAAATGAATAGCATAACTAAGAAGAAAAATAAAGGTAAATTCAAACCAAAAGAGATAGGGCCTTTCATCATTACTTTATATTATGGATTAGGGGCATACAAGCTTGCCAAACCAAATAGAGATGACCTTTCTAAGCCAATGAATATTATTCACCTCAAGTAGTATTATGCTTTAGTGTTAAGGTGTATTATCTATAAAGACCATTTTAGTGGTGCCATTTTATCACTATTATTATTTGTAAAAATATCATTCTTATCCATCCTCTTAGCCTTATCCATTTTACCATTTATGATCTATCGACCAAATGTGTTCTAAGGCCTAGCCTATTTGACATTAGTTTTTGGCTTTCATTACATATATTTAGGACTAGGGAATTTGATAAGTTTCATCAATTATTTCAATTACTTCAGATAGAGATCACATTTCAGAGTGATTAATAGAAGTTTTGATAGTTTCATCTTTGATTTGTTATTCCTTTCTTATCACTAGTCTTGCTACTAATTATAATTGCCTTTGGGAAAACAAGTACCATTGATCCATGTTATTATGTCATAGATATAACCACATATGGGAAAACTAGGGGAAACATTTGTTTATTGAGCCTTGACATCCCAACTTTCCACTTCTTATGACATAATATGCCTTTTTACCAACTATGCATATTTTGTTTGAATTGACTGCTCACTAGTCAAATTCCTCTATTGTAGGGTGGAATCACATTGACTTGATATCCTACTCTAAGACTATGTAGGTAGTGATTGATACTTATTGAGGTCAGATTAGTCACCCTTTCCACCACACTCTCACCATTTTATGAGAAAACTAAGTTTGAACGCTCTCACTATTTTGTGAGCAACCTAAGTTTAAACACTCTCACTATTTTACAAGAAACCTAAGTTTGAACGATCTCACCATTTTGTGAGCTTGAACCATTTAGTGTCTCGTCATTCTAGATTGAGTTGAGATACTTCAAAAATTCCAAAAACATTTGTAAAATTTTTAGAAAAAACCAAACACGTTTACCATTTCTTTTCCTTAAAAAGATTCTAGGAACCCTTACTAAGTTGTAAGCAAACCATTTGTCACTTAGTTTCCCCATCCTTTTTAGCCTTTTCTCTCATGCAATTTCCATTTTTCAAGACCATTCCTATTCTTATATTGCATCCATTCTATTTATTTTCATCATTTATCACATTCTTCCCATTCCCTGGGAGAACTACATTTAGTGTGAAATTTTTATTGGATATTACATCCATGGAAATATGTAGGCAATGTCCACTTTCCTAGTGCATACGGAGACAGCTCGACCACCCCTTTATTTTTATTCTATTCATCCATTTTGTTCATTTTTTAAGTTCTCACGAATTCTCTAGGGTCAATGTTCATATGGTTTCCATTATGTTGTTTATTTGTTTATTTTTGCTTATTTTGATTGTTTGTTTTCTTTCAACATTGTTGCCTTGATTTTATTTTTGTGTGTTCATTGGGTGATTCCTTTCCAAAACATACACTTGAATCCATCCATATTCATATTTTTACATTGTCATCATGGTTTCTATCATTGGTGCATTGTTTTCTATTTGAGTATTAGATTACGTGAGTCATTCCTTATGCATATTTGAGCCAAGTCTTCACGATGTTATACCATGATGCATACTAATATGTGATATAATAAATCATAGCTTCAAGAATTTTGTTCAATAATGGTAGCATTGACATCTCTTCAACACTTACATCTTGATTTAATCATAATCATATTTCAAATAGAGTAGTTAACCATGAATGAATTTCAACCTTTATTAGTTTAGATGAACATCTCCCTACTAGTAGGTTTTTCTAATACATCATTACCCTCTGTGTTAAGTTATCATCATCCTTGACCATGTTTTTCATGTTTTCCATAATCAAGGTCTAATTATTATAAACACATATGGGCAAATCATTATACACCATCCCACCTACATTTCTCAATGATTGTAACTGCCTTTGGGTAAATCATTGTGTTCTCAATGCTTTACTTTTTATACCCATACAGGGGCACATTATTATCTTATTTGTCTATCTTAACTAGGGAAGCTCCATCTTTTTAATGATTATAACTACCTTTGGGAAAATAATTGTGTTATCATACCATATTACCATTATCAGGGTATAATTCTTATAACCACCTTTGGGAAAACCATTGCACCCCATCCCACTTACATTCTTAGTGATTTTGACTATTTTTTCAAAATCATTATGTTTCCACCCCACATCATCTTTTCTTTCTTTGGTCCCCTCATTTAATTTCTTATCAAGGGATTGTTTGCTGACCTACTTGTGCCAAACATTACCTTGAGGGGGCATTATATAGTTAATTTATCATCATTGTAGTTATAAGCATACAAGGCCTTTTAATTAATTGAGAAGATGTTATTGTGGTTATATCTTGCAATTCCCTCCCAAACAAGAGCAAATTATAGACACCTAAATTTGTTCGTCAATGACCATCAACTAGGATTTTGACCAATTCTTATCAAACTACATAATTTGGCCTAAAAACACTAAAATGCATTGAAATATTTTAACATGATATAGTCAAGTGCTGATTTTGGCTAGGGTATCACTAAATGGGGCAATGTAATTTATGGGCTAGCTAACTTTGATCAGATCATTTTAAGTCAAAATTCTAGTTTTGCACCTAGGAGCTCTAGATTTCTCTTTCATATCAAATCTCTTGCACAAAGCATGTGACTTTGTTATTTACTATTGGAAATATCCTAAATGGGATAATAGATCCAACACATTTGACATTACATCTGAATTCCAATCTAATCAAATTTTAGACCAATAAAAAGGTATTTTAATCAATTTGAGTAATCTGTACACAAAGTGCTTGCTCATGCTTAAGAGATAATAAAACCAAGTTAGAGCCTAATTAATAATTTGATGGAAACTTGTTGAATACATGTTTTTAGAAATTAATATTGAATATCTACATCATTTCTTGGGAAGACATCCCTAGGCAATAGATGCCACAAATATCAGGATTCATGCCTCCGATGCCTCATCAATGCCCTCCATGCCTCTTAATTTCTCCTCTATCCAAAATATTGATGATCCTATTTATCAATTTTAATTACATAATTGGATTAATCCTTAGCCACACATCCTAATCTTGAGATTGATGGTTCAGGTTGAGTTTATCCATTTTCCAAAATCTATAAATAGAGAGGCCATAAACATCATTTCTAATCTATTTTGGTATAAAGTTATTATGCTCAAATATCTTCAAATATCTTTATAATTAGTATTACCATGCCAAATTAGTTCCAAACCAATCCAAGCCAAAGCCAAAGGTGCCAAGGAGAAGAAGAGATAGCCAGGCCTCTTTTGATGAAGACGTAATGAGCACAAGTCAAGCAAGCCACTTCTAAAAAAGCATTTATAACATCCAAGGAAGGTGAAGGATTATTTTTTTCCTTAATTTTTAGTTGTGTTTGTCATTTGTTTTTTTATATTAAGCTCACCCTAGTAACTAGGCATGAAGGTGTTAGTTTAGTGTGTTGTTTATCAATTTGCTTTGTTTATTTTGTCACTAACACAATAATAATCTCCTCTTCGTAGTCAAATTACCAGTTCATAGATTAGACTTAGTATATAAGTAGGTGTTGAGGAAAATCAAGGCATCCATGAGTTTATTGTATTGAGATTTCTCAAATGAGGTTTCCCCGTTGAAGTGGTCTATGATCAATATAATCTTTCTAGTGCTTCTACTAATTTTATAAATCTATTATTTCAAGCATTTTTATTAATTTTTTGTAGGAGGATCCTCTCTTTTGGTATTAGAGCACTTTTTAGGTTCAAATTTTTTTCCTTTAGAAAGTCTTAACTCTATTATTCTACATAATTCCTTTTAGTAATTTTTTAGAAAACCTTAACTCTATTCTATGGCATAATCCATTTAAATAATTTTCTATATTACAATAATCTATTTCAAATCAAGGTAAAATATTAACCACATAACTGTGGGAAGTGCTTGGGTTAAATCCATAAAACTCATTACGAGGAGTACCACATGAACCCAAAAGTAGTTGGTCTATTGAGATTACTTGCCAGAAAAATGGGCAATGGCCCCTTCCTAATTGAGTAGATCCCATCCATGAGGAAAACTAAGATCTACCACTTATAGGTAAATCTATGGCTATAAAAATTCTAGAGAGAGGTACTCACTTAGATGACATTGGTGGCCATAGTGATATATTTAAACCCTTAGGTAGTCATTGAAACTTGGGGCCCATTTCTATGTTTCTATGTATTTCTAGTAGACTATCAAAAAAATCAATTAGTAGAGTATCCATAGATTGTCAGAGGACTTGAAACTAGATAATTAACAGACACTGAGAAATCTCTATTCTATTAATTTCATAAAACTATCCATAGATTATTAGAAGACTCTCAAAGGACTTATAGATAGATAGTAAACAAAAATTGAAAAAGTATTATTTTTGTTTTTCCATATCTCTCCATCTATAACCACATTGATCCTCAAACTTTATCCAAACACTTAAAATTCCATCCCCACATTTTCTTCCTTGAGGTCCCATATCCTAATTCCACTCCTAATTCCCCTAAATCTCAATTTTCCCCTTTTTGGGGTTTTGTCTTAACTTCTATTTTTCTCTGTTTTCCTCAAAAAAATTCCACAGAGTTCATCTCGCTTTTCTACTTCTTTGACCCTCTTTGATAAATTTTCTAGTTTTTCCATTTTCACTCCTAAAATTGTCCTCACCTTCATCAATCATACTCCCACTATGTAAAAAAATTATTAAAACTACCTATAACCATTTTTATCTTTCCAAAATTTAAAAATTACCTTGTTAAATATGTCTTAACTCTAGTTTTCCCACCCATTGATAAAAATAAATAAAAAAGGTCTTTTTCTAGTCATGGTATTAACTCAAATAGGAGCCAAAAACATGGAAGATGAAATTGCCACCCTCAAAACCCACATCAAAGATCTTGATGAAAAAATTATCATCCTAAGTGTTTAGCATACCACCATGCACAATAGACAACATCCATAGTCCTCTTCAAACACCAATTTTACTTCTTCTAGTAAGTTTTTGGGCCAAATCTTTATTTCCCCTAATTTAATGGTGTAGATCCAACTAGATGGATCTATTAGGTAGAATAATATTTTATTATTCTTAATAATTTTTCTACCAAGAAGGTCCCACTTGCATCATTTCACTTGGAACATGAATCTCTTCAATGGTATTGTTGGTATACCAAATCTCATGATGATCCCATATCGACTAATTTTTACACCCTCATTTTACAATGGTTTGGCCTTAGTGATTTTTATGACTTCACTAGAGCACTCACTAAACTTCACCAAATAATAACCATGAAAAAATATCAAATAAGAACCATGAGATAATATAAAACAAATTTTGAAAAAATAGCCAATCACACAGAGGGATTATTTGATAAATTTTTTAGGAGTTGATTTGTCTATAGACTAAAGGATGCAATTTGATTAGAGGTTAAAATTTTTTGGACCAACACAATTATGGAATCCCTAAGGTTGGCTAAGTTGGTAGAGGATAAGATCATAACTCAGTATTGATTTAAATCTAATTTTTCTCTATTCATAAATACAACTCCACAATAATCTTAAATAATGCCAACCCCCAAAATCACTCCTATCAAGCATTTGACTGAAGTAGAGATGCAAGACCATAGATAAAAAGCACTCTATTATAATTCTTATGAAAAATTCACATGAGGGTATTAATGTGTAGAGAAATAAATCTACTTACTAGATGTGGATTCTCCACCTGAAACTAAAGTTTATGAAGATGCTCATGATATAGGAGATGATCTAAAAGAATATTCACTAATCATGGAACTTACTTATTAGGAATACCAACTAGAGATATGTCTCTATGATTTAGTAGGAGTCACCACCACACAAAAAATATGGGTTAGGGGTTACTTAAATAAACTCCCTCTCATAATACTCATTGACTCAAGTAGCACTCAGAAATTTATTGACCCTTGGATCACCAAATAGGCTAATTATTTTATCCATCCTTGCTCTAACTTTGATGTCATGATTGATAATGAGGTCACTTTACCTTGAAAAGGGAGGTGTCTTAATGTGTGTATCTCTATTGGAGATTATAAATTACACACATAAATGTTTATCTTTCCCTTATGTGGATGTGATGTTGTTTTAAGAGCCCAATAGCTACTCACACTTGGACCCATCTTATGGGATTTTTCTAAACTTTGGATGTAGTTTCTAGACAATGGGAAGAAACACACATTGAAAAGATTATAACTGGGGTCTATTAGTGTCATAAGTTCACATTTCATGAAAAATATTCTTAAGAATAATTCACATGGTGTCATTTCCCAACTCCACTTCATTCAAATGCAGCCATCAATGCTCTTCACTACTCCTTCTGATCTATAAACCATTCTGCAAAGGTATACATGTTCCTTTATTGAACTAGTGGGATTACCACCTTCACAAACTAAGGACCATCATATTTATCACCTTTTTGGAAGTGTTCCTCCATACATTAGGCCTTACCACTATCCATTTCAATAAAATATTGAGATCAAGATGCTCATTTGAGACTTATTAAAGCAAGTCATTATTCATCCCATGTACCAACCTATATTCTTCCCTAGTTCTCCTTATCCATAAAAAATATGGGTCATAGTGCCTCTCCATTGACTTCCATACACTTAAACACATCACAAGCAATGATAATTGTTTGATCCTTGTTATTGATGAGCTTGAAGGTGCTCATTTTTTCTCCAAGTTGGATCTCCACTTTGCATATCACCAGATCTAGCTTCATGAGGATGATATCCCTAAGATAGATTTTCAAATGCATGATGGCCACTATGAGTTTTTCATTATGCCCTCTAGCCTCACTAATGTTCCTTAAAAATTATAGGCATTGATGAATAAATATCTTAGCCTTACCTATGGAAATTCATTTTGGTCTTATTTAATGCTATCTACATCTATAATAAAACATGGTATGAGTATATCCAACATTTAGAACTCACAATGCAAATTATCTTTAAATATCATCTTTGTGAAAAATAGTCCAAATGTGCTTTTGGCCAAGATGAAGTGGAGTATATTGGATTTATTGTTTCATCCCAAGGGGTTTGTGTAGATCCTAAAAAAATAGTTTCCATGATAAATTGGCCTTATCCTTAGACACTCAAGAACATTCATGGTTTATTATGGCTGACTAGATAGTATCACAAGTTTGTCAAGGATTACAGGAAGATTTCAGCTCCACTAATAGCTATGTTGAAAAAGGATGATTTTACATAGACACAAGCTGTTGAGTGTGTATTTGAAGAACTGAAACAAGCTATATGTACTACATGTGTTCTATTTATGCCATATTTTTCCAAGACCTTCACTATCGAGAGTGATTCTTATAGTAATGGACTTAGTGTTTTTATCTTCCAAGAATGATGCCCTATTATATTCACCAAAAAATCCCTTTTTGGTAATAATTTATTACTCTCTACTTATGAGAAGGAAATGATGGGCATTTTACATGAAATATAGAAGTGACAACCATACCTATTAGGGAATCATTTTTTCATCAAAACTGATCACTAAAGTCTAAAATATTTCTTAGAACAATGGATTCCACCCCATCAAAATATAAATGGGTTACTAAACTCATGGTTTATGAATACGACATCACTTATAATAAGGGTAAGGATAATATTATGGTTGATGCTCTTTCTCACACATTTGTGGACTAAGCTTCCCTTACAACTATTTCTATGCCTATTCCAAACTGGTTGGATGTTGTATAACAAGGGTATGTCAATGACTCCTGATTATCTCAAATCATTCAATAGTTAGCCACTAACCCCTCTGTTTTACTGCATTATTCTTAGGATGGTACTTCTCTACAATAAAAGGGTCATCTAGAGCTTCCCTAGAGCATATATCTTTAATAGGCTATATTCTATGAACGCCATGTTTCTCTATTAGTAGGGCACTTAGGATTTCTCAAAACTTATGAGTGGGCATGATGTAACTTCTTTTGGAAGGGAATGAAAAAGGCAATTCAATAGATGGTGGCTAAATTTGATACTTATCAATGAAACAAGGGTGAAACAACACTCATCCCTAGGTTGCTTGAACCCTTGCCCATCCCTACCAGGATTTAGATTGATATTTCTATGGATTTCATTTAGGGGCTCCCTAAATCTAGATGGAAAATAATGATTGTGATTTTGGTTGATGGCCTCTCCAAATATAGTCATTATCATTCCCTTAGCCATTCGTATACATCCTCCAAAGTTACACAAATTTTTTTAGTCCAATTTTTCTATCTTTATGGCATTCCTTCATCCATTATCTCTGACCATGATTTAACATTAACCAACCATTTTGGATAGAACTATTTCATGACACTGGCACCCAACTAAAGATGAGTTCTAGGTATCATCCCAATATAGATGGGTAGACTAAAATTATAAAAAAATGCTTGGATTCTTTCCTTTGTTACTTCAGCTTAAAACAACAACATCAGTGGGAAAATTGGCTCCCCCTCATTGAGTGGTGGTACAATAACTCCTACCACACTTTAATTAAAATCAATTCATATGAAGTAATCTATGGTAAATCACCACTAGTGATCCTTATATATACCCCCAGTAGCTTATCAGTTCAAGTGGTTGACATGATTCTGTGAACTTGAGATCAGATCCGTAGCATCCTATGGGATAATCTTCATTGGTGCAAAATTAAATGAAACAATAGGTTGATCAACACCTATCTGAGTGCACTTTTCATGTATATGATATGGTTTTTTTCACCTATAGTTATACAAGTAATCCTCTCTAAAACTCAAAGGGAATCATAAGACGTCTCACAAGTTTTATGGACCCTATAAGGTTCTCTAGAAGATTGGGTTGGTTGCTTATAAGTTAGAGATCCCAACTTATTCTTGAGTTTACCTAGTATTTCATGTCTCTTGTTTGAAGAAATTTCTTCACACAAACATCATAGTGCAAACTATTTTACCAGAAATTGATAATGAAAGATCCAGCCTTCCTGATTTGGAGGAAATCTTAGATAGGCACACACACTAACTTCTCTATCAATCCATCATAGAGGTTTTAATTTAGTGGCATAGAATTCACCTAAAGGATGTAATATGAAAACCATTATTTTAGATTTATCACCAATTCACACATCTAAAACTTTGAGGACAAATCATTTTATAAGAGGGAGGGGATGTTAGGAACCCGTGCTACCTGTTTTCTTTATTTTACTAGTGCAATATTTTCTATGTATGCATATGATTTATAAGTCATCTTGTGAGAATTTTATTTATCAAAAATTCATGGGAAGTATTAGTTTCTTATATTAGACTTAGTATATAAGTAAGTGTTGAGGCCAATGATTGCATCCATGAGTTTATTATATTGAGCTTTCTCAAAGGAGGTTACCCCCTCAAAGTGGATTGTGATCAATATAATCCTTTTAGTGCTTCTGATAAATTTATAAATATGTTATTTCATGAATTTTTATTAATTTTTTGTAGGAGGATCCTCTCATAATAGGACCTTATTTATGTTGTGTATAAGGCTAACTATCTTGCATAGGAGGATCTTGATTTTATTAAATAAGAGAGGTGTGATAAGCATCTCCACTTGGACTGATTAACATCTCCTATGACTACCCCCATTGTGTAAACCTTTGAGCTTCTTGAGCATAATTATTTTGAGTTGGGACTAATGATCTAGAAGTGCTATCATAATTGGGGTTGAATTTATTATAATCCCTTGATTTATTGATCTACCATTGACATTGTGTATTAGAATAATAATGAGATTGATAGGGTGATTGGTATTATGTATGAGGTGGAATTTTTTGCCTCTCCAAGACCACTATATTTTTGATTTATGACTTGAGAATTCATTCAATTTTTCCCAATCTATTTGTCTAATTAACATCTACCTAGTCATGATTAGTTTTCATTAGTAGGGGAGTAATGGTAGGCATAGGAGGTTGTATCTCTGGGGAAAAAGGCATGAAGGGCCTTAGGGTAAGCTTGTTTACTTCTATTAGATAGTTTTCTTCCATAATTACCAGTTAATAAGTATTAGGTAGTGTGTTTCCTCCCATGGACTATATCATGACAGCTTCATCAGAATTAAGGGCTCTCAAATAGTATAAAAAGGCATAGGTAGGATTGGGTTTGACTACTACTAGGATCCTATCTCAAGTTTTATGAATCCTATAGTTGAATTCTACCATAAAATCGTTGGGATCCCTTTTAATTATGGTCAGTTGTTCCAATAAGGACAAGTGATCACTACAATCCTCAAAATGCTTGTATATATGTTCCCCAAAATCATCTCAGGTGTTGATAGATGCAAGTGTTAAACCCCTATACCATTGAAGTGCCTTACCCCTCAAATAAGTAGTTAATAACCTCATTTCCACATTTTCTTGGGTCACATTGTGAATTGAGTAGAGGTTGGATGTGTCTGTAATGTATTTAAAAAGAGTGGTAGAGTTTTATCCTATAGATTATGGAATGCTCTTAAGTGCAACAATAGGGATATCATCAAATTGGTTCAGGTTTAAGGGGTAGACATAATTCAAGGGCACAAAATCTTGGTTCTTAGGCCTAGCCACTAGAGGTGTAGGGGTTTCAATAGTCCCTTATTGAACAAGATTAAGATAATTAGGGGGAGTATTAATAGTATTAGACTTATGATACCTCTTTCTCTTAGAAAAATCCGAGGATAATTCAACAAACTCAGCTTCCTTACATTTTGATGAAGACCTTGTGACCACTTTTGGCATGAAATTTAACTACAAATTTACCACTAGAGTGCTTAAAGCTCCTTGATACCATCTAATAATTCAAGTGGTTTTTATAATTCCTTGAATTTTAGACCTACCTAGTGTGGTAAAAACTTTTATCAATCTGGATTGTACCCTTGAGGTAGTGGTATTTCAAGCCTAACTCATTGAGCTAATACAATGGGATCACCTCTAGGTGTGGGTGACCTATTTGATGAGGTGAACCTATAGTTTTAGGGCTAGATCCCTTGGGGCATCAATTATATGTCAATTCCTAAAACCTAATAACTTGTTGATTAAAAGGGATAAAAGGATGCATGAAACAAATTGTAAGTTAAGGAAGGCGATGGACCATAATGTCTTGCCCACTCTAACTAACCCTTCAATAATACTTTATGAATCAAACAAGGATTAGTGACTAGAACATATTCTCCAAGAGACTCCTAAGAATTAATACTTCACATGAAGGTTATGGTATATGGATTCAACCTGAAGGTGATGGGTGAGAAGTCTACTTCAATAAAATAACAACTAGATTGCACTTCAAGTAGAGTCACTAACATTTTTACACAACATATGAACTATTTAGGATAATTTTATAGTAGTTAGGTGAGAACAAGAACCTGAAAAGGGGATAAAACTTAACCATTACTAAAAATCAACAAGCATATAACACACTAAACTATTAAGATATAATATCCCTAATAGGATTGAAATACTTAAATTTGGATTTTGATTCAATCATATTTACTAGAAACTATATCATTGATATTTTCACCAATTTTTTATGAAAATTTAAAAATGAATCAAATATAACAATTTTTGGATTTCAAATACAAAAATCTTGATTTTGGTCTTAGACAAATATTTTGAATAAGAATAATCAAATATTCAAATTGAAGCACAAGTGTAACTCCTAAATGAATTTCCCACTAGGCTTCAAGGGTTTACATAATTGGGTCTAATTATTAATGAGGGTTTTCATCCTCAAGTCCATTTTTAGAGCTAATTCTCAACTTGGTGTTTTTATTGAATAAAATTTTATTTTTACAATCTACCCTTCACCATATTTCATTAATAAATACCATTATAATTTCTTTTCCCATGGTAGGTAATGTCCCAAAGGGTGGTTTCCCTTGGTTTTTATGTGGGTCGGCTTGTTTATGTAATTTTTTATAATTAATTGTGCCACTCCAATCAAGAGGGGAGATTATAATTATTATTCCATCCTTAATGGTTGTGACCTTATCTTGTTCTTGAAAAGGTATATTACATAAGATAATTTTAAAATTTCCTTTTATTTGATTCAAATGGTTACAAGGTATAATTTAGGCAAAATTTCTCCATACCCAACTGAGGGATGCATACCCTAGAATTCTTGACTCAATTTATATAATAAGAGAAAGGGTAAGAGAGGATAATTTGGCATGGAAATTTGGATAAGATGTCAATTTCATCCTCATTCATTCCACCATTAGTTACAAGCATCAATAATAGCTTCATGCTCTCTCTATGCATTACCTTGGCTAGTAAGTGGAATTGAATGAGATTTTGGGCATGTAAGTGTAGTGGGTAGGATATAATTCAATCTTTGTTGATCCCATTAAAATCATGAATTAACAAAAATGGTCAATAACTATCCTTTTGGTAGTTAAAAAGGTATAAATGTGGTCCATCTTAGCCTTCATGAAGCATTAAGTAACTCATCCCCTTTTTTCATGTCAATAAAGTTTAATAAAACTTACCAATCCTCCATTATGGGTGTGAAATGTGCCTAATATCCTCCATGAGTCAGTAAAAATGGTGTTCATGACATGTATTTCCTCCATTATCATCCCACTACACTAATAAATATCTTCTCTTGTTGACCAAATAGGCCTACTAGGCAACTAGGCCTAGTCACATAGTGTTAGTTGCTTCAATGACCATGGGGATTACATAAAAAATTCAAGGATGGATAAGTGATCATGTTTCATGCATATAAAATCAAATTACACCATGGCATGTGCCTTTATAATAGTGCATACCTATAACTTTTTCTCATTTAGGTGACTAGGTTACCTTTCACTAGTACTTATAGACTGACTCTTTAGTTTAAGCCTGCAGGAGCATTTACAAGAGGCATTGAGAGTGGTTTTTCATATAAAAAGGTGAAATACACTTCACACTACCCTTATAAATGATATAAAATTGTTTATCTATCCATGTACCTTTAAAATACCACTAAATCAATGCCATGAATAAGACCTCCTCAGAGTGAAAAATGAGTTTTAGGTGTCTCCCAAACTAATTCAATGTATCTAAGTGCAAATTTAGTGAGATCTCATCCATTGAGTCTCTATTAGGGTTTTATAAAGGTTTAGGGAGGTGTATACTCTTATCAATTATTCATATCTGTAAGGGATTAAATTTCAAAACTAATGCCAAGAGAGTTAAGTGTACATCCCTACCCAAATTTCCCAAGTAGCTAGTATCCCCATGCATATCCTCCCTATAGTTTTGAGCATAAAAAACTGATCTTCAAGTGACTCCTTTGTATTATATGCACTCTAAAGGTGTGTTTTATCAAAAATTACAAATCTTGATCTTTCCTCTACAAACCAACACCTCTTTCAGATCTAAAACTCATTAAAGTATACTTAAATTCTAGTTTAAGGTCCCATTCAACCGTGATTATCCTCTAACTTCAGTCTTGAAGTAGTAATATCTTAAGGAGGGTATTAGGCTAACAAGCCTAATTATAGGGTTCCTATGTTTTTCCTTTAAAATGGATTTATGAGAGCACTTGGCCACCTCTAAGAGTATGCAACCTATCTATTAAATCCTTTGGATCATTTGTGTTTGCTTAGTTAAGCCACTTGCTTATTCTTAATGTACACATAATCAGATAACTAGGCACTTAATAATATCTATAGGTGGCCATTAGATTTGGATAATCTTATAAGTGATCATTGTGAAACCCATTTGATCTCTTTATATCTCTCACTCTTCAAAATCATGTAAAACATGTAGACTCTTTCTAACTTATTACACATAGGCTTATAGTAGTCATTTCTAGGCATTATCTATATAACATATAATCTACACATGCCAATTAGTGGAATATTTATGTACCCATGTGATAGTGGAATACCATTAATATCATTTCCTTACTCAACTACATTATTTGAAGGTTTTTGACGGCAAAAATCCTTTATCAGGTCCTTATCGGGGTTTAGAAAGGGTTTTAGTGGCCTACCATCTTAATGATGGTTGATAGAATATAAAAATCAAATCCAAAACTTAATTATATGGATTTTGATCCCATATAACACTTTAAAACTCCCAAATAATTCATGGTCTCATACACCTTTTACTATGAGTTTTGATTGAAAGCTGGAAGCCTTTAATTCTTTGTTAAGCATTTTTGGTGGGTTGACATTGTTAAGGATTGTTCATATAGTTTAAATCATAAATTAAAATATTTATTTCATGTATATTAATATAATATGGGTCCCCAACTTGACCTAATACAAATGAGCCCCATTCATCTTTCCATGTGAGATATGGGCATTGGAATTGGCAACTCAAAATGGCAGATTAGTGTAGTGGAGCACGAGAGGTGTAATGAGGTCAAATCCACCACCACTTACATACCTTACTCTATATACAACATGTTACTTAGTACCTATATAATTATCATACACATATTCATTAACTTATGTCTACCACTGGGTTTTTATTCTATCATAAATATGAAGTTGGGATTTTAAGGTTAAAGAAGGGTTTTAGCCCTTATAGGCCTAAACTAAGTATCAAGACTTTGAGTCACTTTTACATGTATTGGTGTATTTAATTTCATAATAAAACCATTTTACATATTATTTCACCCATTTTAACTTTTCCTCCACTACCTAGACTCCCATCTTTGTCCCTCTCTCTTGTGCCTACCATGACCATCATTGTTTGGTCTGAGTGTTTGAATTAGTCAATGTTAGGGGCCTAGGTAGGACATGTGTCTTTATATTACTAACTATTTTTAGAATTTGGGGGATAATTTATGGTTTATTAATGGTATAACCACATTATTTTAATTTGGTTTCTCTTTAATTATACTCTCAAGTCTCCTTTATAGTCAAACACAAAAGCCTATGTGTCACTAATGTCTAACCCAAAGCATGTAACTTCTTAAAATTATAACATAATCATATGAGATACAAAGTAATAATGATTAAATAATTACCATGGGGTTACATTTATATGTTTTTTCCCATTATCATTCACATTCATTAGACACCTCAACTAACTAGGCGGACTTGTATGCCTTTAGCTTATTGTACATCTCAGAGTCAGCTTCTTTAGCTTACCCTTTCAACTTTCCATTTGTAATTAAATAACATGATATTTATTTTATTATTATATTCTTGATATATATATATATATATATATCATCTCATATTTAATGTTGGAGTCATACTACCTATAATATTCTAGGTAGTGGTCAAGGAGTGTTATTGTCAATGGAGTTCTTACAAAGGTCCATGAGAAAAAGGAGGGATTATATACTATTTTAGAGGCCCATTTTACATTTTTTCCATGCCTTTATATTTTAAATAATGTATTAAATGTATAGGTGATGGTCATGGATTCCTATAAATCTCTATGTTTGGAAATTAGAGGCTACTATTGGGTGAAATGGCTTGGTGAGACCATTACATAGTAGATGCCCTTTGAGAGGTGTCATATGGACTGTTGACTTATATTCAATATCACATATAGGGACCATAGACACCCCCATATATATATTTAACTAACCAAGTCACTTAGAGTTGGCTAATCAGGCATATGAAGGAAGAAACTGAAACTTAGGATTTAATAAATACCTTAAACCATGATAATGAACCTTAAATTTTGTTAAACATGTCTATGAAAGCATTGGGAGGCTAGTTCATTATTTCATGGGATTTAGGGACATAATGAGTCTTGTTAATTATGAGAGAGGGACCCACCACATGTGTAAAACACCTTTTATACCTTTATATTGTTCTAATGATCTTTAAAAACCATCATTATCAAACACTCTATTCACACTTGCAATGAAATTCAAGCTACACATGTAGTTTTACTTGAAGACAGGAGCTTTAAGGAGTTGAGTTTTCATTTTATAATTATGTACCCTATAAATGATGATAAATATTGAATGGATCTCTTGATAATCCTTAATTATAACCAACAAACTATCTTTGACACATATTATGCATTGAAGGATCCAAAACACTAAGAACTATTATCTGCAACCTACAAGTGTGACCATATGAAGATTTTTTTTCTCACACAAGATCACACATGCTAAATTTGGATAGGATTTGAATTTTTATGACTCAAAGGTTTTTAAAATACATATACAACTTCTATATTTATTAACTAGGCTAGAAATACATTGAAATCATTCGAAGATTGACCATGTGTATATGTAAAAGAGTAATTTCACTGCCTAGATTATTAACCATTATTCATAAATTATGGGTCATCATTATGAAAAATAATTACAAGTAATGTAATGATATTATACCCCCTTCCTATATCCAATATATTAGGTCTCTATTTTCTCTATCCTACCCATATTGAAAAAGAAGTTGAAATGCTATCCAAGCTTGCCAAGGAGAGATTGAGGGAAGGAGTTAGTTTTTTATATTTTTGACTCTAAAACTAATGGATTCTATTATTTTATGTCCTCACTAAGTTCCTTGTGAATATTACTAAATTATTCTTACCATGACTATATTGTACAAATCCTTATAATCTTGGAAACACCTATAAAACACCACTTTTCATCATTTTCTTAGGTTTTAGATCTTTAAATGTTATTGGTGGGAAGGAGGAGGGAAAGGATGAGTAAAACATGCATTCAAAATAGGGATTACAGGTTGAGTGAATTTTAAAATCCATTTTTTCACATGTGTGGGCCCCCTTGGTAGTGTATAAAAGAATTTGACTCATACAAGGAGACCATTTTGCATATGAAATAGTTCTATCATGGCATTATGGTGATAATGGATACTTTTTAGGGCATAATTTATGGTTTTGATGGTGTTTTTTGGGCCAAAATAACATTATTCACATGGTTAAACACCTTTTTTAAAGTAATGAATGCATAATTTTAATTGAAACATGAATTAAAGGAGATACCTTAACATTTTATAAAGAACCTTAAAGTATGCTAAGGTCTAAAATAAGAGATAAACATATTTCTTCATATTGGTCTCCAATCTCTTGAATTATACCTCATGTTTTAGGTTATTGGCATGATCACATGGTTGGCTATGGCTGAGACATCATAAGTCACCTCTTACATGAATGATTTGGGTCATTAGAACCACCTTAAGACTTTGTCATGATCTCTTGTACATAGATATCACATAGTATACGCTTGACATAGGCTCTATAAGGGTGAGAAGATGACCACCATGACACTTCCTAGTAGTGGTATACCACTTGAACATATTGTCCCTGACTTGATGACAAGTGACCCCTTCTTGAACTGACTTAACACATCAAGAGACATAAGAAGGTTATTAAGGCATGAGTTTAGGTGTTCATGACCTAAATTGACCCTATCTAAGCTGAAGAGAAGAAATAAGTTAACATGTGTATATTAGAGCTTAACCATGATTGGCACTTCTAATGTGGTTGGTGCATATTTGACAAGGATTCAAACATCACTCATAATATGGGCTATTATTATATCTATTGGTAAGCCCCTATCTCCTACAATTATAATCTTTAATTTATCATTAGTGACCTTGTATCGTAGTGGGGAAGGAGGGGAAACTTTCTTCAAAAAGGTTTGAATATAGGTGTTATCCACATCAATAATTAATATATCTTATATTATTTTTACTATTCAATGAGTTGTTTTTTATTTTATAGCTAACATATTTCTAATCATTTTCTCCCATTATAAAAATTGTGATATCTCCCATTCCCCTTATTTATGAGGTTCTAAGGTATTATTTACTTTTATCCTATAGAGATTGTTTGGATCCATTTTATTAGTATTTGATACCCCTAGTATGGAATTTTTGAAACACATGGCTAATACTAACAAAAAGGAACCATATAAAAATCTATGAGTACCTTGTTTTAATTTTAGGATATTTTCCTAGTATTGTTCAAAAAATTAGTAAGAAGGGTCATACTTTATGCATATATCAATAATGTCCAATGAAAATGTGGATTCCTTTGGTAGTTTATTTAATGAATTGGTACTTAATGTCTTCTTATTATCATATTTTTGGGTGTTTTTTTATTTGGCACATTAAAATTTTCACTTTATAGATGACATGTAATTTGATGTGCTAGGATATATCCAAATACAAGATATACTCATGTGATCTACTTAGTAACACATTGATTATGTTTTCTAGGATTCCAAAATACAAGAATCAAATTAATACATCCATCTATATTTTTAGAATAATTTTGTGTTCCTCTATATATTCCATATTATGTTCAAAGGTTTCTCTTTAGCATCACCAATCATTTAAGTTCCATTGTGTGGTCATCAAAATTAGATAATTTTGGATGTATGTATCTTAGATAGTCCTTGTTATGGTAAAAAAAGGGAAAAGACACTCAAAAACACTTTTCAAGGATCTAGGAGCTCATATTTGTAGAATGTTTTTTATTATTTAATTTCTTTTCCTTTTCTTCTCTAACTACTTAGATTACCTCTATTTTTCCTTATTTTTGAGATAGGGTTTTGCACAAGGTATATGTTGTTCATGGAAAATTTTAGCATAGTATAATTAGTGTAAAGGATGTATATTTTATATGTATGGTAATTCACATTTTTTTATAACTTTCCTTATTTGGTCATTGAATGTAGAAGGTAACCAACTATTTTTACCCCCATTTAATGTTTATGACCATTCATTCCTAACTTATTTTTTCTTGTTTTTTTCCAATTTATTTTTCCTTTCCTCATCATTATCCTAACATCATGTTTTTTTATTTTATTTTATGATTTCCTTGTAATAGTATTTTATGTTTCTTACTAACCACCCCTTTGTTTTTAACTTATTTTTCCATTATTTTCAACTATCCTTCTAATTTTATCCTAGTATAAAAAAAAGTATATTAAGTTTTATGTATGGAGAACACTATTCACCATGATTTATTGTCCCTCTTTGGCAATCCATTACTTATTTTCATTTTGAGTCTTATCATAAATATCAATCTTCTATCTCTTATATATTTTATTTTTTTGATATTTTTCCTTTTACCTTTTTTATAGAACTATTTTATCCTAAGAGAAATAGTATTTCCATAATCCATGTACAATGTTGAAAGCTTCTAGTTGTAATTATGTAATTTATTTTCAATCAATGTTTCGAGTCACACTCCGTGAACTATCATCAAGATCAGGAAGACTAAGAATATAAATGATGATGTTTCACTGAGTGTGACTCGCAACTTTTAATAAAAATCACTTACATAGTTACAACATAAACTTTCATCACTAGTTTCTCCTAGTTTTGTATAATGTTTCAAAGTTGTTTTTGAATATTAATTTTTTTACAAAACTATTTCCATCACCCCTATAATTTTTGATCACTACATTTAATTACATTAATATATTATGTATAGTTTCAACTATGTTCTATTTAAACATCCATTCTATAAAATCCTAAAAGCATTTATAATCTTATTACTCTTAAATCTATAATTTATTTTACTATATATAGTCCTAGCCATTTAATTTTTAATTTTTCAATATTTTTAATATTACTATTATATATTAATAATGTTTCATGTTTCATGTTTCATGATTTATTTTTTATTTATGTGTTTTTCACACCAATATTTCTATAATAACTTCTTTTGTGTTTGATTATAATAAACTATGAATATTTTTTTATCTAGTTTTTCCAATTCAACAAGTGTTTATTTGAATGATTCATTTCCATTCATCCTAAATGTAAATTCCAATATTAATATTGGTAAAATGTACAACATGGTAAATTTATCTTCCAATCTATATACTAGTTGCAATGGATAATACTTTATTAGCCTTTTATGTGTCATGTAATAAGCCCAAATTATCGCATGTATTTTGGTATCTAAATCAGCTATCACTACAATTGTATACCTTCATCAAAAATGTCTCCAACACTTTTTAAAATTATTCTATGATTTTATTTACCTATGGGTGATAGGAGTAATATGATTATGTTATATGAAGAAGTTATTTAATAATTCCACTATTGTGTTATTTAAAAAATAAATTCTTCATCACTTTTAATACTTAGTAGGCATCCAAATCAATTAATCATGCTCTCCTGATTTAATTCCAATGGAGATGAACTAAAGGAGTAACAATTAGCATATGTCTGAAAATAAGAAGTGGATTATATGAACATATAATTTTTATATCGGCCAATGCCTGTGATAAAATGGACACAATAAAAGAACAATTGGAGAGAGTGCATAAATGGTATCCTGAGCGAAAAAATATAATTTAGTAATTTTTTTTAGTATACCAATTCAATAGTAGTAGAGGAAGGAGAAAATAATCATGGAGATGCTTTATAAAATGAAGAGGATGAGCTAGTTGAGCTCATATCGAATTAAGACATTGAGGATGTAAAAGAGTTGTTTGAAAATCTTACAAAGATGGAAACTGGTAGTAAATATGACCTATCAATAAATGTGGATGATTTATATTAAGATAAGTTATAGATAATAAATGAAGAATATAATGGAATAATGAAGCAAAAAATTTATTTGATTTGGATATGTATATTGAAATATATTTTAGTAGAGGAGAGAGAGCCAATTTGTCTTTTGAAATACATGGAGGTGGAAATACAAGACATGTGAGTGAGTGAATTGGATGAGTATGTAGAGGAAGAATATTCAATTTTTTGAAGATGAGGAACATGTGCAACATGTAAACATGGTGGATTTGATGGTAGTGTATGGAAATCCAATATCCAATCAAGTGGAAATGGAAAACCTAAATTAAATACAAAAATGATTAAGGTGACTGAGTTGATATTTTAGCACACAAATATAGATAGTATTTGGAGTAAAATATAAGATGTAGAGAGTGAAAAGGGAGGTGAAATTTTTGATGTTATAATTAACATTAAATTGGAAGAAGTAATTATTATCACAATAGAAGTGGTAGAGTTATTTTAAGGTATGGAAATACCCACATAAGAGATTACATTTTAAAACATTATATAATTGGTAGTGGGAAAGATGGATAATTCATTTGTAGGTCATGATGAATTTTAGTTGTTGGATGAAGAGTTTAATCCAAAGATCATTTGTATAAGTTAAGATGAGGAGTGTATCATACATGAAATATATGAAAATAATGAAAAAAAGTATCTTATGTTGGAATATGTAGATGATAATGAGATCATAACAAAGATATAATTGGATTAGGAACATCACAAAATTTTAGGAGTTGATGAAAAATGTATATAAATTTTGAAAATAACATCACTCGAAAAATAGATGGATAAATTTTTTGAAGTCATCCTAAAAGTGTAGAAAATAGAGATAGATCTTATTCTATTAGAGATATGAGAATTATTTGATTCTATGATGAGTGAAAAATAAGAATTGGAAATGAAGACTATCATAGTGATATTAAAGTAATTTATGGGATTTTTTTTGGAATCCATAAATATGAATGTGGTAATAGGAGTAAAATGAGAATTTATTAAGAATCAATACATTTGAAATTAGTTGAAAATAGTTGGTTTTGGAATCTAAAATCATATTGTATAAATGATGAGTAAATCCATAATGTCTTTTCATGGAGGAGGTTAGAGTAGATTAGATTAAAACTTGTAAAATATTTGAATAGTACCATGAATACAATTTGATGGTAGTGTATGGATAGAGTTGGGTTAATTAGCCCAAGAAGATGGAAATGGAGAGAAAAATATAATTATAGGAAATGGGTATATTTCACTAAAATAATGGGAAAGAGAAGCAAAATGTAGATTATATCTGAGTGAAGCATAATCCTCTATGGTTTACTAGTTCACTATAAAAGAAAAGAATATTTGAATGAAAATATTCATTGGTATCCACATGGTTGAAAGGAACATTATGGATTATGCGTCAATTCAAATAGATGGTTCTACATTATATCATATGATTGTAAATAGTATGATTAAAAAATCTTACATGGGTGTATGATGTAAGATCATATAGTGTTTCATGAAATTTTGCATCAACCAAAAATATGAATAGGATAAGTATCAATAACTGGGGTTAGAAATATTATATTTTATAATGTTTTATATAATATAGTATCACTTATGTAGGTTTTTAGTAAACCTTGGCTCCTCAAACTAGTATAACACCTAAAAAACTAATTAAGAGTTGTAACTCAATGTATTGGACCTATAAATCTTGTGGTAATTTTTGGATACATAGGAAGCCTATATATTACCTAATGAAAACATCAAAAAATTTATATATTAAATTTTTATTTTGGATTTACATGAAATTAGAAACAATTCTACATATCTTGCAGTAATGTGTGTTTTTGTAGGGACATTGTTATCATCATTCAAAAGGAATCTATGAAAATAGATTTTAGAGCACTATAATGGTTTGCCTATAAACTATAAAATATTATACATGCATCATAGTAAATAAAAATTTAAAAAAAATTATATTGACATCATTTATATCCTATCTATCAAATTATTTTGTCTCAAGGTTAAAATTTATTTTGGTATAAATTTTTATCAGAACCTGTGTATGGTTTATTTAAAAGAACATGAGACCTATTTATCTGATTCTGTAATTTGTGATGATCCTTGGTGACATGTTATGTGATATTCCCATAAATAATAACATATTTATGGATATGTGTAGTTACTTTGAATTTCATACCTTTGATATTATCTTGTCACATTACTCTATGTTCTTCATAATGTCAACATGTAGAATAACAATGACTAAGTAGAGTATATATAAGAGGTATTGTTTAGTCTTTGATTATCATATTTTTTATTTTTTTATTATTGAATTATTTTGTAGGTTTACCCCTCAAAGTGGCTTAATAATATTTATCAATTATTCTACTCTTTCATCAGTTATTATGGTGGATATACTTACTCCATTCTTAATTCTATGATATAATTTTCACTTGTTTCAAAACATCTAAGTAATTTAATTATAAGTGGTATCATATAATCGATTTGGGTATGATCTTATGACATTGTTTTTCATATCTTGTGTAGTGGTTATCCTTAGAGTTGAAGGATCAAAAAAACATAACATATGATCTATAAATAGTATAATTTTTGATGTCATCCTAGTATGGTTTGAAGTATTTTTTTATATAAAAAAGTTTGTAATTTTTTTAACCCTTTTGAAAATTATAAGTCCTTGAATTCATCTCAATGAGATGATCCCAATGTTATAATCTTCCAATAAACTTTTTTCAGGCCTAAAACCCTCCATTTTAGGGTTTGAGCATGGTTAATCCTAAAACTCATGGCTAGAAGAAATGGTAAGACACTCCATAAACACCTCATAAGGTAGTTCACTAAATATAGTTAGACATAAAACTAATGTTAAATAACTATGATATTCATGTATTAAAAAGGGACATTACTAGGGTAAAAGGGGTAATAATGTTGTTAATAATTAGTTGTAAACTATCAATGGGTAGCTAATCATTATTATGGTTTAACCTAAAAAAACTAATCCACCAATCCATTTGGGTTATATAAATAAAAAAATGCAAATCTATTTTATATTTCAACTATGTAAGTGGATCCTTACCACCAAATTCAATAGATCACTAGGGTCAAAGGAGGAATCAATGTTATGAATGATTAGTTAGAAACTATCAATGTAGATAACCATTCTTGTAACCCATATTCCATAAAAAAAATCCTCCACTATTCCATTTGGGTTCTCTAAATAATAACAATCAAATATCTAATTCTATTTCAAATCACATGATGCCAAAAATGTAATTGAACAAGTTTGATGGTAAGGATCCACTTACTTAGATCAATCAAATAGAAAATTCATTTGATCTACTTTAGACCCCATGTGCAATAATGTTTCCATGACATATTTATATCTATAATCATATAAGTTCATTTGGTATAGATGGTTATGTGCTCAAAATAAAAATAAATACCTTCCTATTATCAAATTAGTATTTAATAGGGACCTACAAACACATTATCAAGAAAATATCTGATAATAATACTTTAGTTAATTATCAAAGTTAAGATAAATATGTATTATTAAGGATTGTATTAGCCAAATCAAAAATATATCCTTACACATGGAATAAATCTTTGAAGACAAAATTATTGAATTGTTCATTTATGGATTCTAGGATAACATCCTACTTGAGGTTCACATGTTTAATCCAACTTAAGTATCTGAATCCATACCATTTGTACAGAAGGTAGAGGTAGAATATATAGCAAACAAATTAATTTTAATAATGTTTGTGAACATAATCCCAAATAACAATAATTTTATTATCCTATAATAGTTAACCCTCATCAAATTGAATAGAATCATATAAATTTGTTGTGTATCAATTGTGAAATAAAGTGGAGCAAAAGGAAATAAATGTGCTAAAAATTATATTTCCTACATTGAAAGAGATAATAAAGAAGAAGAATAATATGAGGCATTAGGTGAGGTTATTAAGATCAAGAGGAACAATATTAAGAATCCCACATTACTATATCATGTCATTAAATTTTAGGTATTAGTAATTGTCAAAATAATAAGGAAGTTGGTTTTCTCAAGAAATAAAAGGTGACAGTGTTAATTGACTTAAGAGGTACATAGAATTTCATCAATATTAATTTGGCTATTTGTTTAAACTTTTTCATTAGCTAGCTCTATATTTTGATGTAATGATTATAGATAATGGCGTAGTCAACTATTCTATAATAAACCATATTATTAGGCTTTATATATGATACTACATGTTAGATTATCCCATGTTTTCTATTCCCATGGATGGAGTTGATATTTTTTTGGGATTCTAATGACTCATAAAATTGGGCACATTAGATATGAATCTATAGGAATTATTCATGTCATTTCATTATAAAATTATTACATTTAAACAAAGTGGATTAAGGGGAAAACTCCATAATTTGTTAGGTCACATCATATGATGAATATTATTTAAAAATAGGTTAAAGGATATGTAAAAAAAATAATTTCTATTTAAGGTCAACCAACAAATGTGTTTAATAATATTTATTTACAACTAATTCTTAATGAATGCGTAGATGGTTTACCCACCTTTCAAAAATCACTATAAAAAATAAGAGAACATGATCATGCCATCATAATTCTTCTAGGTATTACACCACCAAACATAAAATTATACATATATCCATATGCACAGAAGAGTGAAATTTATAATATGGTACATGAGATTATATATGTAGGTATTATGGAACATAATAAAAGTGAATATTTGTCACCAATGGTCATGATGTTTAATAAAAATGAACATTGGATGATGTTCCAAGACTATAGAAAACTCAAAAACTAAACCATCAAATCTAAGTTCCCTATTCTAATAATCACTATCATTTGGATCAATTACATGGTTGTATTTATTTTATCAAAGTATATATTTTTTCTAGGTATCATCAAATTTGGATCCAAGATGAATATATCACTAAAATAACTTTTAGAGCTCATGAAGGCCTTTTAAAATTTTATGGTCATGCCTTTTGGTCTCACAAATGAACCATATAAATTTAAATGTTTTATGAACAATCTTTACTAATTTTTAAATTAAGAGTTTGTCTTGGTGTTTTTTGATGAAATCCTAATATAAAAAATCAAAAGATCATTTGAAGTATGTGAAACATGTAATGTTAGTTCTGGAACAACATATTTATGATAAACTTTCTAAATGTTATTTTAGATTATAAGAGATGGAGTACTAGGGTCATATTATTTCACATGAAGGATCAAAATTAGACCCTAATAAGATCAAATCTATTTTTGGACTGGAAATTTCCAAAGACCCTCAAGAACCTTTACATATTTTTAAGGCTAACAGGTTATTATCACTAATTTGTAAAAAAACATATGGTAACATATTATCTCTAGTCATAATTTTTTTGAATAAATACTCACATTAGAATGAAACAAGTAAAAATTCATTTCATAAGATAAAATTGGATATGTGCATCACTGCAATTTTGTCTATGCTTGATTTGTTTAAAAAAATATGTTGTTGAATGTGATGCATTGGAATATGGCATAGGGGTAGTACTCATACAAGAAGTAAGAGCCATTACATTTGAGATCCATAAACTCAAGTTAAAAAATAGGCTCAAAACAATATATTAAAATGAAATTATGGATATTGTTTATGATACCAAGTAACAAAGACATTATTTTATGGGTAGAAAGTTTATAGTAAATACTGATCATGGTAGTCTAAATTGCTTTTTGGAATAACAATTTTCATCATAGTGAAAAAATATAGGAAAGTAAAATTTTGGGAAATTAATTTTAAATAACATATAATAAATGAATTTGTAATTCGGTATTATATTCAATACCAAATTTGATGAATCATTTGAGGCATTGCTATGCACAATGACCATTTGGTAAGAAAATTGATTATAAGAGGCAAGATAAAAATGGGAGAGCATGATGCATGAGCATAACCATTTTGATCAATTTTCCTTTATTTTTTATTTTTTTGAATAATTAGGTATGTTAAAAGGTATATAGGACAATTTGGAGTCATTTTTAGGTCCAAGTATTGCATGAAAGTTAAATTTGGTCCCTTTTGGTGGTTTCCTACCAAAACTGCCAATTTGAATTTTTGAATTTCTTACATAGTTTTTTAGGGATGATTAATGTTATTGTGAGTTTATAATGATGAAAATACTTATGGAAAGATATTTTTTAATTATATATATGTTCTTAATATGTTCCTAATCCTTATATCAGTCTTAACTATATCTTGATTTTGGTTCAAACATAATTAAAGTTGAATTCAAGAAAAGGATGTATGTTTGGATGGAGTAGTCAAGTTTTTAGAGAGTTTTTAAATTATTTAAATATTATTAATAATTATAATAGAGTATAATTATATATATATATAGGTGTAAAAATTAAGAAAAATTGAGATACCCTGCCTGTGTAAAAGAATTATGTACATGATTGTGATAGTTCAAAGAGATCAATGAATCAAAGATTATTGAAAATATTGTTTGTGAATCCTCCAAAGTTTATTGGTATGTTAAAAAGTTTAATTTTTATTTTATTATTAATAAATAATTGTGAAAGGAAGGAAATTAAAAGAGTAATACATTAATAGAATAATGCATGTAACACAAAACACTATGCAAAACTGTGTAACATCAAGAATGTGAATGTATGGAAAGTGCTTTTGGAGAATAGTGTGAATTCATATAAGGCTCCTGATAATGTGATAATTATTATGTTGATGGTTTATTTTTTTTATTAATATTTTTTATCATTCATTTACATGTAAAAGGTAATTAATATAATCTTGAGAATTCTATTTTCTTTGAAACAATCAAGTATAAAGAGGCAATGAAGCCTTATTTTGTCTAAGTAAATAAATTTGATGATTATAAAGGTGTATATGTTAATAAGTTTAATAAATTTACTTAAATAGTCATAACCCTTAAAGGAGTTAAAAACATCACTCAATCCCCAAGTTTGTGACCAACAATCCTATACCCTATTTTCTTTTGAACAGTCAAGTTAGTCCTTGAGATTTTTGAGTGTTTTGTCAATCAAATTTGAATAATATATCAATTATAATATTTTTTATGAGTTTTAAAATACTTAAAACTAAATATATTAGTACTTTAAACACCATAATGAGTCTTAAAATACCAACTATAACCTCTTGGGTATGTGTAAAAATCCCATTTAGGTATTTTGGTAATTTTGTGTTTTAATACCCTAAAGGCCTTTCCAAACCTTGAAATTTCACTTGGAGATTTTAATTATTTTTATAATAGTGAATAAAATTATTTATGAAATTATTGGCAGATGTGGACCAGTTTTGGGTCAGAACTTAGTTTCACTACCTAAGGAGACCTAATTAAGGCCTAGCTTTTAGAAGGTCTTGTCTAGTTAATACACCTACATTGAGAGTTGTTCTAAAAAATTTGTAAGGATATGTATGACATTAATGGGTACATAAAACTATAATTTTTTTGTCTTTAAATCATGTTTGTTTTCCAAATCAACTGGATAAGTTCTCTAGGAGGGTTATAAGAAAAGAGGCCTTGAGATTATTTTAATTACCTTAAGAATTGAATGTTAAAATTTTTTATGAAGATGTAAGAGGATAATGGGTGCCTATAAATGTTATTGGTTTATCTATATCCTATATAGATTCTTCAAAACTATAAGGATTGTACTTGAGAAGGGATATTAGAAAATAGTGCCAAAGAACAAATTTTATAGTTTGATTTGTTTACATCTCTCCTTGTAAATTAGATTGGTATTAGAGTAGGTTTTATACCTAAAGTAGTATTAAATTAATGTGACACTCTTTAAGGTAAGATTGAATTCATTGTTTGATATTTAGTTTGATTGATAATTCAAAATTTCACTAGGAGGAATGTAAGAGGATGTAGATGAGTAGTTAGCCAGATGGGAGATGTAATCTTTGAGGAATTAAGAAAATTGAGGATAAGCTTTGATGTAAAATTGGAAATAGTAAATGAAAATTATAAGAGAGGATCTATAATGGGGGAGATCAATGATAGGGAAGATGAAACACAAGTACTAGAGGAGGAATAAAAAGATGACGAGCATGAAGAGGAAGGAATTGATATATGGATAAAGGTTTTGTTAAAATAGGGTTCAAAGCCAAAGATATATATTCCTACATATGCATTCAACTTAGATGTTGAGGAATTTATTGATTGTATTACATAACTAGATAAGTATTTTGATAATCAAAAATGTACTAGAGGAGAACAAGGTGATGTTTTCTTGCACCAAATTAAAAGGACATGCAGGCCTTTCATGGAATAATTTATAGAATCAGAGGAAAAATAAATACAAGGACACTATTAAATCTTGGGACATGATTTTAGTTATATTTAAATAAAAATTTATTCTTAGTGATTATCAAACTAACCTATTAAATAAATTATAGAATTTGAAGGAAAAAGAGATGAGTGTCAAGGAGTATATCGATGACTTGTATAGCTTGACCATTAGATCAGGTCATGTGGAAGAAGGTGTGGAGAAGATTTCAATGTATCTTAATAAGTTAATGTATAATTTATAGAATGAAATTAGTTTGGTAAGTCTAAAAATACTTGATAAGTATTATCAATATACTTTGAAGGTATAAAACATGTTGATTAGAATGTAAACACATCATTCAAGGGGGAAAATAAACCCTTTAAAGGTAGAGGAGAGAATTTAGGTAGAATATATTTGTATTTATATAAATAAGGAGAAATTAACACACAAATATAATAACATGCATCCAATCCAAGTGGTGGATTCAGAAGGAGGCCATACTTTAGAAGAGGATATATAACAAGAGGAAGAAGCTTTAATAGATCAATTGGTAATTGTTTAAAATGTAATAAATTTGTTGGTCATAGGTTTTGGGAGTGTCCTAAGGACTCTCAATCTAGTTTTTTTAAAATTTAAAGTATAAACCAAGTGTTAAAAGTATATGAAGATAGTGTGGGTTCTCAATATCACAAAGAGGAACCAAAAGTTAATTAATCTTTTTTGATGAGGAGAGTACTGATCAAATAACCCAAGGAGAAGGAGCCTAGTCAAACAAAGGCCTTATTCAAGACAACATGCAAAATTTAAGGTAAGTGTTGTAAAATGGAGATTGATTTAGGTAGTACATGTAATCTAATTTTAGTTGAAATGGTAGAAAAGATTGGTTTGAAAAGGGTTCCACATCTAATTCCATATAATATTTCATGGCTTCAAAAGGGGAAACAAATTCTTATAAATGAAAAAACTTGGGTAAATTTATAGATTAGTTTATACTAAGATAAGGTCATATGTAATATCATACCAATGGATGTGTTTCATGTGCTCGTACAGAGACCTTAGAAGTATGATATGAGATCCATTCATGATGGAGAAAGAAATACCTATACCTTTGAAATAGAAGGACATATGCATACACCTCTACCATTGAATGAAAGTATGAAAAACCAAAAGGAGGTTCTGAGGTGATGTTGATAGGTGATAAAGAGTTCATACAAACAAAAAAGGAATATGAAATAAGCAATATGTCATCTGATTAGTAAAATATAGAGGTTGCAGTCAATAAAGAACGTAATTTAACTTCAAAAAATTATATTTTATTAAATTTACATATAAATGAATTGTTTGTGGAGTTGTCTATAAATTTGTCTACTATAATAATTATGTAGTATCTTGAAGATTCTATTGAGATATTTAGTGTTATAAAATAAATTTCCATGGATGTAAATGCATGCAAAAAGAGTCAAGTGAGCAACATATAGAACAAAATGATGAATTTGTCTTGAAAGACAAAAATTAAGTTTTAAAGGTTGGAGAACAAAAAATGAATGCTACATTAGGTCCATAATTGGGGAGAAGAATAGTGAGCTAATGAAATGTGATAAAAACCCATAAAATAAATCATCTTCATCAAGTAACCAATGAACATGGAATAAAACAAGAAAAACTAGTTCAAGTCCAAAGCAATATACATGAGGGAAAATTGATCCTTATAATTGATTAAATAAGGAAAGGTGAAAATTTATTTGAACATGTTCATAAGAACAAGACAAATGAATATTTGGTCACATATAATGAAGAATAAAATGATGTTATGAAGTTAAGGAAGAATTAAGAGAGAGTAAACTAGGTGAAAGATAAGGATGGGTTTTTCAAGGTCCATTATGATAATATAATTTATGAGTATACCAAATTATGTATCATTTAAAAGTATAAGAAAAAATATTTCATGTGTAGGTATAGTTGAGGAAGGTTTAAAGATGAGTGAAGTGGAGATTGATCTCAAAGAAGAAAGATTCACATTTGTAGAAGATGTAACATTTTAATAATCCTTATCACTCTTGATAAGAACATGGGATCCAAGAGGCACGTAGAGAATATTGGTATTTTTAAAAATAATTATAAGATCTTTGGAATCATCTATAGAAAATGATGATTCATGAGTAAGAGCTCATGAAAGATTTCAAGGTTGATAGTTTGATGAAGGATCATCACTATTTTGCTTAATTTTGGTTTATAATTTTAGTTTTTTGAGTCATTATGGTTCCTATAATTTATATAGGACAATTTATATTCATTTATAGGTCTTTATATTACATGAAATTTGAATTTGGTCTCTTTTGGTAGTATCCTGCCAAAACTACCAATTTAATTTTTTTAATTTATTGCATAGTTTCTTTGGGATGGGTCATTTTATTGTGTGTTTATAATGATAAAAAATAATTTTAATGAATATTTTAAGTTTATAAATTTTATTAATATGTTCCTAAAACTTATATCAATCTTAACTATATGTTGATTTTGGTTCAAATAAAACTACAGTTGAATTCATTAAAAGGATGTGCATATGGAGGGAGTAGTTAAGTTGTTAGAGAGTTAATATGTGATTCAAATATTATTAGGAATTAGAATAGAGTATAATGATATATGGATATAATTTTAAAATGAGATATATTTTTAAAAAAATAAAAAGTAAAAATTCAAGATACCCTACCTGTGTAAAAGAATTTTGCACATGATTGTGATAGTTAAAAGATATCGATGAATAAAAGATTACTACAAAGATTTTATGTGAATACTCCCATTTTTATTGGTATTTGAACAAGTTAATTTCTTTTTTTTATTGTTTATAAATAAATTTTAAATTAATTAAATGAAAAGAGTAATACTTTTAGAGAATAATGCATGTAACACAAAATCTCTATAAGACTATGTAACTTCAAGATTGTGTTGTGAATTAATCTGAGAATTTTAATAAAGTGATAATTATTATGTTGATATTTTATTTTTTTATTAAAAATTCTTATCGTTAATTTATAGGTAAAATTTAATTAATATAATCTTGATAATTTTGTTTTCTTTGACACAACCAAGTATAAAGAGGTGAGGAAGGATTCTTTTATCTAAGTCAAGAATGTTTATGATTTTAAAGGTGTTGGATAGTTATAAATTTTTTTAATAAACTTGTTTAAAAATGTATAACCATTTTAGTAGACAAAAACATCATTCAATCCCCAAACTTGTGACCCACAATACTATACCCTATTTTCTTGTGAATATTCAAGCTAGTACTTAAGATTTCTAAGTGTGTTATTAATCGAGTTGAATAATCTATCAAAACTAATAGTTTTTATGATCTATAAAAGACACATATATAATTATTTTATACCTTAAAACACTATTTTGAGTCTAAAAAGATCGAATCTAATCTCTTAGGCCTATGCAAAGATTTTTTTTGGGGATTTGGGTCATTTCATGGTTTAATACCCTAGAAGCCTTTCCCAACCTTGAAATTTCACCCGAAGCTTTGGATTATTATTATAATAGTGAATCAAATTATTTATAAAATTATTGGAATGTGTGAAATAGTTTTGGTTGAATACTCAATTTGATTGCCTAAGAAGACGTAATTGAGGCCTAGTTTCTAAAAGGTCTTTCCCAATTAGTACACCTACATTGAGTGTTATTCCACCAAATTTTGTATTGATATATATGACCTTAATGGGTAAATAAAATTATATTTTTTAATCTTGAAACTCTATGTCTTGTCCAAGTTATCTAAATAAGTTCTTTAAGATGCCTATAAGAAAATAAGCCTAATTAGTGAAATGACTAGTGAGGTTAGTGGAGTTAACTTGAGAATTGAGTCTTAAAACTCCTTGTGAAGATGTAAGAATATAATGAAGGAATTTAAATTCTCTTGGTTTTTATATATCATTTATATATTATTAAAACCTACAATATTTTTCCTTGAGAAGGGCTACTAGAGAATAGTTCCAAAAAATAAATTTTGCAATTTTATTTATTTAACTCTCTCCCTTTGCATCCTAATGATAAGGATAAATAGGTTCTGGATCAAGTATGTTTAGAAATATTTTTGTTTTTATAAAAAAAATTAGTGTAAAAGGAACACATTATTGTATAAACATAGGCTATACCTATGTAATAATTCTATCTTAAAACACAAGATCCTTCAGGAGCTTCATGCATATCCAATATGGGAAGCTCTAAATTATTGAAATCATATCACTTAATCAAGAAGGATTTATTTTGGGAATAATTCAAAGTGTTTTTTAAAAAATTTGTGGCATGATTCATGGTGTTTCAATAAAAAAAATGTGAAGCAATTAAGACACTAGGTCTTTCATGACCTTTATCCATCCCTAGCTAGAGGTGGGAGGAGGATTCCATGGATTTCATTACAAGACTACCAAGGTCTAAAGGTAAAATTTTTGTCATGGTAATTAAGGATGGGATCATAAAATATGCTCAGTTTTTCCCTTATCATATCCATTTATATCTTACAATAGTTTTTTTCTTTTCTTAATATAACTCAAAAATTGCATGGTAATCCCAAGATCATTGGAAGTGATTGTGATCCTATCTTTAATAGTAATGTTTTGAATAATTTATTCAAATTATTAGGTACTTAGTTATATCATATATTTCTATATCATACTCAATTTTATTATAAAATATATTTTGTAAATGAATTCATAGAATGATATCTCTATTATTTTTCATTAGATAAACATTAATGATGGGTTCATTTATTTGTACAGTATAATGGTGGTATAATACTTCCATAAATCTTCCAAAATGTATCAATTTATGTTAATGTATGTTTATCATCCCTCATATGTCACTTCATTCTTGAAGGTACTATCCAAGGTTTATGTTGTTTAATAACACATTCAACATCAAAATGAGGTACTAGCTAGTTTGATAGAAACTTTTGCAATGGAAACTAATTAACTAAATTAACAAATAGATAATAACCATAGTTTGAGTAATTTTTACAAGGTTATTTGGTCTTTGTGTGATTTCAGACATATAACCAAATGTCTTTGAAGGAAAAAAAAATTATAATTTTTTTAATCCTAAGTGTTATGGCCCGTATCAGATCCTATAGAAAACTAGAATTATAGCATATAATTTCTAACTACCCAAGTCCACTAATATACATAATGTATTTAATGTATGTTTCCTAATTAATTTAAGTGGATATAAAATTTAAACCTTGACTGAGTTACCTAAACTAAATGAATAATGTATAATAATTATAAAACCTAAGGAGGTCCTTCACACATGCATGAGAGGATATGAAAAAGAGAGACTAAGGAGTATTTGATCAAGTGAAATATTATGAATCATGAATATGCAACATGGGAGGATTATAATTTCATACATACTAATTAAAGTTTGATTCAATGTTGAGGGAAATGTTTTATTTAATGGGAGGGATATGGTATGCCCTTAACCTATAGCATGTCCATGGATATTTGTGGTCGATTTGTTGCTTACATACCTTTCATGTTATATTTTATAGTTTATATGTGTTCTCAATAAGGATTTCCTATGTAATAACCATATCCATATAAATTATATAAAGGAGGTATTGGTCATTGTTTGATCATATTATTAGGAATTTTTCTCTTATTGCATTATTTGGAAGGTTAGACCCTTGAAGTGGCTCAATCATATTTGTCAAGTATTTTTCTCTTTTGTCAATTATTATTATGGTATGATTATTATTATCTTAAATATGTGATATAATATTCCATTTTTTTTAAACATCTAATCAATTTCATAGCATTATCAAACCTATGATGTGTTATGGGCATTGGGAATGTATTTAGCATTTAATAATTAGGATGTGTTTTAGTATGTTACATTGAATTATTATGTCCCTTGGTGATGTATTGCATGTACTTAATGATTATGGAATTAGTTGGTATTTAGATAATTAATTTAAGTTGATTTTACATCCCTACACTTTTGAGGGGAAGTTATTGGGTGTGGGGGGGGGGAGAGGGGAGGTGGGGAGGGGGAGATTCTTGAATTAGTTCATTGGTAGTTCTTGGAAGCCTTTAGAGACTTTTAGAGAAAGAAACATAGTAGATTTGTTAAAGTGGAGATTTTTGGAAGTCATAGATATAAGAGTGTGAAATATTGTAATATATCTCATTTTAATATTTTGATAATTTTAAAGTTCTATAATCAAACTATCATATGTATACAAGATGTAATTTTTCATTTGAATGAATAAATAACAATATTATTTCAATTAAACATATTATTTTATACATAGGATTAAAAAATTATTCTATACATTTTGTGAATTTTTTGTGTTGTGTTCCATTTTTTACTTTATTCTATTCCCAAACCATGAATTTGTAACTTTGGTTTCATAATTTTTGCATAAGATAACTTTTCCCCAAAGCTGATAGAAAAGTGTGTTAAAAATTTATTTGTAAATGGGTTGAAACATCTAACTAATTGGATTATAGATAATATAAATATATTAAATCATAATCTTTAAGGATTCATCTAAATCACATGGTAAGTCAATTTATATTGTAGGTATAGTCCAATCTTTCTACATGAAATGATTGAAGATGTTGCATATGATAACCTTTACCCTCAAATAGAAGAAGCTTAGGAGATACAAATCATATTATCAATGGGTAATAGGATATCTCAAGTAATAAATGATCATGAATAAAATTATAATATCACATTTAGTGAGTAGATTTTGAAACACCATGCTCTAATCATAACACTTTAGCATATAAGGCTAGAACAATTTAGTAAGGAAATGATGCATTAGTCAAATTTGGAAGTGGAACTTGTGTGGTAATCAAGTGATTTATTTATGATACCCTTATATAAATATACTTGTAATCTATTTTCAACCAAGCAACCTTCCCATACCTCGAGATGTTTTCACATATGTTACTATAAGTGTTAACAAAGGAATCTTAATAATGGTATTAACTCGAGTATCAAAAACTATTATGCCACAACACACCCCATTTGAAATTTTTAAATAGGGACCCACTTTGCCTAGAAAAGTTTCTTGAATACAAGGTTTGAGAATAAGATAACCTAGAAACTACAAATTATCTTACGTTATGAAATTATATAGTTAACGTATTATCACATTTTAATATTTTATTGACTTTTGAAAGTCATAATTTGAGCATGAGATAAGATGTATTACATTAATTATGGACTTTATTTTTAAGTCAGGATTTATTTTGAATGGAATACAAAAACTCATTGTGTTATGTTTTATTCTAATTTGGCTTGTGGTTGTATACATGGTTTTTTTATGTTTCTCTTTGAGTTCATGTGATATTTCCAAATGTCATCATTTATCTCATTTTATTATATTCACTCTACATTAAAAAATTTAAATGATCTCAACCATCCAATTTCATAAAATCATGCCATGTGACACCATTCCACTCATCTACAATGACTATGTACTTATGTGAATATGTGAAACTCATCAGGCATATTAATAAGTGACCACACGATGTTTATAAATCCCTCTTGCCCATATCCCAAGCAACAAGAACATACTATGAGATCATTTAGGAAAGTGGATAAGTGACATCCATCCATGTCAATCCATCCTACTCATTCACATCTAATGGTTATTTACACACTCAATAATTACCTATAACCCTCCAAAAAATAAATAGTCATCCAAATCATAGTTATGGGAAGATACACCTTGGTAGAGGGAGGTACATAGTCAAGACATAAGGACTCTCTAATTAAACCATATATTTCTAAGTATCTCAATTCCCATCACCTATAGTTGAAATATGAAAGTATAAAGGTTAGAAAATGACACCCAATGAGTAAATGACATAGTTTAACATGTCTCCCTTAGGACAAAGAGCATTCAATACACAAAAGGAAGCCCTGAAAGTGATATGAAGAGGTATATATCTTTTGTTAGAGGAAGTTAGACTAGATTAGATTAAATCCTAAAAAATATTTTAATAGTAGAATGAATGCATTTTGGTGGTAGTGGAAAGATAGAGGTGGGTGAATTAATATAATAGGATGGAATGGAGATAAAAATATAATTAGAAGATATGGATATATTGTGCCAGATTAATGGGAAAGAGAATCAAAATGCTGATTAGAGCTGAGTGGAGCATAATTCTCTATCGTTTACTAGTTATATGGAAAAGAAAGCAATAATTTAATGAAAATGTTTTTAGGAATCTCATATGGTGAAAAATCACACCATTACTTTTGTTTCAACTCAAACGGATGGTTACATCATCTATCCTATGTTTTAAAACAATATGCTTAAAAATTATTACATGGGTGTATGATGTAAGAGCATATATGGTTTCATATAATTTTGAATCAACCAAAAATATGAATAGGATATGTATCAATAAGTGGGGTTAGAAATATTATATTTTAGAATTCTTTTGGTGATATATAATGACTTTTTTAGGCATGTGCTTGGTTCCTAAGACCAGTGCAACACATGAAAACCTAAAAAAGAGGTGAAAATAAATAGTTTGGATTTATATATCTTGTAGTAACTTTTTAATATGTATGAAGCTTGTAAAACACCTAACAAACACTGATGTAGCTACCAATTGATCTATTTTATAGCCTCATCCATACTTAGTATATATCCTTTTCTATGTAAATCCCCATAACCATCCATGACTCATACAAATGAATGAATGAATTTATTATTTTGTATGTGTGTGTGTGTGTGTGTGTGTGTGTGTGTGTGTGTGTGTGTGTGTGTGTGTGATGCTATGTTATGTTATGAATTAATGATTTTTTCTTTGATTAAATTATAATCATGTAAATTTATTTAATGAACATTTGAAGGGTAATGTAAGGTTGTAGGAATCTTGTTTGGGCACAAAACTTATAGGATGCCCACAACAATTGTAGGCTTCCACCTACAGGTTGCCCATATCCACTATAAATTTCCCATAGAAATTGTAAGCTTGCACCTATAGGTTACCCATAGCCACTGCATATTTCCTACAATAAATGTAGGCTTACACCTATATGTTTCTTGTAGCCACTATATAAAATAGAAGAATTATTGTGATCAGATCTTAAGGACACATCCAATTGTCTTGGGAATTGAATCAATGATTAGAAAGGACCATATCTATTATACAGACTCCCTACATACAAGGAAACTTATATGTGCTAGAAAAAATGAGAAAGATAAAGATAATGGGAAGGGGAAAAAAATAAGTAAAGAAACAAAACAATATACATTGTCCTTAACCTAGTCAAGCCTAAAACAAGTAACTTTAGTTACTAACCACCTACAGCTTGACTGGGGCAGTTCCTAAGTATTTGTATTTTTACCTAATTTAGTGTTTTTAGTTAAAATATAATAAACTATCTTATGTATTTAATTAGAAAACCTATATTAGATTAATATTTGGAGAGATGATAGCAAAATAGCAGAATTATAGAAGTCATTGCATTATGAATATTGTAATATTTTGTAAAAAAACTTTAACTACTATAGATCTGAGTAAGGAGAAGGTTGATTCTATAATAAGCTTTTGTAAATATCTCAAAGAAGGATTGGAACTTAGTTCTAAATGAGGAAAGGACCCCTCAGAAGGAGTTACAGTGAAGATCTTGACCCTCTTTAGTTAAGTGTGTTGTGTAAGTTGATTTCATTATTAGTTTCATTATATAAAGTGTGATGTATGTGTTATTCATAGGTGTGAAGTATTTCTATATTTCTATTATAATAGTTTCATAGTATAACTATTTGGTGAATTCAATAAATGTTCATTGTAATGCAACTAGTAAAGCAAGTTAATCTATGAATCAATAATGCATATATAGTGTTGACATCCTTGAAAATCATATGCACCCTAGGTTGAAAATTAATGTTAATCAAACTCATGAATTTGGTATTAATTGGGTAATAATTATGCACAACATTTTGGCACCATTATCAGGGAGGGTGTCAATTATTGTTTTCTAGAATCAATTATTACTTTTCAAGATTGATTAATGCACTATCTTACCTATCTAATAAATTTTACTGAGGACACTAAAATGTCTTATGATAGATGTCTAAGTTCCAAGATGTTGATGGTGTAAAACTTTGAATACACTATCCTACCTAGATGGGCAAGTCGAGTGAGGACATTATGGTGTCTTATGCTGGATGTCTAAGTCTTTGGATGTTGATAGTGCAAAATATTGAATGCCTCTTTACAATATTGTAATTTGTTAAGTTCATGTTTTTATTTTAGAATTTACTTTCTTGCAATAATAATTTATTTTATTCAAAGTGTGCATTTAATTTTCTTGCTTTAAGTTTTTTAGTTTTAGAGTAATTTTCCTGCTTTCCATAGATAACTTTACTACTTTATAGAAGTAAAATTTCAATTCTAGTCATTTTTTATTTTTGCACTCTTTTATTTTACCTTTTGCTTATTCTAAAATAATCCCCTAGAACACAAAAGACACTAATCTTATGCAGGAAGGGATAAGATATATGAAAGGTGTGGCACAATATTTATGTAGAGAAAAAGAGATTCTCAAGGGAGATTCCTACCAAACAAGCCAAAAATTATTATCGAGAAAGAATGAAAAATACCTATATTAACTAAGAATCTTATTGAAAAATATACCATAAGCCAAAGGGCTCTTGGAGAAGGAAACACTACAAACTGAAGGAAGCAGTTTAAAGAAGTACTATTAGATTTGAAAAAATAAATAGAAGTAAAAGAAGTATTAGTTGAGTTAGTAAGAAGAAATGAAAGAGAAAAACTTCACAAAATTAAAAAACTATAAAGTAACATCAGAGAAACATTCCAACAAGGATTTATTGAACAAATCAAAGAAATCTCAAGAGAATCTTTAGATTTCTTATCTGTTAGAAAGATTATGGATCAACATATAAAAATTTACCATCATGCTGACAAAGGGACTAATACCAAATTTGAAGATGTGATCTTGAGTAAATTTGGTATCTATATCACAAGAAAAACCATCATGAATAGAGAAGGAGTAGTTGACAATAGGACTCGAGACATAGTTACTTTTGAATTTCCTATTCTAGATGTAACAGGTGTAGCAAAAATGAAAAATATCCCACCCTCAGCCTTGCCCAATTTTAGAGGTACATTTTCAAAAGACCTGCACACTTTTTTTCTTGAATTGGATATCCTATATGGAAGCTATGACTATAGGTAAGATGCATAAAAATTGAAACTTTTTCCAACCATGCTCAAAGTCTTAGCACTTCATGGGACTAGTAGTAATCTAATCCACCCTTGGGAAGACATGAAAAATAAATTTTTGGCTAAGTATCAGGAATATGGATGAGGAAGAAATTATAGAATAAATGACATCTTTAAGATGACTCAAGAAGAAGATAAATCTTTGGAAGACTATGTTAAACAATTTATATTTAGTGTACAAAAACTCAAACAAAGTACACTAGAAGAACCTCTAGAACTCATCTTCTTCTGGAAACCTTAGAACTAATGAGAGGGGGAGATATTTCCTGTGTTCCATTTTCAAACATCAAAGAGTTGAGCAAGAATTATTCCAAGTCTATCATAAACAAAGTTAGGGGCAATAAGCTTCCACTAGCAGCTACAAGTGGCCTATCAAAATCTAAAGTTAGTAATGTTTTACAAGACATAAAATATGATATCATTAGTCACTTGGCCATGAAATTGGATATCCTATACTCAAGGAAAAAGAAAGTATCCTTGGATCAATCTTTTACCATCTTTTATATGGATTGTAAGAATCAGAAAATAGATTGTAGGTGTCATGAGGTTTAGGCTAAAGTAGCTAACATCATAGTTGAAGAAACAGAAATAGTAGAACTACACACTGTAGGAGGAGATGGGGATCAAGTTTTATATGTTACATACAAAAATCCATGGGTTCAATGACCACCTTATCTAGGTATGGGACAAAATTCACCTTTTATAAATTCTACCTCCTTTTCATAATTTGCAAATATTATTCCTAACTGGACTAGTCCATGGATGAATGTACCACTTCCTAATTCTAGCTATAATCCACCTTAGACAAGCTACCCCACTACTTCATAGTAACCTCCACAAAATGTATCTCCAGCTTAGATATAAGCTTGGCAAACACCCCAAGGCCCACTCTTCACAAACTAGTGGCAGTAGCCTTGGAAACCTAATCAACCTTGGGGAAACCATCAGGGAGGATTCCCTCTATATGGGAGATAACAACCTCTTAATCTTATGCCTAATAAACAATCTACACCCAAGCCTAATCAACTCCCTACCCAAACCATGCATAACCCTTTAAATAAGCTGGTTTAAATAATATTTACTATTGAACCTATCTAGTACCTAACATATATAGTTAACATCAGTGAAGTTCACCTAAGTTTAGGGAAAGTTATACCACCTCTAACCCCACCCATAATAATGGAGTTAGATTAGGAAACTCTAGAAGATCATGCTAACCACCTTCATCACTCCAATAACTCTCTAAACCAATAAATAAAGTTGTCGATGAAACAACCCCACCATTTCTAGAACATCTTACTCTTCAACACCATGAAATTGAGCCTAAATTTGATTTCATAGGACAACTCAATAATATATGTTAAAATTACCCTCTTCTAGGTCATCAAGAATGTGTCCATATATTCCAAAGTTGTTAGAGACTTATGTCTACATAAACCTAGAAGGAAGAATAAGGATCCTAATACAATGCATGTGATTGGTCAACTGATAGACATTATGTTAGGAAATACCCTGCCAAAGAAATATTCAGATCCAGGATGTCTAATAGCAACATTCCAGATCTAAGATCAGTAGTTGTCTAGTACATTGATAGATTTGGGAGATGTAACAAATGTAATGATAAATGAAACCATGAATAAAATATAGTTGAATAATATTTGTCCCATATCTAAAATTTTGAAAATGGTTGATAGGTCTATAGTTATACCATAAGGAGTCATTGAATATTTTATCATTAAAGTAGATTCTTGGGAGTATCCTATATATTTCATTATGCTACATATAAAGTCTAATTTGGGTGGATACCCTTTTATCTTAGGATGATCTTGGCTTGATATAGTTGATTCCATCATCAGGTAAAGATTAGGTGACATGTTGATTTCCATTGGTAACCACACTAAGAAGTTAGTCCTCTATCCCCTAGCATAACTAGCCTTGACACTAGAACATACATTATGGGCTGAAGAAGATGAGGTAGATCAACATCCTTGGATTCCTATATTCACCATAGACTATGTATGCACCTTGGCTAATTAGGAAGAAGATACATTTTTATCTAATATTCTCTATAATAATTACCAAACTCATTTTATAAATCTCAACCACCTACAATGTGTTGAGTGCCCATTTTCTAGCCTCTATGAAGAAGATAATTATGTTGCATATGTACATGATATATTATGCCATCTATTTCCTCATAGCTATAGCCAAACTAGATATATCAGCAATATAGAAAGGATGAAAACACTCTCATGATAAATTGAAATCTTTCTAAGAAAAACATTGCTTATTAATAGCAAGTTGGAGTCAAATGAGTAAAAGTGCCTAGTCAGCATGTTGCATGCAAACCGATATGATTTTGTATGGGATTATGAGGATATGTAAGGAATCATAAAAGAATCATGCACACATTATATCTTTATTAAATAAGAGTTCTAACCAATCAGACAACCACAATATAGGATGAATCCATCTCTTAGAGAAATAGTCAAAGTAAAATTGTAGAAACTCCTTACCACTAGATTTATATATCCCATCTTAGATAGTGAATGGGTTTTACCATTGGTAATTTTACCAAATAAAAATGGAGAATGACATGTATACATAGATTAAATGGAACTTAATATAGAAAATATAAAAGATCATTTTCCTTTACTGTTCATTGATTAGGTGTTGAACACACTAGCAGTGAAGAAATATTTTGCCTTTTTGTATGGCTTTAGTGGTTACATCCATATTATAATTAATCCTAAGGACCATGATAAGACCAACTTCACTTATCCTTGTAGTACTTGTGCTTATGTTGTATTACCTTTTCGAATGTGTAATGCTCCTATAACATTCTAGAGGGCTATCTTGAGTATCTTTGTAGGTATGGCCAATGAATGTGTAGAAATATATATGGATGACTTCATTATTTAAGAAGAAAATTTTTATGAGTGCATAAATACCCTATAAAAAGTGATGCAACACTATCAGGAGCACCATTTGTCTTTAAGTCACAAGAAATGTTCCATGCTTATGACATAAGACATTATTTTAGGTCACCATGTATTTGTTGAAGGAATTAATGTTAAACCTACAAAAATTATCATCATAAAAAACTTTCATGTTCTTTAGAAATAGAAATATGTTAGGAGTTTTTTAGGACATGTTTGTTACTATAGGAGATTTATCAACAATTTTAACAAAATAGTAACACCATTGTTCACTCTCCTAACTAAAGATATTGAATTCATCTAGACTCTTACCTATGATACAACCTTCAAATAATTAAAATAATTATTGACCACCACCCCTATTATACATGTTCCTAATTGGAATTTTCCATTCCATATTCACATAGATGCTTTAGATACTACCATAAGAGCTATACTAGGCTAAAAATAGGAAGCACTCAATTATGCTATATAATTTGTAAGGAAGAACTTGCAGGAAATAAAATTAAAGTACATAGTTATTGAAAAATAATTTTTGGTAGTAGTATATGTTATCAACAAGTTCTATCACTACATCATAGGGTATCAAGTCTTTGTTCAAAAAGACCATGTATCCATTTGATATCTTATGAATAACTAGTTATCCCAAGCAGAGTGATAAGATGGCTACTCTTATTACAAGAAATTGATCTAACCATTATAAATAATCCTAGTAAGGACAATGTCATGGGTAACTTCTTATCATACCTACAATCCCCTCAATAAAATAGCATATTGGATGACTCATTTATAGATGAGCACCTATTCTCCCTCACCCTTACCACACCTTGGTATGTTAATATTGTTAACTACCTTGCCATAGGGTTACTTCCACAATAATTCTTCCCTAAACAAAAAAGAGATTTGATTTAAAAAAGTGGTAGATATTCATAGCTATTTAGATTTTTTTCTATAATGGACCTAAATCCATCATCATCAGATGTCTTACAGAAGATGAAGTTTCAAATATACTCAAAGCCTACCATGATAAACCATATGGAGGGAAATTTGTAGCCATGCATATATTAGTAAAAATATTGAATACAAGATATTATTGGCTCTCACTCCATAAAGATGCAATAAGGTATACATCTCATTATGATAGATGTCAGTGTATACAGAGACCTTTGTAGTCTCTAATGGTGCTTGAAACATTAAAAAAAGGGGCCTAGACTTTGTAGGACCTTTTGATCCAAAATCTAAAATAAAGAGTACATCCTTATATATAATGAATATATAACTAAATGGGTGGAAGTAAAGGCTCTTACACACATCAATGATGAGAAGGTGATAGCTTTCCTGTATGAATAAATATTCACAAGATATGGTTTGCTACAAAAAATAGTCACTGATCAATAACCTCAATTCACTGCTAGTTTAATTACTATGTTGGTCTAACAATATAAGATTATGCATAATAAATCAACTCTATATCATCCATAGTCTAATGGATAGGTGAAATTCACTAATAGGGAGTTAGAAAATATTTTGACCAAGACTGTTAGTATGTCCCATAAGGATTGGGAGGTTATACTTCTTGAAATTATTTGGACATACAAAATCACATGGAAGACTACTACATGATTCACCCCATATGATTGGTCTATGGAAATAAATTTATCTTGCCAATTAAATTTGAGCACAAGACCTTACAGACAACACTAGCTCTTGTGATGGATATATCTGAAGCATAGAATGAAAGGCTTATAAAACTAAATGCTTTAGATGAATATAGATAATAGGCATTATATAACACAACTTATACAACACCAGTGGATTGGATGCCATGATAGGTACATTAAGACCAAACAATTCAATATAGGAGATTGGGCCCTTCTTTTTTATTCAAAATGCAAGGATAACAAGGGCTAACTCTAGACTAGATGGCTTGGTCCATTTGAGATTGAGCATGTTTATGAAAATGGAGTAGTGTAATTCCAAACCATTTATTTGATATGGTTCCATCTACTATTCAATGGCCATAGACTAAAGTTGTATAAAAATCCACTTACTCAAGAGGAGTTTACCAAGTACATACACACACAACTACAAAATGGATAAAATGATGTGTTGGATCAGCATGATGTCTCACTTAGGAGAACTATCCATAGCAAAGATGAAAAAGGAGAGGAGGACATCCTATCCCTCCTCTAGCATGAAGATTGAGACTTTCTCTTGGTCCTTGATCAGTCATCCTCACTACTGAATTGGCAAGGACCTAAAATAAAATTCTACTATAGGCAATAGTTAGAGTCAATAGAAAAAATCCAAATAATGAAAAATAAATTGGGTATTATTGGCAGTCTCTTAGTAGTTAAATAGCCTATTGGCCACCCAAAATTGTAAAATGAGCCTAACCAGAAAACCAACTTGCTAGGTATTTATGGGTAAAAATAAAAACTAAACTAAAAAATCTTTCTAATCAAAACTATTCATCTTTCTTTAGTTACCATGGCCCATTCTATAGTTTCTATAAGTACCTCCCTCACCATTACTATAGATACTTTTGTCAATGAAGGTATTACTTTAGTTACTATGGGCTCTTTTGTAACTATTACAGATACCTTCCCCACAACTAGGTTCAACTTTGTAACTTCTATGATCACCATCTCTAGTTGTTTCAAGTATACCCTAACACTTATTTAAGCACATGTAGTATATATCTTCACAAACTCTAAGCTATGGACTTAGATATGATATTTCAATTAATACATGGAAGACATTTGACAAGTTAGAAGAAGAGTGAAGGAGGATTGGAGTAGACAAGTTAAAACCTTACTTTGGCCTACCCATGAATAACTTAAAAAAGTTCACTAGGAATAGAATTCATAGGGAGTAAGATAGTACAGAGACAAATCATTATTAGGCTGATGTGGAGGAAGATCACAAAACAACAACACCCTCAACTACCCTTTTTCATGTTCTTATAATACCTAACATGGATAACACCGACCTATAGTAACCAATTAGTGGTAGGAGAGCAATAATCTCTTATCCAACTCTAAGACTCATATTCAAGTTCAATGCAAGTTGTCATGATGACATGTAGGTGAGTTGAGGGAACCATAGAAGCCTAATATCCTATGATCTCATAATTACTTATAAGGGGCCCACTTTTGTCTAATTATAATGACCATCACAATCATAGAAGAGTATTTATTATTTTAATATAGCAAGTATGATATTGAAAAGCATATTAAATTATTAACATGTCATTCACTAATACCTCTCAACTCACACTTCAACCCATATGATGATATATCATACCACACTTATATCCCTAATCATGACCCCATTTTATCTCTTTCATCCTACTCATCCCATGTCACTTGGAGACAAGTGAAAACTATTATAGAAGGGGGGAAATGTCATCAGTGATAATACCACACATTATTGGATCTATATGTGTATGATAATATGGTATAATGACACCATAATAGCCTATAAAGAAAATAATCACTTTCAATATTTTCCCTTGCAAGTACAACTATTCATGCAAAGATAAATCATGCCATAACTTGTAACCAAAAACTACCATTATTGAACAAACCCTACTTTTCTATAGGTATAAGTTTAGAAGATAAATAATGTGCGTTACCAATTACCAACTGAAAGGAATGATAGAAATCTAAACTTAGCAAAATGGGAGGGTCAATTATAAGAAGGGAACCCATAGATCATAGGTAACTTCAAGGATACCCAACTAGTTGGGTTGTCATCAATAGAGTTGATTGGACCACTTATTTTGAGAAATTATAGCATTTATTAGAACCCCTTACTAAGGAATTTATAGAATCCTTTCAAGGATATCAAGCTAATATACATAGCATCACATTTCTAGTTATTAAAGAATTGGTATGCCAGGAAACTGGGCTACCATGAATTGGAGAGAAATGGCAAGACAAACCCAATGGTTAAGAAGCTAGACAATAATTGTATGAAGGAGATGAAAGTCTAGTATTAATGGAAGGTGATGTGGATAGACTTAGCCTACATAAATCTTGGAGGGAAATATCTTTATACATCATCAGATATATGACATGTGAAGGAAAGTATTCTCTAATTTATATTCTTTAGTTTAATTTTTTGAATCACTTACATAATGATAGGACCATTAATGTACCAAATCACCTATATAACATTCTAAAAATGATGTCCAAAGAGTACCAAATGGGGATTGGGAAATACCTATCTCATCATGGCCTAATATGATTGATAACTGAACATGGAATAAACATTGTTAGACCTGACCTCAACCAGAAACAATTTTTAACCTTAGGCAATGTTGAACCTCAATAAGAGGAGGGATATAATGAGTAGGCCCAATAGATTTCATAAGAATTTATTGTGAGAACTAGTGATACTTGATATCCTATAGTTAATAAGGGTCCATTTTAAGTTACTATG